>VDFB02274714.1:22616465-22666549 GCA_007258455.2 Sequoia sempervirens
ATCATCATAATCTGAGCTTTAATCCAATCCTTATCTAAGCTTGACCTAAATCCTTATTTGAGCTTTAGTCCATTTCCATCAATAATATTTGATCCATCCTCTTTATCCTTTCATCATCATGAATTATTATCCTCCATCAACAGTGGTCAAGGTAAACCCTAATTACGTCGACAATGATAATGAAAATCTTGTCGATCAAGAAGAATGTGACATAGATTCCCTTGACACTATCATTGCTAGTAAGCTTTCTTCACCTGCTTTCCAAAATCCAATCACCCCATCAAGTTATCCCGTTATGTCTTCATCCATGTCTAACCATGCTCCTTATGCCACCTGTGACAAGGGATACCCATCATATCCATCATATCCTTCATCTACATCATCCTCTTATCCATCATATCCTTCATCTACACCCACATCCTCATATCCTAGTATACCATCCCAATACCCTTACTACAATCCACCACCCGCATCCTCGTGTCCTAATTCACCATACCAATACCCCTATCATAACCCTTCATCTAATCTTCATCCTCTATCTATTCCCAGTCTTTCATCCAATCCCATTCCCCCATCCAATCCTTGTCCACCAATCCCTAGTCCTAATCCCCCACTAATCCATAATCCCTCATCCACCCGTAGCACACCATCTCAGCCTAGAGTATGCAACTCTCTCATTTTAGAAGTTCTCCAAGGACTTATAACAAAGAATACATCTCCCACTCCACACCTTGAAGTTGTGGAATCATTCCATCCCAAGCCATCATCCATGGGCATTAGTGACGAGACCCTTCTCCACCCAACACCTATCATTGATGATACCACCCATTGCACCACTCAAACCATCGAAACCATCACATCCTCTGAATCAACTGAGCCCCCATCTCTTACCATCACATCTACTAAATCCATTGAACACCCACTTCCTACTCCAAGAGTCGTCGAACCCATTGACGATACCCAAATCCAATCCACTTCTCCCACTCCTAGTGTCACTAAAGTCCATTCTAATGACGGCATTGAATCCTCCATCCCTCCATCCTCCCCACTTAAAGAGTCCCACCAAGACTCCATTATCATGCCTCCTGCACACGATGAGTCATTCCAAGAGCCTAATCCAAAGCATACCGACATATCCCCTTCTCTAGATCAAGATCCTACCATCCCATCTAATCCACCTCCAGATCACAGTTCCCCATCCATTCCATTCCATGATCCCCTTGTCATTCAAGATCCCATCGCTCCATCTCCATCTCCATCGCATGAGCCCACTAGCACAAATCCATATCCTATCATATCCCCTAATCCCTCTCCTGATACCACCCATCCAAATGCTACTACCCCATCATCTCCCTCTTATGATCCCCCATCATCGCCTAAAACTACTATCCCCACATCACTTGCATATCCCCTTGGTACTCTCACATTCTTCCATGGTGGCCTCCTCGTAGAAGAAAAACATGGTGTATTTACCACCCATCATCCTCTACCTAATAACAGACTCGCATCATGTTTTCATAATAACACAAATCCTATCATGGATCACATTCTCAAGAACATGAACTATCAAGGAAAAGGTCTTGGCCTTCATGAGCAAGGTATTTTAGAGCCCATCCAAGTCAAAGAACAAATCTGCATGCAAGGTCTTGGACCTATTTCCCAAGACTCACAATCTAAATATGTTGGTACAACCTCTAGACGCCCTCAACAAGCCTTTTCCAAAAGAAATTTTGCTCTTCCCATCGCCTGCTAGATCATATGTTGCCATCCCTCCTCCTCTATCGTATCACCTCAAAACAACCATCCATATTCCTCCTTCATCTACTCCATCCATTTTGGGTCCTTACATCCCTCCATCCACCATCTCCCATCCTTCATCTACTCCATCCATCTTGGGTCTGTATATTCCAAGATCACCTCCTCCATCTCATCCTTTCATCCATCCAACACCTATCCATGTCATCCATCATAAACATCCCTCCCGCATATCCCATAATCAGGATCAACAAAGGAACATACCTACACATCCTCTGTCTACACATAATCCTCATCATCCTACCTCCATTGCTCCACATCGTCCATCTCCTCACACCCATCCCATTGCTACTAAAAGCACTTTGGATGGTAACATAAAAATACATAAATCCAAACATCCACATGAATCTAAAGCTCCCCATGTCCCCTCTAAAAGACATGGTGAAGAGAAGAAAAATCTAAATCCAAATCAAATCCGTAGGCCACAAAGGCCCAACAAAGAAAAGATCAAAACCATGTGGGTCCCAAAGAATCAAGATGCAATGCCTTCAAATGACAAATCTGTGAGAACATCCAAAGTTGCTAATCCAAAAGAAAATCCTACACTTCCTCCATCTCCTAAATTTGTTTTGGGTCCTTACATCCCAAAATTCACTATCCCATCTCCTTCATTATGCCCTCATTCTCCATCCATTAATCCTCTTATCTTTTCACATCCACCATCACATGTGCCAATGTTGGTTCTGAACTCATCTCCCCATCATATATCCACCCCATCATTCCATCCATACCCTTTGCAGCATCCCATCCATTATCCCATGTATCTCCCCTCTCAAATCCATCTAATTCATCCTCTTGCATAATCCATTTATCCTAATAAGGTTGTACTAACATCTAACAGTCGCCTCAAACATGGGCTCTTAATACCTCATATAGAACTTGATGTTTGAATCCTTCATCCATATCCTTATCATATGTCTTCTAAATCCACATATTTGCCTCCCTATCCTTATCCATCTCCTTTCACATGCCATCCAAAAAGTCAAAAAATCCCAAAAAGTCAAAAAATCCAAAAAAAGTCAAAAAATGCAAAAAAGTCAAAAAAAAGTCAAAATATCCAAAAAGACAAAAATAAAAAATGCAAAATGCAAAAATGCCAAAAAAAAATCCAAAAAGTCAAAAGTCAAAATCCATAAAAAGTCAAAAAATGCAAAAAGTCAAAAAAATCCAAAAAAGTCAAAAATCCAAAAAAATTGGAAAAAATAATAATAATAAAATAGTAAAGAGAAATAATCTATCCAATAGTGAAAACTTGGCAAACAAGTGTCTTGGATAAGTACCATGATGAAAACCTAGAAAACAGGCATCATGCGTAAATCCCCATTTGCACTTGGGGGTAGTTTCCTGATATGCATTCCCTCCATCCACTATACTTCCTTTTATGCTTCGAGCTATGCACCTGTCTTCCTCCTATACATCATTTTCATTCATCCCCTCCATCCTACCTATCTTACACATCCTGCTTGGCATATCTCATTTATCCCAATCCTTCCATCCTCCTTGTGATCTTGATAACAATAGGGACAAACATATAAGCATGCTTTGGACACCTCTTAGCATACACTCCTCTCATCTGCACACTATCCTACTCCCCATTCGCACTCTTCTACCTTCATTATCCACCTGTCATGCTACCTTTAATCTCCCTCCCTTATCCATGCATCCTATGCTCATCCATCTCACTCCTTTATTTTCCTATCCTTCTCTATTGCATCCTTCATGCCTCCTCGCACATGACATATCTAGACTGGGGGCATCCATCTTCCCTGGTGATATAGTCCTTGGAGACATCATTCATTTCATTTGAGCAATCCCTTCCATTTCCCTCTCCTCATCTCCTTATCATTATATCCATCTCCCCATCCTTATCTTTTATCCCTCCAAACAATCCTTATATCCATCTCCCCATCCTTATCTTTTATCCCTCCAAACAATCCTTGTATCCACCTTCCCATCCTTATCTTCCTATCCATCAATCCAACCAATCCTTTTCATCTCCCAATCCTCATCTCCTTCTCCTCATCCCATCTTATAATCCCTTGTCATTGGTCTCTAGCTATAGGCTACTCCCCACACAATCCAATGCCATCTATCTTATCGTCATCACTTCTGCTTCTTTTACACATCTTTTCCATCTCCTATCCTTTCTCATCATTCATCTCCCCATCATATCATCCTCCCAATTCATCTTTTGATGATTTGAAAAACTATCCCATCCCTAAGCTTTGATTTGAATAACTATCCCATCCCTAAGCTTTGTGATCACCACCATCCTCCAATTCAACCCAACAGGTATATCCTGTCCCATCGTGTCAGTTCAATCATTTTATCCCCTTATCTAGGGTTATATCATCATCTTTTATCCATCACTTGTCTTTGGCCTTTCATCGAACTACGTTACTCCTGCGCTTTCATGTAGGCAAGGTCAATCATTTGATCCACCCCCGGGGTTCCATCATCGATCTTCATTGTCCACTTTGCTCATTTTCTCTATCCTATCTTCATCATCCATCATCGAGGTCTCCATCATCCTCTTCCCACTTTTATCCATGGTCTGTCATTAGCCTTTCATCGAACTATGAGGGCTTTGTGCTTTCACGTAGGAAAGGCTAATCTTTGATCGGCTCCTGAGCCCCTAGGTCGCTAGGATGTGTTAGTCTCCTATCTTGTGTCATGTCTCTTGTGTTGTGCCATCAATTTATGCCCTTATCTAGCTGGTTCATAACAAGTGAGATCCACTAGCCTCAGTAGATCTAATCAGTCCAGAATATCATGCATCATATCAATCTTTCAATTTAGTATCCATCTTTGGTCTCAATAGGATGCATCCTTCCTAACAGACCTCATCAATCCCATCCATCCCCCTGATCCTATGGCAAAGGACATTTGAAATTGATTGTGATCTTTTGATGCTTTTGGCTTTTGTGTATCATTTGAGCTCCCTATCATCACTTGTCATGGTTGCCTTGATCCATCATATCATGGTGTGCTCTGACTAGTCAACATAGGGGTGTATCTTGATCTTTTTATGTCTATTTTTGTCTTCTTGGCTGTCCCATGTAGTACCCACCAAGATCCTTGAGGTCTTGTGTTACGATGGGGCATCCTTATGTGCTTGTGGTTATCCCAATACCTAGCCCGACCAAGGTCTTCCTAATTTTGGAGTGTTGGGATAGCCTTCTTGTATGCTGTGTTTGTTTCATGCATTAGACACTAATCTACCTTGGTTCTTCATAACCTAGCGTCTTGTGCCTTATGCTATAGCAAAAATCAATGCTCTGATGATGGAAAAATTTCATTAGGATTGCATTTCATCTTCCCTACCCTTTGTATCATCTTCTTCATCTCCCCTTGCATCATCTAATCCATTTCAAGAGCACACCCGTGTTCTCTTGAACCCGCATGTCCTCTCGAGGGGGCATCCTCAATCCCTAACTTTCATCTTCACCCACATCATCTTCCTTCCTAGTCAATCAATTGATGACTGGGGCATCTTTTCCAATCTAACCATCCTCTTCTAGGTTCTATGTTTTAATATTCTTTGAAATGATGCTACTTCGTAACACCATCTCAAAGAGGGGAAAAATGTAGACACCTAAATTTGGACACTTAATTTATCCAAATTTATCCCATTTCATCTAAGCATCCCCTTATTTGCATTAATTAAGTAATATCACTATTATTCAATTAATACCTCTAAATTTCTTCTAATCCCTAAGGTATCTAGTTAAATAATTAAATACCTTCCCCCTTTCATCAAATAAATTAAATAAATATGCCATTTATTTAATTCATCATATGTGACATCCTCCATCATTTTTATCTAATCATAATCCATCTTCTAATCTCATCATTAGGATGTGTGCATGCCTAATCTTTGATTAGGATATGTCGCATCCTCCAACTTTTGCAAGTTGGCCTATAATCTCTCTTAGCCACTTAACCCTCCTCTAATCCTTCATTAACTAGCCTAATCAACCTCTCAAGGAATTTTTAATTCCTTTTATCCTTCCAAGGAATATTAAATTCATTTTTCTCTTCCCCATGTGATCTTTGACTTGTCACATCAAGTCACATGTGAAATCTAACCCTCTTCTAACATGTCATTAATTAGTCTAATCAAGTACTTGCATAGCCTTAATCACTCCATGTCGTGTGTCCTAAGTCAACCCCATTAAATGTTTTTTTTCTTTTGGAGAAGGCACTCCATTCCCCATGTGAATTTTTAATTCACATTTAATCCCCCGATGCATTTAAAAGAATTTTAAATTCCTTCTCTGATCCCCATGAGAATATTTGAGGAATTTTTAATTCCCCACATGTCCTCTCACCCACATGGGGACAAGTACCTCCTTTATGAGGATATCTTGTCCAATCCCAAGGTACTATGTACCACCTCCATGTCATGTACTATCATTCTACCTCATGTACACATCACCCTTTTTAAGCCATATCACATGCCACATGTCAAGATGTGAGGGCTTGTGAGTTTTCAACTCACCTTATCCCTACATCTTGATCTTGGTGGCTCAATCTTGACCATTCATTTCCCTAGAGAGTTCCAAAATCTCTATAAATACCCCATATTTTCTCTCATTTTAAGAGACATCATTCATTGTAGCCAAACTCTTGCAAAAAATTTCTAGGAGCCATACTTAGCCATTTTTAACACTTGCATCCACTTTCATCCATTATCATATCATCATATAGATTGCATCTTGTGCCATCCAAGGAGCATACAACACCAAAGATCGAAGGGCCAACCAAAGGATCAATTCGAGACAAGGTAAAAGGTTTCATTTGTCTTATTTATTTTGTATTGAATCCAACTAGGCTAATCTTGAGGTGTACGTTGTTTTTAGTGTTATTTGCACTCTCTTGTTTGTTGTTCATATTCTGACACATAAATTTTCCCTATCACAGATATTATAACACAAGAGAATGAGACCTTAGATAAAAAGGATGAAATCATGGACAATCATAACAATCAAATTTGGCCTTCTCCTAATATCTCTCCTATTTGTGAAGAAGATCCAATTCATGAGATTCATGAGAAGATTGTTTATCTCTCTTCCCCTAGTGAAAACATTATTGAAAAGGAAAATACCATTATTGATAAGTAAGAAAATTAAACCATCGATAACTCCCTTACTTGTGATGAAGTAATTTTAGAAGAACCAACCTTTGAATGTGATGAAGATCTAGTTTGTAGCTCTCCTAAAAATTCTCCTACTAGGGAGGATATCATGGTGCAAGAAAATGATAACATTGACACATGTCTTTCAAAAAATAGTAATGTGGCTTCCTTAGATGAAGATGATGAAGTGTCATTAGACTTCCCTTCACTAAGAGATCATGAAAATAAGGACAAGTCTTTTGATTTTATGCACATTATAGATCCCTTGAAGTGATATCCTAAGCCTAAACTCATCATTTTTCCACCCTCACAACAACCACAAGTTCAAAATCAACTCAAGATTTTCTTTGAACCACCTACAAGGCAACTTGATAATGATAATATTTCACAGCAACCAAGTTACAATACCAAATTGCTCATACATATAACACTAGGAACAATCTACAACCATGACAAACAACTCCAACATTCCTCCCATTACCTCAACCTATCTTGCCTAGTGCTCCTCATTTTCCTTTGCAAAGCAAAAAGGAGTATGATCCTGTTGAACAACTTAAGAACACTCCTACTAAGATATCCTAATGGGACCTTATTCAAGCCTCACCTAGCTATCATAACATGCTTCAAAGTGCTTTACAAAAAGTTCATAACCCTCCCAATGTGCATCCAAATGATGTGGCAGCCCAAATTCTAGTTAAAACAGTTGTACAAACCTCCCAAATTTCTTTATAACCTATTACAACTATCCAAAACCAAGACAATTTTCACACTTAATTTTGGATTAATCAATAATAAAATGAGCTTAATGTTGCCTTGATTTAGTGTTGTAATATTTTTTTGCATATTCACATTAAGTTTAGGGCCCTCTTAAATAAAATAGAATTAAGTGTGCATTGTTTTTGGTGTTGTAAGATGCACCTTTATGCTTTCACACTAATCTAGGGATTTATTAATTAATTAAGGTTAATTTTCCTTAATTGGCCCCTTTAATTCAAATCCAAGCCTAATTAAATTCAAATTTCAAGGGACAAAACCTGACATTTAAAAATATCATTTCACATCAATTAACTTTGGAAGATGTTAGTCCTAGGTAAGTGACCTAGGACCCATTCGCCATAGGGCAAATGGGTCCTCAATTAGATCTAGGACCCTGATTTAACATAATGTTTAACAATAAGCAATGTGTGTCATGGGTAAGTGGCCTAGTACCCATTCGCCCTATGGTGAATGGGTCCTCAAGTTTGGACCTAAGAACCCCCTTTAAAATATTTTTTCACGGTATTTTAATGATTTCAAATCTGCAATTCAATGTCAACTTGTGATATATGAATTTAAGGAATTAATGTTAATATACATATAAATACAAGGTTATTTAACATACTCTCACCTAGCAATTTCAATTCTAGAAAATTAATGAGGAAGTTTGATCAAGAGCATTGAAGAGAATTTTCAAGGCATTTCAAGGGAAGATTTGTTGAAGATTATTGTAGTCATCAAGATTCCCATCATCATGTCAAAGATTTATTGCATCATGCATATTGTTTGAGATAATATGGTGATGTAGTGTTCAATATCTATTCAATCATTCAAGGAATTTTTTTCATACCAAGTTTCATGATCAAGGTCTACATTCATTTAGGCCACTTCATGCTAGTTTGCAGATTTTTTATCCAAGTTTTTGTGAGTTGTTACATATTGTTTTTCATTCATCGTTCCTTCATGCTTTTTTATTTCAAATTTCAAGGTTTAATTACCAAAATAGGGTTTGACCAAGGAAAAACCCCATTCACCTAACAATTTTTTTTTTTCTTAATTTGATCTGTGATTGCAAATTTTAGGTGGAAGATAGAATTGAAGAACAAAAATTGCAAAGTTGTCAAAGTTGTCATCATTCTTGCAATTTCATGGAAACTAACCTATAGGATTTATTTTTTGCATTCCGATCGTGAGCTTCTAGAATCTTGGAATGGAGACATAGGAGCAGAGGACCCATAAACCATTTTAAAAGTCCCTACTTAGGACCCATTTCCATAGGGTGAATGAGCCCCAAGATAGTTTCTAAAAATAGTGTTTTCTAAGAGATACACAACATTTTCTATTCCCATATATGCTAGAAGCTTTATTGTTTCTAATATTATTATGTTTCATCTACAAAACTCAATTTTTATGTCTTAAATGAGGTAATTTGGTATTTTTAATCCTTCTCCCAAAACCCCTATTCAGTCATTTCTATCAAGATACTTTGCACTAGAACATGACACTTCACGACATTTTTTGAGATCAGTTAAATTAAGTATCCTTCACTCATCCAATTTGCATGAAATAGATTGTGTTTGTTAGTTATATGGTTATTCTACTCATATATGGTCTTATATTTTTATTTTGAGTTAATTTACTATGTTTAGTGTGTCTCCCAAAAATGTTGTTTGACTCATACCCCCATCCTAACACAAAGGGAAAATTAAAAGATTCCTCAAAGAATTCACTCACCTAAGGGTTGAAAGTGGATTTTGAAGGGATCATCTCATTTCCTAAATGAAATAGAAGAATAGGTAGGTTCATTCACCCCATTTTCCCTTTCCATTTATAGTAAGTTTGGTGAAATATCCCAAATTTAGCATACAACCATATGTAGTGAACCCTTATCCTATTTTTCTATGTTTTAGAATCCTTATTGGTTTCTAAAATCACCCATAACACCTCAATATTTGTTACCCCTCATAAAAATGCAACACAGTAGTCCACCAACCACTAACACAACTTCACCATATTCACCAAATTATCAATAAATGTCAAAAAATGATCCTATCATAAACAAACTTTTACAAAATGTGACATCAAATTTGAAACATAGAAAAAATAGGTTTTATCAAAATAAATGAACAAGATGATAAAACACTATGTTTTTCTAGGGATGTTTCACTCAATTATGAGGGCTAAAATGCATGGATAACAATCAAAAATAAATCCTAGCTATTATAACAACAATGAAGGAAATTTTAAGAGGCCAAAACAATGTGTACCTTGCTGAAAAAGTGTTGTTTCAGCACCCACTGAGAACTCATTCACTCCAAGTGGCAAACGGGTCCTTGTTAGGGTTTTTGGAAAGTGATTTATGGTATTTTTCCTCTTAGTATGCAACTCCAGATTCCAAATGTCCACTACCTTAGGCCTCATTGAGGACTCATTCGCCTTTAGTGGCAAATGGGTCCCTGTTAGGGTTTCGAAAAACTAATTTCTAGGTTTTATTCTTCAATTTCTGCACTCTCAACTCCCAGGTGACTAGCTCTCGAAAGTTTGAAACAAATTTTGTAGACACATTTTTGTGATCTTCCAATGTAGATGACAACTTTGCAAATTTTCAGCTTTGACAAATTTTCTCCATTCTTGCTCTCCACTCGATCTTCAACCTAAATCCTACAATTAAACATCAAAGAGGAGAAAAACTTATTGATTGTTAGTGATTAGGGGTTTGCCTTGGTCAAACCCCGTTTAGGTAATTAAACCTTATGATGAAATAATGAAATAGAATCATGAAACATGAAACATGAAATGATAATACCTTGGGAGATATCTTGGAATGTAAATCTATAAACTAACATGAAGTGGCCATCTAGAATGTAGATCTTGATCTTGAATTATATGTGAAATAATGCTTGCAAATGGATCTTCAATACTACATCAACATCATTAGCTCTACAACACGTTTGATGCACTATGCCTTTGAGATGATGGTATGATCTTGAATTTCTACAATAAAACTTCAATGATCTACCTTTTATTGTCCTTAAAATTCTCTTGAAATTCTCTATAACACTCTTATGAAATATTAGGATGCTCTCTTTAAAATATTAGATGAAACTATGTGAATTAACCTTATATTTATACTAAATCTAAAGATTAACATCAAATTTCAAATAATCCAAGCCGGCCTCAAATCTAGGATTCAAAATTATTAAAATTATACCAAAAATAAATTTAAAAAGGGGTGTCCTATGTGAGGAGGACGCATTCACCCAAAGTGGAAAATGGGTCCTAGCACAATTTATTAGGAACAAGCTTCGGGGGAATGAAATAACATCAAAAACCCACCTCAAATATTTCAAAAAGGGGGTGTCCTAGGTTAGGAGGACCCATTCACCTAAAGTGGCGAATGCATCCTAGCATAGTTTTCTAGGACTCCTACTTTTCCAAATGGAATGTTATGCAATATCATTAATCAGTGTCGGGATAGATCCTTAAAAAAATATAATTAGTAAGGCTTGGATTTGAATTAAAGGACCAATTAATCTCTAATTAACTTCAATTAATTAATAAATCCCTAGATTAGTGTGAAAGTGTAAGAAAACATTTTATAACACCATAAATAAGGCACAATTAATTATATTTTAATAAAAACGGCCCTAGACTCAATGTGAATGTGTAAAACACATTACAACATTAAATCAAGGCAACCTTAGGTTCATTTTTTGTTAGTTATTTCCAAATATAGGAAAAAGGGATTTTTTTTTGTTAATACATTTTTCCCCCACTTTAGTGAGAGTTTTGAACCCCTATGACAAAATCACCCTAAATTAGGCATTCAAGACACTTAAGTATGCAACAATAACAAAGATACATATTCATACCCTATCAAAGGCCAAGAAAAACAAAGAAAAATAAAGGAGCAAGCACAACCGTTCCAACACAATGTGGAACATGGCTATTTGTATGTAACATGCATGCTCACTCTAGGGTAGTGGAACCTCAGGCCATCCACTAGGTGAGTTATCCCAACGAGGTGGCAAATGAGAGAATAATATTAGCCTCCCATACCATAGCAAAGTTATCCTCTTGGAAACTTTGATAGGGCACCACTATGTTATGCTTTTGAATGCTTTTGAATCTTATGTCTATAAGTTTTTATTAAAGGGGATTTTTCTTAGTTCATGTAAGGTTTTCTTCTTAGGGAACATCATGCCTAATGTCTCCAAGAGGAAAATTCAAAGAGTATCAGATCACCACTTATGGGATGCCTCATTCGTATGATGCCACCAAGGGAGATCACATGCTTAGAAATATTGCACTCTTGGAGGACATCAAACCCAATGAAACTACCAATAAAAGGACACATCACAAGAAAAAGGAAAATTGCGCCATGAAATAAGAAAAATTTCAAAAGATGTCATTGATGTATGCCCCCACTTTAAAGTGGTTGCTAACACCATTGTTGTGAGCAACTGCTTTAAAGTAGCCAATATTTTCTCCTAAGACATGAGAGCTTCCTTGAAAAACCCTATGCCAAGTCATATGTTTCTGAAATAAAGCTATGTCATGAAAAAGGAAGGACGGGTTACCCGCAAAAATGCAATACTATGGATAACTCGGTATGTCACATGTGATCCAACTTAAGGAATGTCATCCACATCCCAAGCTTGCTCTTATATATACATGGAAGGTTGTCAACTAGCCAAAAGATACAATCGACAAGTGACATACGAGGATAAGGCTACCTAACTCCTTTTCCCCACTTAGTGCAAGGAAAGGCTGAGCCGAGATGATTAATGAGAAATAAGAAAATTGGTCTCAATTAGAGGAACTAGGTGCTTCGACACAAGGAAGAGCACCACACTCCTTAAGATGTTGAATTTTATTACCCAAAGCCTTACATTCATTAGTAGAATGACCATGAATTCTATGATATGCACAAAATTAACTCTTTAGTAAAATTTATTCCATATTCTTAGAGGAAGATATATCAAATGATCTTGGAGGAGTCTCAACAAGATACCCTCTTGATCAATAGTAGAAGATGTCCCTTTATTTTGTGACAAAGATATTTCTTTCTTAGCACAAGATGTCATACTTACACAACACTCTTTAGATTGTGAGATGTTTTTCTCTCCTTGAAAGGAGGGTGTAAAATCTAATGAACTTCAATTGTTACTAATACATTTCCTAGGAGTGCTTTGTGTGATGACATTAATGTTAAGGGAGGAATTATTTGTTTCTTTCAAAGGATAATAACCAAGACCACTAGTGTCTATCAGTTCAAGATGCACTAAGGTTGAAGTTGGCTTAGAAGAATCCTTTGTAAGAGTGTTTATATTGAGTGAGTACTTTTTTTTTTCTTTTGAGGGACAATAAACAAGACCACTAGTCATTTCTTGCATGTTAGGCTCAATAAGGACATGAATACCTTGTTCTCTAGCACCACATCCTTTTTCACTATACCCAAGTTGTCTCATAAGTTCATAACCTCTTCCATAAAGATTTTTCATTTCTTTAGGATTTGGTGGTTGGTCATAATCAACTTCATCAAAGTTTGTTGTGAAATTTTCTTCTTCTAAAGTCGTTGAGGTAGATGTTTTCGAATTTTTTGTTGACATTACCATTTTTTCTTTTCCCTTTTCAGTCTCTTTTCTTATAATCTTTGGTTTCCCATAAAAATTAGGTGTGAAATCCAATGATCCCAAATCATCTATCGGTAACATTGTGAAGGGTTTAGGACACTTATCTTTTTCTTCTTTGTGCACCACTTGTACAATTGGTGTTAGTGTTTTCAAAGAATTTTCCTTGTCTTTTTCAAGTTGTAAAGCACTGTAAGGGTGAGGATCAGCTTTGAGTGTGTACACTTTGATGTTGTAGACATACTTCATTTTATGATGAAGAGTAGAAGGCACCACATTCATTTCATGAATCCATGACCTTCCTAAGAGAAGATTATATGAAAGATCATGAGGCATAACATGGACTAGAGTTTGTAATGTTACCTTCCTGACCTTAATAAGTAATGTGATGACTCCAAGTGGTTGTTTTCCTACATTATCAAAACCATGAATAGATAAAGAATCAGGAATAATGTCACTCTTATTCATGTCAATCTTTTCCAAAAGGCTCATACTACACACATTAATGGGTGAACCATTGTGAATAAGAGTTCTCTTTATCCTGATCCTATTAATATGAGGTGCTATCATGAAAGCTTCATTTTTTTTGCTCTTCTAATGAAGGTAACTCATCTTGAAAAAAAGTAATGTCTAATTTTATTGGAGCTATAGCTTGAATTTGGGTTGCCACATCATTTGATTGCACATTAATAATGGTAGGGACTTGTTGCAAATCACTTTGAAGCATGTTATGATAAATAGGTGAGGCTTGAATAAGGTTCCATAAGGATATCTTAGCATAAGTATTATTGAGTTATTCAATAGGATCATACTCCTTTATGATTTTTAAAGGCAAACGAGGAGGACCATGTAAGATAGGGTTAGGCAATCAGATGGATGTTTGGCTTGTTTTTCTTGGTTCCGGGAAACATTGTTTCTAGTGTTATATGTATGAGCAATAGTATTGGAATTCAGTTGCTGCAAAACATTTTCATTATCAAGTTTCCTTTTAGGTGGTTCTAAGATAAGCATGGGTTTGTTTTGAACTTGTGGTTTTCGTGAGGGTGGATAAATGATAAGTTTAGGCTCAGGAGAGTACTTCAAGGGATATCTAATGTGCATAACCTCAAAAGATTTATCCTTATTTTCATGATCTCTTAAGTAGTGAAGGGGAGTCTAATGTCACTTCATCATCTTCACCTAAGGAATTACTATTGCCAATGTTTTCATTTTCTTCCACCATGATACCTTCCCTAGTAGGAGAGTTTTTAGGAGAGCTACAAACTATATTTTCATGACATTCAAAGGTTGGTTCTTTTAAAATAACTTTATCACAAGTAGTGGACTCATTAATGGTTGGATTATCTTGTTTATCTTATATCAGATCATTCTCACAAAGAGGAGCAATAGGAAAAGTAGTATTAGGGATGTGTCAATGGTCTCATCCTTGTATCTAACAATGTATTCCCTAGTAGGAGAGGTATGGGAAGAGAGACAAATAGGACTCTCATAACTCTCATTGGTTTGATCTTCTAACACCAAAATATCTTTGTCAAATATGAGAGATATTAGGGGAAGAATGAATTTGATTGTCATGATTATCTGCCCTTGTATTCTCTTTCACTAAAACATTCTCATAAGGGTGAGGGATGAACCTTTTCTTAGCATGCTTAGAAAGGTAGGATACTAACATTGTTTGACCAAAAATGAAAAGTACTTCCAACCATATTATGCAATGCTTCAATAATATATAAACAATGTATATCCAAAGATGAAAAGTACTTTTATCCAATTTATCAAAACTTCAAAAATGCAAACAAAGTGTATCAAAAAATGAAAATAAATTTGATCAAAATCATGCAAAGCTTCATGAATGTAAACATTGTGTATGCAAAAGTGAAAAGTACTTTTATCCATATTATGAAAATTTTAAGAAATGTAAACATTTTCATATTTGATGGTTTTTTGCTATTGAAATGATTTTGGAATGACCACTAAATGGATGATTTTGACCTAGATGCATAAAACATAAGTTCTTGAAACTTTCCAGACTGGTACTATAGGTTACCAGCAAGCCTAGGAAGTTCATAAAATCACCAAAAAGCTAAGAAAAATTGGTTTTGTATGCCTCCAGGGACTCATTTTCCAAAGGTGGCAAATGGGTCCTAGTATGCTTTTCTAGGAAAGTTTGAATCTGGAAATGAAACTTGTAAACTATGAAAAGTTGTTGTCTATGTAACCCTATTAGGGACTCATTCTCCACCTTGGGAAAATGGGTCCTATATTAGGGTTTCTAAACTAGTTTTTACTAATTTTTAAGTTTTTTTCAATGTGTTTCAGTTTCAAGTCTGTAATAGTAACTTTCAGTTTCAGATTTTTGCAAATGTAGTTTAAAATACAATTTGGAAAGGTAATGAAATGGTGAATGCAAAGACCTAATTTGAAATGCAATTTTTTATTTTATTTTTAAATGAAAATATATGTTATCTAAATGATATGCAAGATGAGTGATTTTTTTTTTTGCATTTTTTAGATTTAAAGAATGCAAAGTAATGTAATTCTAAAACCCTAGATGAAATGAAAACTTTAACGCAAAGTAGGAAACCATAAATGATATTTAATTCAATTAAAATGAATGCAAGATCTAACCTAGGATGAAAGGAAAGACTCCAAAATCATAAAACTACAATGTTCAATAAATTAGGTTCACCAAAATGAAACATAGAAAAATAGGGTTTATCAAAATGAATGAACAAGATGATAAACCAATATGTTTTTCTAAGGATGTTTCACTCAATTATGAGGGATAAAATACATAAATGAGAATCAAAAATAATTCCTATCTATTATAACAACAATGGGGGAGATTTTAAGAGGCTAAAACAATGTGTACCTTGTTGAAAAGGTGTTGTTTCAGGGTCCATTGAGGACTCATTCGCCCCAATTGGTGAATGCATCCTTATTAGGGTTTTTGGAAAAAAAATATGTTGTTTTGGGGCCCACCGAGGACTCATTCACCCCAAGAGGTGAATGGGTCCATGTTAAGGTTTTTGGAAAGTGCTTTTTGGGTTTTGTTCCTCTCACTCTACAACTCCAGAATCTAGATATCCACTACTTTAGGCCTCACTAAGGACACATTCACCTTTAGTGGTGAAAGAGTCCCTATGAGGGTTTTGAAAAAATATTTTTTGAGTTTTTCTCTTCAATGTCTACACTCTCAGCTCCTAGGTGACCAACTCTCAAAAGTATAAAAAAAATTTGTAGACAACTTTTCATGATCTTGCAATGTAGATGACAACTTTGCAACTTTTCAACTTTGATATTTTTTCTTCAATATTGTTCTCCACTTGATATTCAACATAAATCATGCAATTACACATCAAAGAGGAAAAAAAAATGTTGATTGTTAGGGAATATAGGTTTTCCTTGGTCAAAGTCGTTTAGGTAATTAAGCCTTGTGATGAAATAATGAAATAGATGCATGAAACATGAAACATGAAATGGTAATACCTTGGGAGATGTCTTGGAATGTGAATATACAAACTAACATGAAGTGGCCATGTATAATGTAGATCTTGATCTTGAATTAGATGTGAAACAATGCTAGAAAATTTATCTTCAATACTACATCAACAATATAAACTCTACAACATGTTTGATACACTATGTCTTTGACATGATGAAATGATCTTGAATTCCTGCAATAAAACTTCAATGATCTACCTTTGAATTACCTTAAAATTATCTTGAAGTGCTCTATAATTCTCTTGTGAAGTATTAAGATGCTCTCTTGAAAAACTTAGATGAAACTATGTGAATTAACCTTATATTTATACTAAATCTAAAGATTAATCCCAAATTTCAAGTAATCCAAGTCGACATCAGATATAGGATTCAAAATCATTAAAATCTCACCACAAATAAATTCAAAAAGAGGTGTCCTAATTGAGGATTACCCATTCACCCAAAGTGGTAAATGGGTCCTAGCACAATTTCCTAGGACCAAGCTTTGAGGGGGGGATGAAATAACATCAAAAATCCACCTCAAATATACAAAAAAGGGGGTGTCCTATTAGGAGGACCCATTCACCCAAAGTGGAAAATCAGTCCTACATTGGTTTTGTAGGACTCCAACTTTTCCAAATGGAATGTTATGCAATATCATTAATGGGTGTTGGGATAGATCCTTGAAAAATACAATTAATAAAGCTTGGATTTGAATTGAAAATCCAATTAAGCTCTAATTAACCTCAATTAATTAATAAAGCCCTAGGTTAGTGTGAAAGTGTAAGAGAACACTTTACAATACCCTAAATAAGGCACAACTAAGTCTATTTTATTAAAAAGGGCCCTAGACTCAATGTGAATGTGCAAAACACATTACAACACTAAATCAAGGAAACCTTAGGTTCATTTGTTGTTAATTGTTTCCAAATGTAGGAAAAAGGGATACTTTTTCCATTAATAAAACTTCAATAACAAATTTCCACGTTAAATCAAAATAAAAATGGTAAACCTCCATAATACCTCACACAAAACCCATTCTCAATTTATGTCCTGAAAACACCTATACCTCAAAACATGGAAATACCCCAATTTGAAAAGTACAATGGTAAGGGAGATCCTAACAACCATGTATCAGATTTTACTACATTATGTAGCAACTTAATTTTTAAGACAAGCTCCTACCCAAAATTTTTCCTATATTGTTGAAAGATATGGACTTGGAATGGTTTCTCTCATTATCGTATAACTCCATAAATTCATTAATTGAACTTGTTAGCACATTTCTCCAACATTTGAAGAAAAAAATTGTCCTCAAGTGACATTAACTGACTTAGTGCATTGTAAAAAAGGACCTAAGGAAAAGATAACAATTATATAAGATGATACTAATTTCTATACTCACAAATCTCCTATAGTATTCTTGATGCCAATGTCCAAAGAGTGTTTATTGGAAATTTGCAACCTAATATTTGACACAAGATATTGTTTATGAAGTAACCATCCTTTACACAACTACATATATGAATCTTTATGATTATCAAATATTGATGAGTCAATATGAAGGTACACCTTCATTGACTCCTACTGATCAATCTAAATCATAGCTCAAAATAGTTACCAATCATTAAGATAAAAACACCTCAAACCACTCCAATATATTTTGCTACCACAAGTTCAAATCCTTATCAAATTAGGCTGAGAAATAGACAATTCACCCAATTTTCTAGCTCTCTTCATGTGATCATGTTACAATTACTAAGTAATAACTTAATCCAATTACCTCTAATAAGGCATGTGGACACAACTAAACCTTTGTCTTCAAAATCCAACCCAATATTTTTTTTGTTACCATTGTACACCTAGACAATGATGTATGCATCTTAAACACCAAGTGGAAGACCTTATCGATTATAATCACATCCAGTTGGATGGTGTGAATGATAAAGGAAACACGACCATAGCTCCACCTAATCATAGTTTACAAATTTTCACACATCTAATGCCAAATCATATTTCAAAATTTGTACAAGCTTGTAATGATACCTATGATGATAATAATTGAGCCACTGTTGTTAGTGCAATAGATGTCCAACCTCATAATGGATGAACCAATTTGTTAACAGGCATTACTTTTACACATATTGATGCATATATACATGCACTAGATGGTTCTCTCTACATCACTAGTCGTATTAATGAAAAACCTACACCAGGGATACTCACTGACCCCATGCATCTAGAGAATTTGATCATTGAAGAATTTTTATTTGTGCATTAAATTTATAAATACTTTTATAAAAATTCAAAAGCATGGTTAAAAGCTCATGACTATTTTTCTCACTCTATGATAGGTTCCATAACTGTCCCACTCAAATTTGGACCAAAATAGTTAAATGTTTCATTCACCATCATCCCAAGTTTGGACCAATTTCATGTAAAGCTAGGTTATCCATAACTATGCTCCATGAATCCAATCCCGTTGGTAGTCCACAAATGCATAAAGTTCCCATTTAAAAATCAAATATATAACTCATAATAGTGGGTTTAAAACTTTGGCTTCTTATGGAAACTTTTCATTGAATTAATTTTCTCCTCGACCTATGGAACATGTTAAGCCTAATGAAGATTTCTTTTTCATGTCATATCAAAAGTTTCAAGAAAATTGCATATCCAAGTTATCTCTTAGTAATATCCCATCCAACGATGATCAATCTATGGTGACTTATATGGTTGTTCCTCAAACCCCAGAGGTCATGGATGAACCCATATCCAAGTCGAATATTCTACCAAGTACACTAAGAATTTGTGTTGCAATTCCACCCTTGCTATCATATAAAAGATCAAGAGATATCTTCATAATAACCTTTGTACCTCTAAAATAAAAAATGCACAAACCTAAATATCTATAGTGGTTTCCCAACCCTCGATTGTCCCTTTAGTTCCTCCTCCAAAGGAAGAAAAGAGACCAATGGTATATAAACCCTCCCTTATCCCTTCAAAAATTAAAACCCATGCAAGAAGAAATAGAAGTGATAAGGATTGTAAGAGTAGACATCGTGCCATTTCCCACCAGTTGGTTGAAATGAATAAGACATTACATAATGAGAAAATGCCTATCCAAACCAACCATCATGAATTACCATCCTTTCAAAACCATGCCATGAACCTTACATGTCTCAACCTAAAAAAATAATAAAACAAGAACACATGATTGATGTTGTCGTTAAACCACCCATTGTGATAAATTTGGATAGAAAATATGAAGGTGCTAAAATTGATGAACAAGCACATAATGAATTATCTTTTATTTTTTTGAAGTATGTGGATTCAGATGGGGGCAACCATGATGGTCCTATTGATGAGAATTATCACCACATGTTCAACCTTGCGATATTCCTTATATGGCATTTATTGTAGTCCCTTAGACTAGTTGTCTTCCTTCCATATAGGATGAACAAAATTGGGATGTAGAATATTTGATTTATATTGGATTGTATGTGTGTTAAATTTGTGTCTTCTTGCATGTATTATGATCTCCCAGGTTGTGCTACTTGATGTGACTTTATGTTTTTTATTTTTCTTCAAATGACCCTTGTTGCTTCATTGGCATAAGGATACAAAGGAAATGAATCTATTGTGACATTCATCTATTTGTATCTCTATTCTTCTTTAGGTCATAAACACTTGTTGTTGTCTTGTTTCTTCCTTTTGTAGATGATGCGAGCCATTGAGATATTTAGGTCTCCTCTATGTTGACCCAAAAGTTTGTTTGTTCTCTCTATGTGTCATTCTTCTATTGTGTTTGTTGTTCCATGAGTATCCAAGGGAATGATGTCAATCTCGAGCATAATGATATTACATATTATCAAAGTTCTATATTTACCGTAGATCTATCAATCCCTTATGTGACATATTTATCTTGTTTGTGGATTTTCATTGGGGGAAACCCCTCATCATGAGTTACCTTTGTTTGGAAACATATCATTGGCATAGGGATTTGCAAATAAGATTGCATGACCTTATCATATTGCATTTATCATTTTATTCTACCTTAAATAAATTTCTCATAGAGTGGTGTTTAGCAATTACTTTAAGGTGGGGGAATACATTCCATTATGTGCTTCACATTGTTCACACATGATGAAATTAGTGATGCATTGGCTTGAAATTTTGATCACTTGTGTACAACACCTTATCAAAATTATTGGGCATATAATTCTTGGTATGGTTGAGATGGGTAAAAACCTAGTGAAAACTAATTCTCACTAGCCCTTATGTGTCTCTCATTTGCTACCCTTTTAAAAGGCTCACCTAGTGAATATTAGACTTCACTAGCCTATGATGCCTTGGTTCATGGTTCACCTAGAAAATATCAGACTTTGTTGGCCCATGAGTCATGGATGCCTTAGGTATGGATCCTAGTAATATTTTTTCAAAGCTTGCTAGTTCGTGATTGTCATACAACATTTTCCATGTTTGCATTCTATTTGTGCATTCGTCTAGATTTAGTACCATCCTATCTCTTCAATATATGGATAATTGGACCCCTCTTGACATATTCTTAATTTAGTGTGTGTATGAGCATAATTTTATACTCTCACTAAAGTGATGGCTAAATGTAGCATTGTAAATTGTCACCCTTAAAAATTCACAATAGCCCCCCCCCCAAGTGCTTGGGCCTAATCATGCACCTGATTTCCTAACTGTGCATTCAATGGCTCATCTTAAAAAATTATAAGAAAATAAAATATGAAAAATCAAAGTATGCTTTTAATATTTTTCCCTCAACACTTTAGATCTCAGTAAATGAGTGATCTGGTATAGGGTGCCCTACGCCCTAGACCATTTAAGTTGACCCCAAATTTGAATATTTTGGTGTTGGTAATTTATTATTTTAAATTCAAATTATAATTGTTAGCTATTGAGATTTAATTTTTGGGAAATTAGAAGTCCATATAAATACATAGTGTTTTCACCATTTTAATGAATAATAAGAAAAATAAGGAAGAAAAGTACTAGTAATATTGGAGAGCGGTTGTTATACTTCAAAATCAATTTAAGAGGTCAGGAGTAGAATTTTCAAAATTATTGTATCATTTCAACATCCAAGCATCACATTAAGTTTAATGTGAGTTTTGTTCATGTTTTGCATGCATTTCATTTTTTGGTACTAATACATGTAGGTCTTCAAAACAAATCAAGTCAAGTTACAATTGATCCTTAATGATGATGATCATGACTTCAATCCATCAAGGAGATTAGATTTGAGTGGCAAGTTGTAGAAAAATTTTAATTCATTACTTTTTTTTATCATCTATCTTATATCCCTCAAAAATATATGCTCTCTTTTATCATTACCTTTACCATTGTGGAGGTAGAAATACCAACATAGGGTTTGAATGAGGTAAACCCCTATGTGGCACAAACCTTCCCCTCCCTTAATATGTGCAGATTGTAGATCTAAAGTGAATTGAAGAGAGATCAAAGGTTATTTTTTCATCAACCCTACAAGTTTTCAAGTCATGAAATCTATATTTTCCAATCAATAGATGAAGATCTAAAAACCAAACCAAGAAGACAAGAACTACAAAATAGGAACCTCAAGACTACAAAAGAATTTTTTGGAATTAGGGTTCCAATCTAGGATGCAGGTTCCCTGCACTTGTTAAAATCATCTCAAACTTAAATCCCAGGTTCTTTTATGTCTAACTTTTTCCTTTTTGGATTTTAATCTTGATATTTTGTTTTTAGTTTTTTAGAATTCATAATATTTAACACTGCATTTTGACAGTTACATAGCTACATCATTGCATATCAGAATTTAATCTTATTTCAATCCAGAAACAACCTCCACTAGAATTCAAATCCAAGGGTTGATTGATTCACCATTTAGGTTGTTAGTGAATCTCATATCCCTGGGGGATTTGAATTTCCCCGTGTTCATTAGAAATGATTGATGTTAGCTATTTAAAAATTAGACCTAGGATCTCCTTTCCCAAATGTAACACTATGATAAACTTGCAACATTTTCCACATCACTTACGTATCATTGTTCTAAACAAAAAAAATCTTTAGAAAGGTTCACCTTCTCTTTTGGTTGGTTTCAACAACATCCTCTTCATAATAAGTGCTTCTCCTCTCTTAGGTTCATCTAGTTGACTAAAAGACCCTATAGACTCAATATCCCCTTTTGCTATGTGTTTACTTGTAGCCCCTGTTCTCCTTGATTCTTTTGGTCTATATTATGGGAATTCATAAAATCTATGGCTTGACTATCCACAAGTAAACATGTACATTGAAAACCTCTTCCTTGTCCTCTTCCATATCCAGCTTTACTTATCATAGGGTATGGTCTTAATTTTGTTTCATCTTTCTCTTTTTGACTTTTTGAAGGGCTAGCCTCCTTACCATGGCTATAATTTTTTGTTACTAAACTTTTCCTTTGTTGAATCCACCTCTTCCTTTGATTTTTCTTTACTCTCTTACCAATTTCTCTTATGGATTTAGAGAATACTAATATGCTACTTCCATATATTGTATCCTTAGCATATACTTATTTCATCTTGGATATTCAACCTCAATCCATTAATATATCTATCTACCTTTTCATGGTCTAATTCATTATGGCCAAATTTGATGGAAATTTTATAAAACTCCTCTATATAGGCCTTCACACTTAACCCCTTTTATCTTTCTTTTTTTTTTTTTAAGAAGTTCAAGTTGATAATCACCAAGTAGAGATTTAAAAATCATCTTACTTACCATTTGATCCCATTGAATGATCTTATCTTTGTCGAATTGGTGCATGAAGTTGGGTACCAATTTTAAGCCACTTTTGAAAAAAATTTACAAAACGGCTACATAATTTTAGCGTTAAAAAAATAAATAAAAAGTGAAATTATTTGCCCGGAATACCAACCAAAGGCTTGGAGGGCATTCCCAACAAGCCTAAAGATGTGTTTGCAAATTCTACAATTTTCCATATGTCCGAGGTCAGATCCTCACCATCAAGATTGCATCTAGTTCAATATCAACAAAAATTGAAGACATGGGTAATGTTAGGTTCTCTCTTAGCTATCCAACAATGTGATTTTTTTCACTTTTAGACAATGTTAAGCCTTTCATCCATAATTTATTTTGTTTGTATGTCTGTTTTTTTCCAAAAAGTAGTGTTTAGTGTTTTTTTTTGTTATAAATT
The DNA here is from genome assembly GCA_007258455.2 of Sequoia sempervirens. NCBI lineage: Eukaryota > Viridiplantae > Streptophyta > Pinopsida > Cupressales > Cupressaceae > Sequoia > Sequoia sempervirens. The sequence continues at coordinate 22,640,491 of VDFB02274714.1, forward strand.
AACCATTCATCAAAATTTCAAATAAATTAAATTTTTAGAAACTAGACTCCATTCTAAAAATTTAAAAAAAGAAAAGAAAAAATCAATTATTTTCAAAAAAAAAAATTTAGGGGAGCCGCGGCCAAAGTGCTTCTTTTTGAGGGAAGTGCCCACTTAGAAAATTAGTAAAAAAATCAAATATTCATTAAAAATTATCGAGAAAAATTATTGTGCATCAACTAGATGCTATTAGCTAACTTTTGACTATAGCAATTTTAAAAATACTACAAAAAATTTCACTATGTTATGTTTCTAACAAAAGAAACAATAGAAATTTATGTACATCCCTCTTTTGAACCCTTAATCTCAACCATTTTTAAAATAAATTAGTAGTTTAGAAAGTAGACTCAGAGCACTTCGATCCTTTTTTTTGTTCCATCTCAAAATTTTGAGTGTAACTATCCTCAATTTCATGTCCAAGGTTAGCATCTCTTGATTTCAGAAAAAAAGTGGGCACTTAAGGCCCCTTTTTGAGAACCATCTTGGTGCACTTTCTTCGCGTTGCACCTCTTTCCACCAAAGTTCTACATGATCTTTTAATTTTATTTGAGAAACCTTCATTTTTTTGGGTCCACCAATTCATCATATTCAAAGTATTCCTTCATCTCTATTATCCAATTAATTAGTTCATTTGATTCTAAACTTCTTGAGAATCTCGGTAATCCCACCTGTGTTCCTTTCCCAATGTTAGAAACATCTCTTATAATCCTTCATTCTCCTACATCCATATCTCCATCTACATTTTCACCTTCCTATCTAGCCATATATTCTCCTTCTTCATCATATTTACTATCAATATTTTCATTTGTTTTGTCTCTTCTCATTCCACCTTCTATTGAATCCATTCTTTCTTGCACTTCGCTCAGAGTCTCTAATACCTTATCGACTATTCCTACTACTTCTGCAATTGCAACCTCTGCCATCCTTCTCCTTAGTCGAATCTTGTTGCTCTAAATCTCCTTCTTTTCATTTTCCTTCTCATTGTAGTCTTCCTAACTATAATATCCCTTGTTGTAGGGACACACCCACAGTTACACTCATAGGGATTCCTTCAACCCCAATATCAAACCACTATTTTTCTTCCCAAAGCTCTAGTTGTGCTCTAATTACATACTGATGGAACCCACTTCCTTGTAGGTACCCAAAAACACACTCAAACATGAGCTAACAGGTAAGAAAGGAAAGATTGTATTACTTTAAGCAACTTACACAACCTTCTAGTAATGCTAAATGGTTGTTAGAAGTCAAATACAAGATATAAGAGGAATGAAATAAACTACAAGATAAATAACTATGTTGTTGTCCAAAATAGGCAGTTGTTGTAAGTAGCAGAAGAGGTTGGTTGTAGGTGATAACTCACAATTCCAAAATAGTAAAACACTCCAGACTTACACATAAAAGTCAACAATTTCAGAAGAAGAAAAAAATTGTATATAATTTCTTCCAGCCACACAAACAATATCAAAGAACAACTTAGGAATAAGCAATAACTAGTTTCATTAACTCATAAAATATAAACATTTAAGATTTATTTTTACATATTTTACATATTTTGTGATAAACTAGGAGTCTACTATCCTCCTCTTTGTCTTCTTGTTGTCTCTTATGGGCCCCTCTGTCTACTTTCTAAATATTCCCTTTGTTGTTCTCTACTACTCTTTTTTTCTCCTCCTACCACTTTCTTCCTCTCTCTTTCCTTATGATTCTTTTTGTTCATCTTCTTCCATTCCCAAAAATCTAGAAAAATTTTCTCAAAATCCCACCTAAATATTAGGGAAATGCTCAAAATCCATCATAAATGTTCAATTACCTATTGTTTCAGCTCAAAAACTCCCACTCAGTTTGTTTTATGACATTTTCTTTGTTGCTACTCATTAAATGAGATTTCAGGTAGGTGTGCTAGCTGCCCAAATAAATAAAAATTAAATTTAAATTTCCAATGACTCCCTATATGGTGGTGGGTGAAGGAATGATGACAAAATATGATCCAATTTTTCTGATGCCCCTACATCATATTTGATAGTTACAATAGTGAGTGTTTGAACAAAAAAGGAGGTCAATTTAGTTAGCACTATGTGATCCAATTATTAGTATTTAATTAGGTTTTTTTATATAAATATTTTTAAATACAATGTGAGATAATTGGTATGAGTAATTGATTACTAAGCTATATTTGTCCTTAATAAATGGAAAATGCTTTAAGAGTTTAAGTTTTGCAAGATAAAGCATAATAAATCAAACCTTTCAACAATTGAGTGTTAAATACATTAAATTGTAATGGTTAAATTTCTTCTTGGTTTTGTTGAATAAGAATAGGCACCAATCTACATATTTATAATCTCATATTCTACATAATAAAATAATAAATGTGTTTAATTGTAATTTATTCTTGTATATTACATCTAAATTTATTTTAAACTTCTCTACTCATTTGATTATTGGTGCCATGTTTTGCATTTCTACTATTCATTTACCAATATCTCATAGGTTTATCTTTGGGTTAGGAAGACCTAGTCCATTAACAAACAATTTTAGAAGAATTGACCAAAGTTGATTAAATATTTTGTTCTCCTAAAAGATTTTGAATCAATTTTAGCAAATAATCAATGGGATCTCACATGTACAAACTCTTGAATCTTGCAAAGTTAAAAATGTAGAAGAGAGGAATCCTCTCATCATTATATTTGTTCATTTAATAATTTTGATAATACTAGTTCTTTATCCATTTAAAGACTAATAAATTGCCCCAATTTTTTTTATTTTATTTTTTTATTAGACTCTGAGGAATCCGGGTAGCATGACCCCTATATTTCTGATGCTTCCTGGTAAACTTTTAACGTGTTGGTATTATGATATTACCACTTACGAGGGGGTGGGGAGACTAGACCTTGTGACCAACCTCTTGAAGCTTGAGAAAAGATTTAGCCAACCAAGCTAGGGCCCCAACCCAATAAATTCTTGAAAATAGATGACATAAAATTCTTCAATTAATTTTTTTAAAACCATTAATAATATTTTCAAAGTATTTAACATGACATAATATAAGGAGATCCCTAATATACAAATTATTTTCAAATGTTTAACACTGCACCCAAACCCCTCATAGATGAGGATAGTAGACTGAAATTGTTGACCAACTAGATGCATCAATCAGTTTTACAACTTTGAAAAATAAAAACTTAAAATTTATATAATTTATTTTTCACAATAATAAAGAATTTGTGCTTATAAATTTACATTGTCTAATAACACAACTAATTTAAAATAATATTAAAAATAGCAGCCTTTTAATTAAAAGACAATTTATTGATGGTGAAATTTTGCTATAACGTCTATGATTGTGATTTTTTGTTATTTATACTGAATTTTATCGTGTTGAAAGATAAAATTACAGTTCTAAGACTTTTATATATATATATATATATCGCAAATTACAAAGCTGACATTAATGCAGCCAGAATATGAACTGCGGACTCTCAATCCTTTAATGAATACCTTTTGCCTGTAAACGCCAGGAAATTTGATTTTTCCTAGTTGACCTCCTTAGACGCCTTTGGTATATTCATTGGATTACTGCCTGCATTTCATCCAAATACAAGTTTTTCTGGTCTGCCAGTGCCAGGCTGAGATGTATATTGCGATTGTTGGACAGTTGAGGAAGAGCTAAGACCTAATGCTTTACTATTTGCTACATCACAACATTCAGAAATAGTAGTTGTCCTTCCATCCAAGAGCCTGCCAACTCCAGAAAAGGGAACAATTTTAACTCCTCCTAGTGCTTGGTCCTTTGCCTCATCTCGAGGTGCTTTGGTTCTTATTACCTTTTAGGGTGGTTTGTAATCGAGAGGAGTATCAAAATCTACTTCACAGTCAATTTCAATAACAGTAATAGCAGAAGCAGGTTTTGTCTCAATTATGTTGATGAAATACTGCTTATTGTTGTAAGGTACCACAATAGTATCGCCCGTAGTCAAACAAGAGAAATTCCTTAAAGTGGTCTCCAGAACAACTTTTGGATTGGAAATGTCCAGGAAATCCTTTGTGTAGGGCTGCAATTTGGCATAATTCCCTTTGGGAAGACTGCAACTTTTCATTTGAACCAAATCCCCTTCTGTTAATCTCATAGTTTGCATCATCTAATCGGGCATAACAATCTTGCCTTCCTCCGAAGTAAAATCAAGTACTCCACAGTGCGAGATGTGATTTGTGCTTAGATTTTGAAGCTCAAATAGCATTGGGTAGTCTATGTGTAAAGCTGCCAGACGATCAAGAGCTGAAGGAGGCATTATAATTTTGTCCCCGCTCTGCAAGTGGGTCCTCCCCGCCCACTCTTCAACCAAAGAAGCGGGATAACATCGATATATCTGCTCAAAAGAAGTTGGATTTGAGTAGCCACTAAACATTGCGGAAAAAAGTCTGGTGAATGAAGCAGCAAACTCTAAGTGGAGTTATATTTCTCTTTTTTGACAAAACCCTGCAGATATGAGACTTCACAGAGAAATTATTTTTTATCTTTTCCTTCTTATAATAAAATGAGCTGTATTTTAGATGTTTTTCTTATTTTGTTCTTAAAAAGGCACTCATTTTTTTATGTTTATATAGATATTCTGATTGAAATCAAAGAGACGCTTCTTTTAGAAAAGCTACCATTCATTAATTTAGATTTTCGTTTGTCGGGCATTAAAAGTTTTTGTTAATTAATTTGTTTTTCAGCTGTCCGAAGTTTTTTTCGAACGTACCCCTTCCATTTAGAAGAAAATATAATATTATAAAATAGTTAGTATTAAAGTCTGCGGAGAATGGAGCATATCAGCATAGGTATCATAGAATGTTATGGAATACTCATAAGAATCATCGTATTTCCTTTAGATGCTGAAATAAATGGGAAGAAGGTGACTTCAGATTCAAAGTTTATTTTAATTTAGCTTTTAGGGTCTGACTTCCATTCTAGGAAGGGAGAATTTGCTGAAAACCATTGAAACTTCTTAAAGTTAGATACATAGTAGAAAAATGGTTGATTAAGAAGATTTTGATGAACTTTAACGTGTGGTAAGTGGTCTAGGAATTAGGTGGATCTTAGATAAGAAGTTACTTTTTGGCATGGTCTTGGCAATAGTTTTAAGTAGTGAGGTTGGACTCTTGTCCTATGAGTTTTCAATGTTGTTAAAAATGATAAGTGAAAATTGATAAGATCATACAATTGATCTATAAGTTTTAAAATAAATATTTAAATAAAACAAAAAAATAAAATTCTTTCAAGTTTAAATTAGTGTGATTGAAGGAATAATATTGTTGTATTAGTTGGACAATTTTTTTGGTACTAAAACTCATGAGCTTCTTTCACAAATAGTTAAGTGCTCAGAGAAGCTTCAATGAGATTGATGAACTTATCCTTCCTCTTAGAAAAACTGCAATGAATTTAATGAGCTTAATCCTCCTTCCAAGGAAACCAATTGGAAATCTCAAACAATTAGAAAGTGGTTTGAATTATTTCAAATCAGGAAAATCTCGTAAGGATGCACAAGCCTGACTACAAAAGTGGTAAAAGAGGTAATTTTAGCAATTTAATTATTTTGAGAAAGATAAATCCCCTAGTCAATATGGATTCCAAGATTTTTATTTTAAAGGAATTTTGGAACATTGTGAGAAAACATGTGGTGAAAGCAATTAGAGAATCTATCAGTCCAACAAAACAATTCTAATTGAAATATGTTTTAGTGGTAATTTCAAAAGCATGTATCTTAGGTCCATTTCCTTGTGTAACATGTTATGTAAAATTATTTCAAAATTTATGACCAACTGGCCAAAGCTTATCCTTTCAAATTTAATTTCTCATTAACATAGTGGTTTTGTTCACAAGTTCTATATTTTTTACGGAACTATGATTGCTCAAGAAATAATCAGCTTGGTGAAATATCAAGAGACCGAAGGGGTGATAGTTAATTTGGACATGATTAATGTCAATGATAAGATCAATTGAGTTATTTTAGATAATATATATAAATATTTTGCATTTTCAACATATTCAAGGGATAGGACTTATGGTTCAACAAAATCTACCAAATCCTCCATTTTTGAACAAGGGAGCCACATTTCCCCTATTCATTTTAGTTGTTAAATATTTGGTTTGAGGGCTATACAACATTTGGATTTATAGAGGAAGATTGAGAGCCTTACTATTGAACATAATGAACAACAAACATCTAATATCCAATTCATTGATGATGAATGTTTGGAAGGAGAAGCTAGTGTAGGGGAATCTAGAAAGCTCAAAGCATCTCTAGATTTAAATGGAAGTGATTTAGAATAATACAAAAAATATTAATTTAACTTTTCCCATTACACTAACATATTTGTCTATATCTATTAATTAAGCCAGGGGATGGACATAAGACCTAGTTTCTTTCCTTAAACTTATTTATGGGTGCTAATATTTTGAAGATAAAAACTCTATGGATCTCTAAAACAATTTTGTGGATGGAAAATTAAAATTTAGAAACTTCAAAGAGAATATAGCTCTATATTGATGAGATAATCATTTTGATCCAATCAAGTTTTTAGGCAATGATATTACCCTCTTTTTAGCAATGGCAATGCCAGTAAAAGTGGAAGGGGTAATTAGGATAAGTCAAAGAATTTTTTTATTGAATGGATGTTTAGGGAGTGATAAAGTTTCTTTAGTGATTTTGAGATATTCATTGTCCCAGGAAATGAGGGATAGAGATTTTTATTTTTTTTTATAAAAAGGGGTAAAAACTTTATTAAAATTTCAAGAGAAGCAATACAATCAAAACCAAGGGCCAAGCCCCAGAAGCTCAATTATCCTCTAAAATATTCCTATCCTCCTCAAGAAATCGCTCCAGGTCCTGACGTAACTCAGGATCAACCTACATCCAATCCTCAATCTTCCAATCACCATCATGCTCGGAAGCCCACTTAGCCAAACAATTAGCCACCTAATTCCATTCACGTGGAATATGAACAACAGAAACCATCTCCATCCAGGAGCTAATGTGGAGGATCCGCTGGACCACCAACGCCAACTGCCAGTTGATGCCCGACATCTTTTTCTCATTCAACAAGTTAACCAGAATCTATGAATTAGCTTCACAAATCACCTTTTTCCATCCTAGAGCAAGGGCCCACTCCACAACATAAAGAATCGCCAAGCCCTCCATGAGATTAACCGTCTGCTCCCCCTCATGAATGAACATAAAGATCATTGCACCCCTTGAATCTCTACCAACCCCACCAATTCCAGCAGGCCCAAGATTACCACGAGAAGACCCATTTGTATTTATCTTCAAAATGTCAATCGGAGGGGGTAGCCACCTACCCAACCACTGAACTCTCGAACGCCCCTTCCTATTATGCCTGGGCTCTGCCGAAGAGGAATAGATCCCCTGAAGACCCAACCTATCCACCCACTCTGCATCATCTCTTCCCAAGGGGAAACCCACCTCACACTTAGCCTCCATAATCTCATGAATCATCCCTAACATGCGCAATCAAACTTGCTGACCCACCAGCTTCTCCCCACGAAAAATTCGGCGATTCCTCTCCAGCCAAATCTACCATAGAAGGAAGGTAGGATCCACATACCACACATCCTACAAAAAAGAAGCCGTCGAGGGGGGTCTACCCAAGCTATCCTAGAACTCCAACAAAGAGGAAGCATGAACACAAGGTTGCTTCCAGACCTCCCACCACCAGTGCCAGATCCTCACAACAAAGGGGCATCTAAAAAAAAGATGCAAGGAATCCTCATTAGCCATCCCATAGAGAACACAAACAGAAGGCCTATGAAATCCCCACTTACAGATGTTATCCCAAGTCAAACATCTATTCCTCACTAGAGTCCAAACAAAGCAATTGCACACCTTCCACCAAAGAACCTCCCCCTGAGCCACTATTTGTGCCAAAAGCACTTGATAGCCACAAGCAACGGAGTAGGTCCCCCTAGGATTATGGGACTAGGCAAGAATATCACCATCCAAAAGAGAGTTGCATTGCCTCTTGCTAAGAATAGAGAAAAGCTCAGCACACTCATCCTCCAAGCCCATAACCGGCCACTCTGAGGGGTCTTTCCAGCAAGCCTTCTCAACCTGACCCAGAGAAGAAATAGACTTGAAATCACTCACCCTAGACCAACCAGCCTCAGTGAACCTCTGGCTCACGGGAAGCAAGTGAGGAAATTGTGAGAGGAGAGGAGGAAATCCATCCCAAGAGTCAGACCAAAAAAGAGCACCTGAACCATGTCTACATATCCAGAACAAACCCTCCTTAATGAGCTTCACACCTTTCTTAAGAGTACACCAAATCACTGAACCTTTCCCTTCAACGGGGTACCTAGGGAGGTCTTGTCGAAGAGCATCTGGAAAATAATTATGAGAGAGAATCCTGGCCCACAGCTAATCCTACTCCACACACCATCTCCAGAATAACTTAGCAGCCACCGCCTCACCAAATAAAGAAGATTGTCGAAGGCCCAAACCACCAAACTTCTTAGGACAACAAACATCCTCCCAACTAACCAAGCTCCACTTAGAGGATGACAGGAAACCATCCCACAAAAATTGTCTCTCAAGAGAGTCCAACTCCTTAAGAAAACCCACTGGTGCAACCTACAACATACATCGGTAAATAGGGAGGGCCTGTACCACAAATTTTATAAGCTGAACCCGACCCACAAAAGATAACCATCTATGAGTCCAATGATTAAATTTCACCTGGAATTTATCCAAAATATTCTGCCATGAACTCTTAGGAAGACGCCCAACAAAAATAGGAAAACCAAGATATGTAAAGGGAAGAACCCCAATCTGAAATCTCAAAATATTAGCGATTCTTCTCTGAATGGAGGTAGGCTATTAAAGAAAAAAATGGATGATTTATCTTCATTAATCAATTTCCCTGAAGCCGCAAGGTACACATCCAACAATTGTCTCAAATAAGTAGCCTCCGTAATAGTAGCCACCCCCATCAAGGCAGTGTCATCAACAAACTGTAAATGAGACTGTGGGGGAAAATATCCACCCTAGCGCCATCCTTGAATGTTACTAGATTCCACATTTATTTTCAACAAGCATCCAAGGCCTTCGGCAACCAGCAAAAAAAGATACGGAGAAAGGGGGTCCCCTTGGCGTAGACCTCTGGAGGCCCCAAACAAATCAGAATGATCTCCATTAATCAACACAAAGAAAGACACAAAAGTAACACAGCTCAAGACCCACTGAATCCAATCAACACAAAACCCAAAGGCACCCATGATCTTTCTAAGGAAGGACCACCTGACTCTGTCATAAGCCTTAGCCATATCTAACTTAATAAACATCGACTTCGCCTGAGAGGCATCCATGGAGTGAATGGTCTCAGTAGCAATAACAACCCCATCCAAAATCTACCACCCAGCTATAAAGCCACTCTGCTCCTCTGAGATCAAACCCGAAAGCCATTTCTTCAACCTCTCAGCCATTAACTTTGAAATGACCTTGTAAGCAACATTGCAAAGGGAGATTGGTTGGAACTGAGTAAGTTGATCTGCCCCCTCACATTCGGGAATTAGAGCAATGAAGGTAGAATTAAGAGCTCACAACATCTGTTTATTCTTTTGGGACTCTTGCACAACCGCCAAAAGATCCAACTTAATGATCTCCTAGAATTCTTGGAAAAATTCAATAGGGAAACCATCAGGGCCTAGAGCTTTTCCTTTCTTCATCTTAAACATAATCTCCTCTAATTCAGCTAGAGAGATCTCTCTCATCAAATCCTCGTTCGCCTCCCTAAAAACCAACCAAGGAATGCAGGAAAGAACATGCTCTTCATGAGTCGAGCCCTCGTGCACCTCCTCCCTAAATAGATTCTCAAAATATCGTGAAGCTTCAGTTGCAATCTCCTAAAAAGAAACAAGTTGGTCCCCCCTATCATTCACCAGGACAGAGATGGAATTACCATTCCTCCTAGCCTTCACCGAATTAAAGAAAAATGCTATATTTTTATCCCCTTCTTTCAGCCAATCCACTCGAGCCTTTTGCTTCTAGAAAATCTCCTCCCAAAGATCACACTCCTCCACCACCTTCAAAGCACTAGCCTCCTCTTTCAAAAGAACCTCATCAACCCCCTTCTCCTGAATCTCCCTCATAATACTATTCAATTTATCCTGAGCAATAGCCCTATCATGGAAAATATTACCAAAACATCATCGATTCCACCTCTTGAGCTGATACTTGATGAACTGGAGAAGCTTGACCAAGGAGTACATTGTAGTACCAAAAGCTAGTCTACCATCCTTCCACCAAATAGCCACCTACTCATAGAGAGTAGGGTCACGTAGCCACATAAGTTGAAACTTGAAAGAGGGAGGACAAAACTTCTGAGCCGAAATGATGCTAAGCTTGATAGGCCAATGGTCAGAACCCCTCCAATCCAAAATTTCTGAGGATGTAGACCACGCACCACCAACCCAATAGCATGATACCAAGAACCTATCCAACCTTTCAGCCACACAATCCTCACCCATCCTCCTATTATTCCAAGTAAAACAACCATTACTAGGATGAACATCCACCAAATTTAAACCAAAAATATTATCCTTGAAAAGCAAAGTTGAAGGATCCAACCTAGCAATCCCACCCATTTTCTCTGACAAGTCCACAATAGCATTAAAGTCCCCAACCAGAACCCAAGGCTAGAAAGGGGCTAAGCTGCAAACATATCAAATATGAGACCAAAGCTGTTGTTTACCATGCAGATCAATAGGAGCATACACATTAGAGAGAATAATATATTCCCCAGTTACAAAACAAGAAGCCACCATGGAGATAGAAGATCTAGAGGATATCCACCAAAGCAGACAAACCCTACGGGGGTTCCAGATGCAAGTCACTCCCCCAGACGCACCATGAGCTCCAACACACTGACCCTCACCAATCTTCCACAACTTAGGCACCAGATTCAACATACTTTTTATAGATAACTTAGTCTCCTGAAGAAAAAGAATATCCAGAGAGTGACTCCTAACCAAATCCTGAACAAATTTTTGTCGAGGGCCACTGTTCAAGGCCCTTACACTCCATGAAAGAACTATCATTTCTGGGGACACGAGAATTGCGTATCTAGGGTCTTGACAACCCTCGATTCCACCAAAGTCTCCCCAGTTGACTTGATCTTTTCCATATCCTTTTTCCTTCCCACCTTGATGTTTCTCTCACCAATCCCCTTCTTAGGTTCCTTTTGTTGAATACCCATCAGAGAAAAAGACAAAGAACTCTTTCTAGCATCCTCACCACCAGTCAGAGCCAAAGGAGATCCATCCCCTCTGTTCTTCACCGTACCAATAACAATAGCTAGTTCAACCCGAACAATCAACGACTGGTCCATATCCATCTGCCCACCATCTGACTCCTGCATAACCTGCACAACTGTCAAAGGAGCTCCCTCCTTCCCAACATCTATATTGTCCTGATCAAAATTCATCAACCCCAGATTCACTTCCTGATGGTTGAGCTCATCCAACACCTCAAACCTGTTAAAGGTCTCATCTTCTTGCCTTTCCTTCAAGGAACGCTTTTTCCCATGGTTCTTATTATGGGTCCTAACCAGAATAAAGCCATCCCCACCAGGACTCTCACTTTGAATAGGTTCCTTCCCCTTATCAACACTAGGCTGATTACGAGGATCATGTGAAAGTTGAGGACCCATAGGCTTAGATCGAGGGCATATGTGCTGCAGGTGCCCATATTCATGACAAATACGACGCCGAAAAGGAAGAGTTTCATAGTCTAACTGTTGCACCCATGTATGAGATCCTGCACTCACTTCCACAGAGTCTGGAAATGGTTTACTTAAATCAATTTCTACACATATGCGGGCAAAAGTCATTACCTTTTTAAACTGCATTTGTTGAGATGATCCAACCGGCTTACCAAGTATGGAAGCCACCAACTGCAAAACATCCTCACGCCAGCATTCAATTGGAAACCACGGAAACCACACCCACACAAGAACCCTATTTGGAAGTTCCTCCATTGGATTGAATCCGGCATGCCACGATTTCAGAAACAAACCCACTTGGCTTAAGAAATAAGGTCCCCCCTCAAAAATCCTATTTTGATCAACCATGCAATCAAAGGAAACCATAAAATAAGTATTCACCAGGAGCCTAATCTCCATTTCCCCTTCCGACATCCAAGTCCTCTGAGCCCATGATTCCAAAAGCTACAATGACACTCTTAGGCCCAAGAATTTACAATAAAAAGAGTGATTCGAATAATATTCAATCTCATCAACCAACATCTCCAATGGGATAACCAATTTTGGCCTCTCTTTACATCTTTCCAAGCACCCATTGATCTTCACAATCTTGGACCCACCAGACGAACCAAAACCATACATCTCTTGGTCCAGTGCAAAAAGGTTATTATCAAAGATTCGTGCCTCCTGCGACGGAGACTTCGATCCAAATGTCGAACGAAAGTCCAATTTGTGGCCAACCCCAGAAGGTTCCCCTCGAGCCATAGCCATGAAGGAAGCCCCAACATGGACATGCACTCCACGAAGCCAAAGGAAAAGACAAAACCCCACACAAAGGAAACGAAAAACCCCACCTGCTATAACCGCAGCCCACGATAGCAATCACTGGACAAAGTTCAAAGCTTCACCAAAATAAGCCAATCCACACCCCACCCCACACCAAAGCCACCGTGTAGGCACAACATAGTCCCACCCTCTCCAGGATATGCATAGCCCCACACCCAGCTCCCGCGACACCAATGGCCATGCAATGCCAAGCAAACATGCCAACTAGACAGGAATAAGCACCAAAGAGACCCCCAAATTGTAGTGAGACCCCCGCCCATAATAGAGAAAAAATCAAAAGGAGCTAGGGCTTGGATGCCTAGCTCCTAAATCACATGCAAACAGCAGTGCCATCCATCAAATAAATCTTCTTCCTAGAATTTATCTCCATACATATAACAATATTCTTTAGTGTTGCAATTACCACATTGATGTAGGAAGAGGTGGCCCTGCATTTTGTCTATTAACCTATCTGATATGTTTAATGCTAACCAAATGGAGGAATAAAAAATATCCTTTTTAGATCATAGCTCACTGGAACACTGTCAGTGTTTGCTTTTCCTATGGATTCAATGTTTCTGTAAACTAATATGGTCAATTTATTTGTCTCAATTTAGCAATCAACTAAAACACTGGGTTTAGACTCACGAAACATTAAGGGCCATGTTATGGATATATAAAATGTTTAAGAATAATATCATTGAAAGGTCAAATGGTTGATATATATAAATACATATTTATAGTCTTATCAACTAAGCATGCAATATTTATATTTTTTAAGAGTTGTTTTATTACTGTTTGGTCAGGGAATTGGTATATTATATTTATATCTATTATTTGGCTAGGGAATTAGCATCTATAGCTTGTAGATTTTTGGCTTAAGTTGTGAATATTTTTTCTCATCAACATTTCGGATCACACTACATGATCCATCATGAGGATGAAAAGAAAGAGAAGAGAATAGATAGATGCATTGTGAAACCCTTACTAAGAATGCATTTGAATTTTTATTGTTGCACATTGCTAGATGCATTGAATCACTTATTGAGAATGTATTTGAATGTTGAATGTTTGGTCTTTGGAATCTATTGTGTTTAGACTTTAGAGCATAGATCATTTAGTTATTGCTTTGAAAAGTAATAGATATTTTTAATTTTGTTTTTACAATTTCTTAATTGTATATGTGAAATATGGGTATGTGCGGGGATCATGATGGGACAAAAGCGGCAATATGATGGGTATGATTAGGGTATGTGGTGATGACTTTTTATCAAAATTGATAAGAAATGAAAAGAGGATTTTTAAAAAATATTCTTAGCTTTCCACCAATATAAATTATGTTTACATTGAATTTAATAAATAAATTGTATTCATTTTCTATTTGAATTCGATTAAAGTCTGATTGACAAGGTGATTCAAAACATCCATAACTTTCAAACGGTATCACATTTTTTGAATCAAATCATGTATCATTCTATGTTTCACATACTATAGGATTAAAAAAAAAGTGAATTTCATGATTTTGACCAAGTTAAAAGGTGGTTAGACATACGAGTTTTTATATTTTTAAAGTTTTAATAAAAATTCATAATTAATTATTTACTTGGAAAAAAATTACAAAAAATATGCATCACATCATGACATGGAGTCCTCTACTTATATTTGAAATATTATAAAAAATGTTATCATTTTATTGTGGTTCGGGTGGTCAGACAGACACTTCTTATTTTTTCCTTGAAATTTAAGTAATACTACATTGAAATTTCAAATTTTCACCAAATAGATTTTTTTTTAAATGAACCTAGTAGTTTAGAAACTACATTCAATTTTCCACAAATTCTATTCTTACATATTTTTGAAATAATATAGATAACTTATTCAAATTTTGACATCAAGTTGCCTAACTCTGATTTTTCTAAATTTTTTCCCACTTAAGGGCTTGTTTTTTCCATGATGATCTGCACATACCCATATTAGCAATTTTTGTTAAAATGTTCCAATACAATAAATAGCTAGAATAGCTAAGTTGAGCTCAATTGTAGAGTAATTCTCCATTGGGAAATTACACACTATTCACTCATAGTAGGTGCTCTTGATTATTCCGGATTTCCCTAACATGAGGGTTCTTGGTGGTCACACAAGGAACAACCCAATCCTTGGTAACATTATAAGTTCAATAGTATCAAAATCAAGAATGCAAAGAACGGGTTTCAGTTCCATGGTTCTTCAGACCAGATGTCAAGGAACAATGTTAGAATTTGTAGGTTATTGACAATGGGAGTTACCTATACAAACCCTTCACATGTTGGACTGACCTGTGTATGCAGAATTATTACCATAATCTAAAAGCAACATCACATTAATTGAATTTTTGCACTGAGAACCTGTTCCTTACATACATACCCCAGTTAGATAAATAATAAAATGTTCCCAGTTAATCAAATCGTCTGGAAAATAGTTCCTCGAGATGTCTACTTCCAACCTTTTTATGGTTATCTATATAAGTTGAATTCACATACTATTTGAGCCAAAATTAGAACTAAGGGGAGAAACCACGGATAAAATTATGTGGGCTCTTTTAACGATGGTGCTTGTCACTCACAAAAAAGACAAAGTTCGAAAATGAAATGGCCTTGCTTACAACTTCGCAATTCTGATGCAACGCGTCTGTGGGCTCTTTTACAAGTTTAGTTTGAAAATGACAACTCACAAGAAAGTGAAGTTTGAAAATGACTTAACTCGTACTAAAAATGAAGTGGCCTTGTTGTAAACCATTAGTGATGATCATTTCAGCACCTACTATCAGTGGCTCCATTTCATCACTACCAGACCACTTTCCATGTGAACTCTGAAACACAGTCAAGTCCTGCAGAGAAAAATATACTTGACCGTGTTACAATGAAGTGTTGGAGAAACATGACCCCTGCTTTAAAGCTATCAAATTTTATCTAGTTTTAGCCAAATCTAGATCATTCTTAGTTATATTTTCCATCCCTCTTTCTTTGACACTTAGACTTCATGGCGTCTTCCTCCTCGTCTCACAGAAGTTCTTTCAATGAAACGTCCGCTGTAACTAAAAAAATATATGATGCATCCATCAACCACCGAGGCCCTGACATGAAAGGAACTGTGGCTTTTGCAATTTACGAATCACTGGAGGAAAATGAAGAAATCAATCATAAAACACAGATGTATGTGGTTCGGCCGTAGCCTACGTCCACGGAGAAGGGAGAGAGATTGATATTATTCATAGTTGTGTCTGGAGATTACAATGAATCTACATATAAAGAGTTACAACAGCTTTAATTAGGCAGGCACAGATTAAGATGAATCCCACAATTCATGCATTCTCCATAAATAGCTCAAGTAACCAGCTCATATAGATAGTTACAAATCCCGCAAATCTCTCTAAATCTCTCTTCTCCAACACTCCCCCTCAAGTTGGTGCGAAAATGTCAATAGAGCCCAACTTGGACAATACTTCTTGAAACTTGAGAGCCGGAAGACCTTTTGTAAATATATCCGCCAATTGCTGAGTTGTAGGGACAAAGGTTGTGCGGATGACATTGGCTTGCACATTCTCTCGAACAAAATGGCAGTCGACTTCAATATGTTTAGTGCGCTCATGAAATACTGGATTTGAAGTGATATGCATAGCAGCCTGATTATCATAGAATAATTGAGTTGGTAGAGACGAACCATAACCAAGGTCCTGCAACAGAGCTCGAAGCCATATAATTTCACTGGTAGTTGATGCCATCGCTCTATATTCTGCTTCAGCACTTGAACGAGCAACAACACTCTGTTTTTTACTTTTCCATGTGACCAAGTTACCTCCAACAAAGGTACAATATCCAGTTGTAGACCTTCGATCAATTGGAGATCCTGCCCAATCAGCATCAGTGTAGGCAGTAATAGAATTATGACCAGTCTTACGCATCCATATACCTCTGCCTGGGGACCCTTTCAAATACTGTAGAATTCTGGTGACGGCCTGCATATGTTGAGCCTTGGGAGCATGCATGAAACGACTTACCAAACTTACTGCATAAGAAAGGTCAGGTCGAGTAATGGTTAAATAGATTAACCTACCAACCAACCTTTGAAACTGACCAATATCAGGCAACAATGCACCAGTATCATCTAATTTTCCTCCACTATCCGTTGGCGTATCTGATGGCTTGATTCCAAATTTACCAGTCTCTTGTAACAAATCCAACACATACTTTCGTTGATTAAGAAAGATGCCGTTTTTTGAGTAGGCAACTTCTAATCCTAGAAAGTACTTCAAAGTTCCCAAATCTTTAATGGAAAATCTATTGTGTAGCAGAATTTTTAGCTTAGAAATTGCATTTTGATCATCACCAGTAATGACTATATCATCAACATAAATCAGCACAACAACAATACCGGAGTTACTTCTTTTAACAAACAAAGAAGGATCGGCATTACTTCGTTTCAGCCCATTCAACATAAGGACAGAACTAAGCTTAGCATACCAGGCCCGTGGAGATTGTTTAAGCCCGTAGATTGCCTTTTTTAATTTACACACTAAACCAAACTTGGCCTCTTGCGGATGCCCAGGTGGGATGCTCATGTAAACTTCTTCTTTAAGATCACCATGCAAGAATGCATTTTTGACATCCATTTGAAACAATTTCCAATCTTGATTGACGGCAAGGGAAATGAGGACCCGGAATGTGTTCATCTTTGCAACAAAAGTTTTGAATCCCACAGTTCTTTTGTTGAATTAGAAAAAGTGAAAATTTCGGCAATATGAGTTTCCATCGAATTGAGTAACCATGATCGAACAAGTTGATCATTGGATATCCAATCCTCATATCCTGATTCAGTATTTTGAGGACACGTTTTATCACCATTAACAAAACCAAATTTTTTCTTGCCACCAAGCGATAGAGTAACAGCTCTAGACCATGCTACATAATTAATACCATTTAACGGAGCTGATGAAAGTCTCCAACTAGGATTCGAATCAAACTCGGCCATGAGAGGAGCAAAAAAGAAATCGTGAAAAAAAAGGCACTTACAATGGAGACACCAAATTCCTGAATTGAACTCAGCATGAACCAGTAGGCAATATTTGAACAGGACAGATCATGGCAAGAAAGGCTGCTAAAGGAATTGGTGCCTCTGCTGCTAAAGAAAATGGCACCCCTGCTGCTAGAGAAAAATAGCACACCCACTGCTAAGCCAAAAAAATAGTTGTGGTGGAAGCCAAAAAATTGAGCTATTGTCGATGTCAGTCTGGATCAACACGTCTGCAGCCTGGAACCCCGATCACTCCTCAAGCATTTGAAAAGGAACCACGTGGCATAGTTTGGGCAAGCTCACACAAGCAATAGAGGCCCAAAGAGAGCTAAAGAAAGCGGTACTTCCGCAGGTAAACCAAAAAATTGAAGTGCAGAGGAAGATTGTGCGCTAGAAACCAGGTTGCGCGCTGGAAATGTAGGAGATAGGGAAAAAATACAAACCAAACAGAAAGGACGCAAATCACAGCAGGAAAACACCCTTGATCACAAAAAAATGGCACAGGAACAAACTAATGGCCCATGAACAAGAAAAAACGGCCAAAAAACGAATCCCTGCTCTGATACCATGAAGAAATCAATCATAAAACGCAGATGTATGTGGTTCGGCCGTAGCCTACGTCCACCAAGAAGGGAGAGAGATTGATATTATTCATTGTTGTGTCTGGAGATTATAATGAATCTACATATAAAGAGTTACAACAGCCTTAATTAGGCAAGCACAGATTAAGATGAATCCCACAATTCATGCGTTCTCCATAAATAGCACAAGTAACCAGCACATATAGATAATTACAAATCCCATAAATCTCTCTAAATCTCTCTTCTCCAACAAAAAGGGAATGCTGGACATTTCTTGATGATCAAGAATTACAATTGGGAGATTCAATTTCCTCTGCCATACAAAATGCATATACTCTTCCAGAGTGCAGATCGCCATCTTCTCACCACGATATGCGGAGTCCTCTTGGTGTCTAGATGAGCTGCTTCTCATGTTGGAAACCAAGGCTCGGTTTATTCCTGTATTTTGTGATGTGAAGCCTTCTGACCTTCGCTACCCTGACAAGGGAGTTTATGCACCTGCATTCGCTGAACATAAAGAACAGGGGAGATTCAGCAACGACAAGATTGACCTCGCGGAAAGAAGCCTCCAGTCATTTCACTCATCTCTGGCTACGAATTCACATATAATGAGCAAGGACTTAAGTTATCTTTTGTTGCTTAGTTTTTCCTATATTGTTGGGGATATTTGCTTGAATTTTTTATAATTCAATGTTTTATTTTTTCCTTTTTACCCTCTCCATATTGATTTATGTTTTCCTTAAAATAATCAGAAATGTCGAGGTTTTGTGTTCAAAGATTGCCGTTGCTGTGCAAAAAGAGGTTGGAAAGATGAGATATACGCAGCAACTTCACCTATCCAGCTGCGTGTGTGAAATACTTCGACATTTAATCAGAAGTATAACTCACAGGTCAGCTCTTCATGCAGGTGCAACAGCGTCAACAAGTATATCAGTACAGGTGAAGCAATCTTGTCTTTTGCCTAGAGATTCACATCCAGTGGGCATAGAGTCCAAAGTTGAACACATGGTAGGCTTGTTGGAAGACCAAACAGTTCAAGTCATAGCCGTCGTTGGTATGGGTGGCTCGGGGAAGACATTTCTTCTCCAAAATGTCTACAAAGCTGTCAAAATGAAAGTATGATCATTCTATTTGGCTTTCTATTTCTAAATCTTATTTTCTCAAGAATTTACAACGGGATATAGCCTCTCAAATAGATCCAAAGAGAGAAAGTTTATATAGGGATATTGTGGAAGCTGACGTAACTGAAGAGAGAGCAGCGGAATTGATTCATGGCCATCTCTGAGGGAAAAGATCTCTTATTGTGCTCGATGATCTGTGGACGCTCTTTCCTGAAAATAGTCTGATTGATAGACTTGGTCTCGCAGCTGATATAGATTGTAAAGTTGTGGTCAGCACAAGAAATAGGTAGGTTGCTCTAAATTCAAGTGCTCGAATTCATGAGATGGAAAATTTTTCTGATGAAGACAGTTGGAGGTTGTTTTGTGCCTACGCATTTCCGCACCGTGTGGAAAATAGAGGGCCACTGCACATGGAAGAGGAGGGCCGGAAGATTGTAAAGCAATGTGGATATTTACCTCTTGCTATCAAAACGATAGCAGCATCGCTGGCCAACACCACACTTCTCAGCAAATGGGAGTTTAAGTGCCGTCAGCTTGAAAGAGCAGATACTCCCATTTTTGGCCCCGATACTGTCATGGAGATATTGAAGTTGAGTTATGACTCTTTGCCGGCAAACCTTATACCGTGTTTTTCATATCTTTCCTTCTTCCCCGAGCATGAGGAGATAGATCCTAAGTATTTGATATATCTTTGGATTGGAGAAGGATGTATCCATGCAGGAGAGGAGCAGTGGGATATGGGTTGCGATTGGTTAGATCAACTTGCCCAGTTGTGTCTGATTCAAGTATGTGAGAGAGATGATGATGATGGTGTAATCAAATTCTGTAAAATTCATGATTTGTTGCATGATTTGGCCATACAAATATCGAAAGAAAGTCAATGTGTTTTTTCTGTTGAGGAAGTCTCTACGCATACAAGTGGTGCCACGGGCCCGTGTCGGATTTTACTGGCCAAGAAAGATCTCTGGGACTTCTCACAGAGCCATCCTGTTTATCTCCGTACACTCTCACTGTCTCAGAATGAGAAGATTACAAGCATTCGGGAAGATTGGTTTACCAGGCCCTATGAGAGGAGTGCGCATTCTAGATTTGAGCTCCACAAACATCTCTACATTGCCTCCATCTGTTGGAAAGATGATCCTTCTGAAAGTTTTGAATTTAAGGGGCACATCGATAGAGGAGGTACCGGAGTGTGTGAGACATTTGAAAAGCCTCTCGTTTCTTGCCTTCCCTGACAGGTGCAGGTCATTACCAGTATGGATAAGTGAACTTAGATGCCTTCAACATTTAGAATACCCAAATATTAATCCATATATTTACGGTCGCATGCCAAAGGGAATATCAAAGCTGGCCTCTTTGAGAACACTATTGCGCCTGTCCATAGAAGGGGACGAATTCTTGAGGTTAGACGATTTGGTCAGTATGACTCAGCTTCAGGAACTACGGTTAGTAGTTGAGCATGAGATGGATTTGAAGAGCGTGGAAGAAGGGATCCTTGCGCAGCTGGTGAAGATCCGTCGTTTAGCAATCAATGTATGGCCGGAGATATTTCCGCAGTTTTCGGAGAAAATGAGAGCAATGAGACATCTGGAAAGACTTGAACTATGGAGGTTTGTAGTGCCAAGTTTGATATGTGAGTTGGCAAATCTGAGGGAATTAGAGTTAGTAGAGTGTAAGTGGAGTGAGTATCCGGAGTTGCAAAGAATGCCCAATCTAGTTTGGTTGCGCGTGAGTCAGAATTTCTGGAACAGAGAATTGCCAAAGGCGTTTGGGAAGTCGGGAGGGTTTCCACAACTCCGCATCTTGCAAATTTCATTTTTCTATTCATTAGAGGAGTTTCCTGAATTGGAGGCGGGAGCAATGGCATGTTTTAAGGTATTGGATTTATATGATTGTCCAAAAGTGGTGAAATTGGAGGGAGTGGAGCGGTTGAAAAGTCTAGACCAATTAAGAATCCATGACCACTGGGACACGTTAAAGGAGTACCCTGTGGCAATGTATGGATGGCAGGAAAGGTGGGAGACGTTAAAGGAAGGTGGGGAATATTGGAATAAAATCAAAACCATAAATCCCCATGTAATTATAGAAACATCTTTAGGGTAAAGTTAAATTTCTGTAATGAGAGATTTTTTAAGAAGATATAAAAAAGTTTATTCATTGTATTGAATGAATAGTTTTGTAGAACATATTTAAGATTTTTCAAAGACATGTAAACACAATTTTATCTCAGTCAAGTGTAAAGATTGTGAAATTTATTTAAGGTTAAAATGATAGTTTAATTTTGTATTGAATGTGATATTGTTTGAGTGATATGATTTAAATATATGTAAAATAAATAATTAGAAACAAAATTAATTTATGTTAATTGAATAAAAAATATATGTATAATTATAAATTAATTTAGACTAATTAATTGATAGTTGTTGTGGGCAAGGTAAATTAATATTGCTTTAGAAAATTAGAATGAAATGTAAAGGTTAATTAGCTTAATAATCAAAGATGAATAACTTTAAAAGTATTTTAAAATTGTTTTATGGAATGTAAAATTACATGGAAATGTGACATGATTTATATATTTGTAAAAGACTAATTTTTTTCAAAAAATTAATTTATGCTAATTTAATAAAATACATATGTATAATTATAAAATTAAATTAATTAATATTTTTTGTGGGTAAGATAAACTAATATCATTTTAGGAAATTAGATGTGAAATTAGAGCTATTTAACTTAATAATCAAATATGAATAACTTTAATAAGCATTCTAGAATTGTTTTATTATTACTTTGGGAATGGTTTTTTCTCTATTTATATATCACTTCAAATTTTATGTATGACACACATATATAGTTGGGATGATTTTGTATCCTATATTACTTTTGTGTCTATAAATTTGTCTTATCTTGTGCATTTTTCATCATATTTGTATTGTTCTTGTACTCTCCAATTCACCAAATCCATCTTTGTTCGCTTTCTATTTGGATTGACGATATTATGAAAACCTTTAGAGGGTTTCAAAAATTGCTAGGGAACACACTCTCTATTAGGATGCAAAATCCTAACTATTTCTTCCTAATTAATTAATTTTGTTTTAAGGTAGAATTATAAAATAATCAAATGCATATGCATTGTAAGTTGTCATTTTTGTCAAGTTTATTCGATATGCATGAAAATTAACTTCAAATAGAGGTTTTTAATATAACAATGAATGATATTGTCTTGAGCATTACTCTGGGAGGTTGCCCTGTCTAAGAGACCAATAATATATTATAATGTGAGTATTTTTTCAATGCAATATTGTTCATTATATTCTTATTTACATTTTTTCATTTCATGTATTTGGCTAAGTTGTTGTAAGAAATGTAAAATTTTCCCTAGAGGAAAGTCTAGGTAATCTTTTTTTCCTCTTTAGCTAATTGTCTTATTATAATCCTCTCTTCAAGATGATCACTTTCGTACATAAACTTTGACATCGGTTTTTCACCACCTTAGGATCCCTCTTATAACAGTGAACACTTGATATAAGGAAATAGATGTAGTAGTAACCGCTGTATATTAGAGTCTCTCAACCATATATTTGGTTGTGACTTATCCCATGATTGCTCTAACAACATTGAATCTATTTTTCACTTCAATTGCATGCCTTGGGAGCCAAATATTAATTTTCTCAAATTTGATGGTATAGATCCTAATAGTGGATCTATTATGCTAGATAATATTTTACTCTCTATAATACTCCTTGGGCACACATAGCCACTATTACCTCATTCAACTTAGAAAATAACCAATCTACTGATATAAATGGTACATGAAGGTCAATCCTCAACTTAGTTGTACTAAATTTATAAAACTATTCTTGACTTGGTTTAGTCCCAATTCATCTGAAGAATTTATTAGAGCTTTAACCAAATTGATAGAACTTGGTTCTATTCATGACTATCAAACTAAATTTGAGAAACTTGCAACCAAACCAAAGGGTTTATAGATGAATTCTTTGCTAGTTGTTTCATAGGTGGCCTCAAGGAGGAAATGTAGGTTGAGGTCAAAGTGTTCAAACGCAAGGATATGATGGCAACCATAGGTTTATGAAAACTTGTAGAAGATAAGCTCACAATGTAATGTCAATTCTCTAAGTTCACTCCATTCAAGAACATTGTGTTGAATCACCGTGTCCTTGCCCTCAATAATTTATATATACCTATCAAATGTCTCACTAAAGAAACTATGAGCTTGTCAAGAAAAGGGGTTTCTTCACATTTGTGAAAAAAATTAACACCATGGAATCACTATATGGAATAGAAAAAAAAATTGTTGGGACTCAATAGTTTGATGGATTTTGATTCCTAATTTGAAAGTATTGATAGTTCCTCATGGGATTGAATTCACCAAACAAGGGGATGAATGAGAAAGTGGTGGTGGTTCCTAGTGGTGTAGCAACCCTTGACAAGGTAAAAGGAATGTGAAGGAATAAGGAAAAGGAAAGATTAATGTGAGCATAAGGGAATGGGAGGTTGTCGGTGGTTCCACTAGTTCTTGGAACTAGTGGAACCTCTAACAAGTTCCTGATCATGTTAAAATCACTGATGGTTTTTATCATGTCACTTTTTCAAATTTTCAAAAAATAACCATTTACTAAAAATAGTAAGTCAACAAGCTCAAAATAGCAAATTAGGAGCACTTGATAGATTTGAAAATTAAATTACATTTGGTGACTTGGTCATTAACAGAATATTATTTTATAACCAAATATGTTTTAAATTAATATTTATCTCTAATTTGGCATGGGATCTTCTTCTTACTTACTTTTATCATTTAGTGGCTTATGACAAGTCGAGACAAGTGGCAACTTGCATTGGAGTGGAAGAAGTCAATGGACACTTGGCACTCGAGAATGCATGCACT
This sequence comes from Sequoia sempervirens, assembly GCA_007258455.2. Taxonomy (NCBI): domain Eukaryota; kingdom Viridiplantae; phylum Streptophyta; class Pinopsida; order Cupressales; family Cupressaceae; genus Sequoia; species Sequoia sempervirens. Next base: position 22,664,760 of record VDFB02274714.1, read on the forward strand.
ACATGCAAAATGGAATCTCTCCTTTGTTGTGAGTTTTGGGTCCCTAACTTGGAAATTGAAGATTTTTCAATAAAACATGAACTTGGACTTCATTTTGGAGGATTTTGTAGAGGAGGGGGACCGAATGCTCAGGACCTTGGGTCACAAGAGGATCTAGAATGATCAACTGCCCTAATCTACCTCACGCTAAGGGTTGTTTAAGGCAAGTTTCATATTATCAGAGGATGTAAAGGAAGGAAAACTAGCATGTCACCATCCTTTTTCCAATTCAAGAGGTTTAGGGAATCAAGTGAGCAAAATCCCAAGTCCAAACTATTACCTAAGCAACTTTCTACCAGAGGACTCCAACATAGAAGATGGATGATAGTGCGATGCGATGGCATCCTGGTTGGGTGTTAGCATCCATATGGACAAAGAGTACAAAGTACAATTCAAACTAACAATAATTCATTGTTCTACCTAATAAATGATAATCAATGTGATAATAGATAGTTGAAGGCATCTAAACTACTGAGATAGCAAGAAGAATACATTAACTTAAGAAATGAAGGTTGATGAAAATAAAGGTGGTAAAAATGCAACTCATGATAGGTCAAGCCTCCTGCAAGCTCCACATGAATGCAATCACCTACACACAATAGAATGGGGAAAAATGTTGGGACTGTTTCAGAGCTTTCCATAGTTAAGACCCCATTTCAATGTTCCCACCTCCATGAACATCCAAAATAGCCACGAGATAGAAAATATGATAAAGAAAGTAATGGAACAAATTCCAAGCAATTATGGAAATAACATTATGCTACATAAATGAAATGGCAATGCTAAAATGAATGGATATCACCTCCCAAACAAGAATCCCTCAAGCATGTGAAGGGAGATGTGAGCTCACAAGCTTGAAGATTCAATCATCACTACAACAAGAGTAAAATCTAGTAGAGTAATGCTTTAGAGCTTCAACAATGGTGAGAGAAGTGGAGTGTGTAGCAATAGGTAGAGCATAGAAGATAAAGAAGAGTGTGTAGAGCTTGAAGAAGATCAAATTCCATGAAGAATGAGATGTTTTGGGATAAACAACATCCCAAAAGAGTCGTTCGAGGTCGTTCAAGGGTGTAGGGGCATTACTCTTTGTTGCCAATGGAGAAGTGTAATGCCTCTATAGATTCCAAAGGTAAGAATCCTGTTAGGATAGCAACACACCACATAGATGTATGTGCATCAAGCTAGCGTCCCTGACAAAAATTCCACCACCGACACTACAAAAAGCCACCAAGTGCATGGAAGGAAAATGGATGAAGTGGAAATGAATTATCAGTTTTAATTTTTCTAAGGTGAGGTGATACAAATGGGGAATTTGCAAGGGGTGCAAATTCACTCCATTACATTTTTCCCCCACTTTAACGAGCATATGTGATACTAGATGCAAGGTAAAGTAGATTGAAAGAGAAATGTATACATGAACCATTGAGGAAGTAGACCGTAATCTGACCCACTCAAAAGCACAGGAAGGGAAGCTGGCTCCATAAGTCCTCAAACCTAAGGAGAGTTTAACAAAATGTTCGTAGATCTGCAGACCTATCGATGGTGAGCAAAAGGCTCTATAGGTCCTCAAAGCTACAAAGTTGAACAAAGAGATCCCGTAGGATGTAAGCACTTCATAGGTCCTTAAAATTGCAAAGGAGGTGTCCCCTATGTGCTTAGTCTTGAAGGAATTTGAATATAAGAGGCTCCATAGAGTTTGATTAAAAAGAAGCTTGACAAGCACACCTACAAAGCAAGATGTTAATCCGCAA
>VDFB02274714.1:22666649-22684882 GCA_007258455.2 Sequoia sempervirens
ATGGTGTTAGACTTAAATCAAATAAAGGTTGGTTTATTTAATTTAAAGGAGATGACCTTAGAACTTAATTAAATAAAATGAATTATTTAATTAAAAGAGGAGAATAGGATTAATTAAAAAAAAAAAATTATTTAATTAATAGGAGATAATTATTTAATTAGATAAAATTGATTTATTTAATTAAAAGACGAAATATGATGAATTTAATCAAATAAAGATTATTTGATTAAATGGTTAGTAAAGGAGATTGAGGATTTGAGATGGCGCTCTCGGGTGCAGGCTGCGGATGCGCTAGGGCATCCATGCCCTAGCCTGTTCACCTCTGAAGCTTCTGGCAGTTGCGTGGGTGGGGCATCTATGTGGTGCAGGTAGGGGCCAGGGGTGGCTCTTTTTTTCTTTTTTTTTGTTCCCTTTCTTTTGTGCGTGGGTGTTGACTCGAGAGTGCTTCAGCGTGAGCGTTTGGGGCTTGGTGCGAGCGTTGGGCTGTCCAAAGACAACGATCTCTTTCTCCTAAGGGTTGATCTTTTGATTGCTTTGCTGGTTGGGTGGAGCTTGTTGTTTGTTGGTGTTGGGAGGTGTTTACTGGTGTTATTCTCTTTTGCACACAATCTTGTGGTGGCTGTGAGATAGGCTAGTTTTGGTTTGGGGCTTCTTGGTTGGAGTTTTTTAGTGTAGGGTTTGTATGGCAAGAAATCCACCTATTGGTGAGGTGAAGGGGGGTGTTGCGATGATGGAGGTTGGTGATGGGGCTTTGGCTAGAGAGGGTTTGACAAAATCTAGTACCTTTAAATTGCATAAGATAAATGGATGCCTGGAGAGGGCGCATGTACGTCCTGTGCTGGTGATTCAATCGGAGGCGGTAGCTAAAGACCTGGATTACTACAGTAAGCATGTTTTGATTGTAAGTTTATGGGGATGAGGGTTTCTCTTTCTTTCATGGAGACTTGGATTCGCAAGACATGGTCTCCAGAGGGTGATTTTGATGTTCTATTGGCTGCGAATAATTTCTTCCTGGTTGATTTCTCGTGCATTTCAGATTGAAATAGGGCATTTGAAGGGGGGCCTTATTTTTATAACCAAGTAGGTCTTTTCATAAAACCATGGCATGCAGGCTTTAATTTGGTAGAAGAGTTTCCTTCTAGGGTCCCAATTTGGGTTCGCCTTCCTCGACTGTCACTTGAATGTTGGTGAATTGATATATTACAATCGATTGCTTTACTGATGGGTAAGCCTATTGGTCCTTCTCAACATACTTTGGATAAGAGAATCTTTTCTTATGTGAGGGTTTGTGTCGAGATTGATCTGAGTCAACCTCTAACCGATTCTATTGATTTGACTGTTGGCTCTAATTCCTGGACTCAACCATTGGATTATGAAATGCTTCCTTTTCGGTGCCGGTTATGTCATGAATATGGACATCTATAGCGGAGGTGTCCTCGGGCTTTTGGTGCAGGAGGTGCAAGTAATGTAGGTAACCAATCTAATCTGAGGGTGGAAAAGGGTAAGGATCCCATGTAGGGAATGGCAGCGGACAAAGATGGTTTTGTTCCAATTAAACCTCGCAATTGTGGTCGGGGTCAAAAGAGACCTTTTAAGGATGGGCAGGAAGGGGAGACTTTCAATAGATTTGAGGCTTTGGATGAGTTAGTTCAAGAGGAAGGGTTTCCAGCTAGCATGCAGGTGGAGGATGGCTCTGGTTCTAAGGAGTTGTTTGAAGCATAGCCTTCAGTAATCACTGGATTGGATCAGCTTGGTGACCAGGATCCTCAGCAGGTGTCTAGTCTATCTCCTTCCGCTCTAGCTCTAGGTGTGGCAAGTGGGATGATTGTTGATTCTGGTGGCTCTTCTGGTGCTGGTAAGGTTTTCTCGAAAGTTCAGGGTACCCTGAGCTTAGGTAAGATTAAGTCTTCTTCCTCTATTCTAGGTGTGCAGCAAAAATCTCTTAAGAAAGGGATTCCTGAAAAACCAGTTAAGGTTGGTTGCAAAAAGGACCAAGAAAAGGTGAAGCTAGCTAGAGAGATATTGGTTGAGGCTGGTTCGATGAGGACTATTGATGCTCACTTCTCCCAACCCCAATGATGTTAGTTCTTTCTTGGAATGTGAGGGGTATGAATAGAATCCCTCGACAAAAAGCTATTCGAGATTTGATCCGCATTCATTCTCCGGATGTGATTTTCTTGGAAGAAACTAAGTTATCTATGGATAGTATGTTATGTGTGGCTCCTAAGATTTGGGGTCGTGGCCAATGTCAATGTGTGGGTGCTTTTGGTAATTCTGGTGGAGTGGCTTGTTTTTGGGATCCTCGGAAGGTTAGTCCAATTTGGTGGATCTCCTATAAGAGTTTGATTTCTTGTGTTGCTTCTCATTTAGAGTCAGGGGAGAAAGTTCTTTTCTCTAATATTTATGCTCTGATTGATTTCCAAGGTAAAGCTCAGCTATGGGATCATGTTAGATATGTGAGGTCTTTGAATCCTTACCTACCTTAGATCCTGGTTGGGGATTTTAATGCTGTCATTTCTTTAGAAGAGAAGAGATGAGGTAGTGCTCGTTTGGAGCCTTCCTCTAGGCTCTTGTAGGATAATATGGCTCTTTTGAGGTTAGTTGATGTCAAGCCAACTAATGGAGTCTTCACTTGGAATAATAGGAGAATTGGAGATGCTGCTATTTCTGAAAGACTAGATAGATTTTTGGTGTCCAGTTTTTGGATGGGGGATAGGTGGATGATTAGCTCTAAAATATTAGATTGTTGAGGCTCTGACCATTGGCTAATTAAGCTTGCGGTTGATGTGCCTCAACGATGTGCTAGACAGACTTTCAAGTTCCAACTCATGTGGCTTCGGGATGAGTCTCTTCATGATATGATTTCTGGCTGGTGGGATCTTGGAAAGCCAGCTTATGACACTGCTATGTACTCATTCTCAAAGAGGTTACAGTGCATCAAATATAAGTTGAAAAGATGGAATAGGCAACATTTTGGTAATTTGTTTCATGAAAAATAGAAGGCTCAAGATAACCTGGACTTAATCACCAGGTAGATTCGTGATCAAGGCCTAACAGAAGAGTTGAGTTTGTTAGAGATCACTGCAACAAAAGAGGTTGAGGAATGGGAGTTAAGAGAAGATTTTTTTTGGAAACAAAAGTCCCGTATTGAATGGCTTCAGGCTAGCGATAGGAATACTTCTTTTTTTCACAACTCAGTTAAAGATCATAGGCAAGGTAATGTTATGTCTTCTCTTGTGTTGTCTGATGGGGAAATTTTGTCCTCTTCTGCTTCTATCTCTGCGGAATGTATTCGGTATTTCTCTTCATTATTTTTTGAGGATTCGCCTCCAGTTGAGGTGGCTAAAACAAGGATTCTGAACTATATCCCGTAGCTGATGTCTAATGAAATGAATGAATCATTGCTTTCTCCTATTACCTTGTTGGAGCTTGAGAATGTTGTGTTCCAGATGAAGAAAGGTAAAGCACCGGGGCCTGATGGATTCCCTGTTGAATTATTTCAGGAGTTTTTGGAGGTGGTTAAGTTGGACCTCTTAGAGGTTGTTAAGGAATCATTCATGAATAAACAAATGTTGAAGTCTCTGAATGCAACTTTTTTAGTTCTCATTCCAAAGAAGGTGGGGGCTAATTCTTTGGATCTTTTTCGGCCTATTGCATTATGTAATGTTGTTTATAAGATTATTACTAAGTTGATTGCTGAAAGGCTGAAACCCTGGCTTGGTGGGCTAATCTCTGAGGAGTAGGGGGGTTTTGTTTCTGGCAGATAGATCATGGATGGTGTTGTGATCGCAACTGAGACCATCCATTCTATGGAATCCTCAAAAGAAAAATCTATGTTTATCAAGCTGGACATGGAAAAAGCATATGATCGTGTTAAATGGTCCTTTCTGTTTAATATTCTTAGAGCTTTTGGCTTTGCTAGAGATTGGATTGAATGGGTCAGGAGTTGTGTTACTTGTTCCTCCTTCTCGGTGCTTATCAATGGTGAGCCCACTGAGTTTTTTGGTGCTTCTAGAGGCCTTAGACAAGGATATTCTTTGCCGCCCTACTTATTTATCCTACTTGTAGAAGGATTGGGAAGGCTTATTCATGCTCAAGTAGCTAGCGGCCTAATTCAGGGTTGGAATTGGGGAAACGATCTTTCCCCTCAGTCTCATCTTCAGTTTGTTGATGATACTGCCTTGATGGGTAGGGCAAAGGTTGAGGAGGCTTTGAACTGGTGTAGTGTTTTGGATAGCTACTTGGCGGCCTCTGGGAAACACATTAATGAGGGGAAGTCTTTCATCTACTTCTTCCATACTCCTAAGGTTATCCAAAGGAGATTAGCAGGTATTCTTCGTTTCCAAATCAGTTCGCTTCATTTTCTCTATCTTGGAATCCCTCTTGCCATTTGGTCTCTCCCTAAAAGGTTTTGGCAAGAGACTCTTGACAAGTTTCAAAGATTGTTCAGCCATTGGACTTGTAGGTGGCTTTCTTCAGCTGGAAGAGTGACTCTTTTAAAGTCGGTGATCCAGGCTCTCCCTCTTTATAGGTGCTTTGTTCTTTCTGCTCCTTCAAGTTTTATTAAAGATTTCGAGAGATTGTCTCATTAGTTTATGTGGTCTGGCAACCTTCTTCATAGAAAGTGGAGCTTGGTGAAATGGGATGTTGTCTGTAGGCCAAAGCAGGAGGGGGGTCTTGGTCTATGACAGACTGATTTGAATGGGTAGGCCTTGGCTGCTAAGCTATATTGGCATTGGTGTTCTCAACAACATATGTGGTGGGCTAAAATTCTTACCCTCAAATATTTGGGTGCGATGGAAAGCATGGAGGTTGTTAGATTCAGTATGGAGGGGAAAGGTTCTATGATCTAGAGTACCCTCAAACGTGGTGCCAAGCTTGTTAAAGAGGGACTTTTTTGGATTTGTAATGGGGGTCGGGAAGCTCTCTTCTGGCATGACTCTTGGGATGGACATCCCCCTATTTTGTCATCTCATCCCCACCTTCAAGACTTGTGCCAAATTTTTGAGGAGGCGGGTTGGTGTCATGTGGCTAACTTCAAATCTCAACAATCTTTGAGTTAGATTACTGTGTCCAGGTGGAAAGACCCTCGGGATTAGCCTCCTGGGGGGGTTTTGGAGGATCGTCAAGTGCTTGCTAAGATTCTTTCGGATCACACCTACAACTCTCTTCTTGGGAGAGATGTGCTTGCTTGGGGTTCTGATTTGTGTGGTAAATTTTTGGTTGCCTCTAGTTATCAGGTTTTGGATAAATAGGTTTTTGGGAGCTTTGAGGTTCCTTGGTGGAAGCATGTTTGGAATAAATTTGCTTGGCCTAAGTGTAATTTTTTCTCTTGGCTCGTTGTCCAAGGTAAGTGTCTTACTTGGGACAATCTTTGGAAGCGGGGGTTCCAGGGCCCTTCCATGTGTGTTTTGTGTGGTCAGCATGAAGAATGCCTCTCGCATCTCTTTTTTCAATGTTCCTTTGCTAAAGGTATCTGGCATCACTGGTGGAATCTCTGGAGCTTACTGTGTTGCCATGTCTCTGCCTTGGATGATTTTTGGAGGAGACAGGGATCATCTCCTGCCAAAACCTCTTTTCTTAAAATTGCTTGGAGCATTGGCCCTAGTTTGATTGTTTGGCATGTTTGGTTGGAGCGCAATAGATGGATTTTCTTGGATAAAAAATTGATCTTGGAGCAACTTTGGAGGTGGATTCTTGGGGCTCTGCAGGAGACTTTGACTGCAAAGTGTGATTTGTCTGTGGTTGTTGATCTTGGGGACTTGGGTGTTGTTAATGCCCTGGGTCTTGTTGCTGGGGATAGGAGAAATTTGGGTAGTGTGCATCGTAGGCGTGGGTGTGAGCGGGTGGCTCGTGACGACTTTTGGTGTCTGCCTACTCTAGGGGAGCTAAAAATCAATACAGATGGGTCATCTAGGGGTAATCCTAGGCATGCTGGAGTTGGTGGTATTGGTAGAGACAGCCTGGGAGTGGTGGTGTTTTCTTTTCTTTGTATCGTGGTTTGCATACCAATAATCTTATGGAGGCTAGTGCTATTCTTATGGCGATTGAGTGGGCGGTTGGCCTTGGGTCGCGGTGGATTGACTGACTCTCAGGTGGTTATTGATATGTTGCATAACCGATAGTTGGAGGATGTGAATTGGCAGTTAGCTATGGTTGTCAAGCAGATTATTTCTATGTGCTCTACTATGGAGTCCATTTTTTTCCACCATATTCTGCGGGAGTGGAATAGAGTGGCTGATGGAATGGCTAGATGGGCGACTGAGAGGACTGATTCTTGGTCTATAGATGGTTGGGGCAATCTTCCTAATGACATGGCCCTTGTTCTTGAGGAGTGGGTGACTAAGGATATGAGGTGCTTCTTGGGTGTGAATTAATTCTTGTTTTGTTGGACCCCTTGTGGGTTTTTTCTTTGGACTTTGTATTGTTATTCTGATTCAATAAATTTTTACCCTCTTTTTATTAAAAAAAAAAATGGTTAGTAAAGGAGATGATTTAGGATGAACTAGTGTTTGTAAATTAGGATCAAGTGCATGAGATCAATCGATATATTTTCCACGTCTACATTACTAATATGGCTTGTACATCTATTAAAGGAATTGAAGATAATATTGTTGCAGTAGCACCCTCCTCCATTGTTCTATGAATACTAGGAGTCTGATCTGATGCAAAAAATTGAAAATTAAACATTATTATTAAAGTACTAGAATCTACCTAACATTATTTTACAAACATAATGATTAAAACTATTCAAGTGTACCTTAGTGAAAGATATATGGCCACTCTGACTAACAAATCCTGATGATGAAGGCCCAACATCCACTTGTTCAACATCCAATGTGAATTTTAATATTATCATTCATATAATACCTTTAAAAATATTTACATGTACTATATTTATCATTTCTTTACTAATCACATACATGTGGACTCGACATTGTCATGTAATTGAGAGCTAAAGGGATACTATATGTAGGGTGATCACTCTGACCCTTAAATTGTATTACAATCAATTTAGTAATTTTAATTTAATATTACATTTCAAAATAAAAAAATTGTAAATTTATTTTAACCTTGTTCAAATTTACCTATCTATCAGTATCAAATGTCTCATCTAACATATCATCTATGAACACCATTTAATCCAATATGGATGTGCCTTGTTGTTGGCCATGTGCAACAGAATCATCCTTGGACCTATAATAAAAAAGAGACCCACAATTTTGACATATGTGAGGTGAACATCGAGAATTGAAAGCCTTTCCCTCATCACCTTGTGCTTAAGGCCTATTGTGTTATAAAAGGTCCCAAGTGAGCAAGGTGATGGACTGCAGAGTCTCAACCTCAACACTCTCCTTCATAATGGAAGGAATGGTGACATGCTCAATATCTATCCTAGCAAGGAGTCTTTGTTCCTTTCTTGGAAAAATGTACCCCCTCTCTATCTTGCAGGGATAACTTTAAGAACCCCCCCCCCTCGGCGAAGGTGTAAAATCCTGGCAAATCTTTCCTTTTATTTGAAAAAAAATATTAATTTTCTTGGCGAATCTATGCACATTATTAAAAAAATTTGTAAAATCTTGGCGAATCTTAATGAATAATTGGTAAAAATAATAATCATAGTGGTGAATCCTAGCAAATAATCACTAAAAATATTAATTACAATGGCGAATCTCCCCTTTAAAAATTTGCATAGTTGGTCGGTGCAGTTCCCCCATTTTTTTATTTTTTGTAATATTGAATTAGGGGCTCGGGGGCAGCCACCGACAGGGTCAAGGGGCAGCACTCCTTGCGGGGTTCAAGGGGGCAGAGCCCCCTTGTGGGGGTCGAGGGGGCAATGCCTTTTAAAATACATGTGTGTATTAGGGCGCGAACTCAACCTACAACCATCTGATAAAAACGATAATTGATGATTTGATGGCAATAAATTAAAGCCCTATTCAAGGCTAAAATATCACTAAAATTAAATGGTAATTTATTATTGTGGTGATATTGCCCCAAAATTAATGGTGTAATATAATATTACTGGTGAATTTAATTAATATTTGTAATTATAGTATAAACTACTGGTGAATTGGTTCCAATGACACATTGTTTACATAGGCGAATTAATTGAGACAATTTTTTTTTTTAAAAAAACCTGGCGATTCAACATCATTTTTAGCTTGTACTATTCGTCATTTCTGGAGGTCTCAATTTTAATTATTCGCGACTAAATTTTTCACTGCTATCTTTTTCAAATCCCTCACATCTACCCTAGAACTCCCACATGTCAAAGTATTTTGGGATATCATTGAGGAAAAACTCAATATATTTTCCTCAAAAATTACTATAGGACCTCATTGCTTTTGCATGGAGGATGGTAAAAAATCATCCACCACCTATACCAAAAATTATTCCTTATCCCTTGGTGTTGGCACCAATGAATAGGGAACCTCTTGCAACTATCATGTAGGGGTGCATTAGTTTGTGGGTTAGTGAACAATGCACACAAGTCATATTTCAATATTTTTTTGTTTTATTTGTTCGTGGGATAATTATTGGCATAAACTATCTTGATTCTTACCTCTTGTTTAACTAGGTGCTAATTTTCCCACTCATAAAATATATGTGGGAGATAATAGACTCTAGTGAAGTGGTGAGGGTAGACCAATGGGAGGTTGTTCCACTCAGATCTCTCAACTTTTTAATTAATGATTCAAGTTCTTTCTTGTTGTTTTCTATTTCCCTAGGATGTTTTCTTGCATCTTGGGAGGATGTCCAGGGATTGTCAGATGGGGTTGCTACTATTGTTCTTCACCAAGGTTTTTATGAATGGGTGGATTAGGGTTTTGATGAAATTGTGGTATATTTTCAATTCCAAAAATTTAAACAAAATTCAATCAAAACAATTTATATTTCTATTTAATTGAATTTTTACACTAAAAAAGTAATGCAATACCTACCTCCTCAACCTTGTAGAGATCATGGTAGCATTTTTGTGGTAATTTGATCAAATGTAGAATGTGAACATGCTTTCCTTAGCTTGTGTTGTATTCTAGGTTGTAAAGAAGTCGAGTTCAAATGAGCTCAACCTCTACACAGTCAATATTTTATATTAGACAAAATGTGAGTGCATTATATTATGCCCACATTATAATGCCCTTTTGTTATGGCTTGGTAGTGACCAAGCCTTAGGATCAATCACTACCAAATCATAATTTTATCATATTATGCATTACATGGGCTAAAAAGTGGATGTGTCCACTTTTTGGTCCCCCATATTTTTGCACTTACCCTTAGAGTTGAGAAAATTTTGGCCTTTAGTAAAAATTAAGAGGTGGTAAGCACTCCCAAATAAATGAGCCCCTTTACAAATCATGATTGAGAAGTTAAGGAAATTTGCTTCAAGACTAATTATAACCATTTGATCACCACAAAAAGACATCATAGATCACACATTAGTGTTGTACATATCATGATAGGAAAGTAATCTTGATTGAATTAAATACACTTCACCTATCTAATTAGTAAGATTTTATTTATATGAATTTGCAAGATATTTTGATTATCAATGCCCATGTAGCTCCATGAATAGTAACTTTGTAATGTGTAAATATTTTACCATGTCAACCCATGCAAATGTAAATAGTGGAGGCATCTTAATTTCTTTAACCCAATCATTAATAGATTTGCAAGTTGAGCACATTTTTATATCATCATCATTTAATCTTTGGTGTCAGTGGACAAATAAATTTAAGAATTCATTATAATATTTGTTGAGAGTTGAAAGTTATTGGTAGTCAAATTTTTTTGTGAAAATAATGAGTGACAACAAGTCATATTCTTATTTAAATTTGATTGGTGACTTTGTTGAAAAAATAGAAAGAAAAATAAATACCAAAATGGAGGGGACAAGATTAGTAATTAGAAACATTCCTAATGTAAGACTTGTTATGGAGCTTGAGATAAAAATAACATCAAATGGAGAGCTAAAATTTTAGGTATCCTTCAAAATCATCCTAGCATTGGTTGTGAAGTTGGTACATTTGGTAAGGCTCATTGTTTACTTGATGGAGGTTATTATTTTGATAGATTTGCTTCAAATATTGAATTACAAACTCCTCATTTTTAAAGATTAGTTTAAGACAGATAAATGGATATGGAGGAAAATTCTATGAGTGATAGAGACTATAGGAATTGGTGTTACCTAGTACCTAATTCTCCTAGAACTCATTCAAGATTTACCTATATTATTCCTAGAAATAATCCTAGTGCTCATCTTGATGTGAGACAAGAAGATGAGGTTGTGTTAAATGGAGAAGGGTTATAAGAGGCCAAAATGGAATATGAAGATGCCTAAGTGGAGGGTTATGAATCCCATGAGGAAGACATTGAGTACCATTTGGCTCACATCCAAGCAAATGTAGCTTGCCTCCAAAATGCTCATAGAACAAGGGACCATGATACAAAACATGAACATGTGAGGAGATAATTCAAGCAATAAGAAGGAAACCTAGTAGATTATGAGTAGAATCATCCTCTTAGATGCCCCTTGGGAATATATATATATATATATATATATATATATACTCTACTACACTAGTATGCAATCTATCACATAAATTCTAATTCTTTCTTTAGGGTAAGTACCAAATGATGGGGACCAAAAAGGGGTCTTAAGTGGTCACTTTTTTTCAAAAAAAAAGGAAATATTGACCTTGGATGAGAAATTGAAGATAGTTGCACTAAATTTTTTAAGATGCAACAAAAACAAGAGACATGGTGCTCTAAATCTACTTTCTAAACTACTATTTTTTTAAAATGGTAGAGATAAAGGGGTTCAAAAAGGGCGACCACACAAATTGGTCCTATTATTTTCAAAAAAATATAGCATAGCGTCTAGTGTGGCCCCCCTAAAATGTTAACATTTTTTAGTATTTCAAAAATCACTTCAATGATAAATTAGCTAACACTATGTAGTTTATTATCAATTTTTTTACTAATTTTTTAATGAATAAATGATATTTTACTAATTTTCAAAAGTGGACACATCCTAAAAAACAAAAAATTGAGCATGCTCCCCCCTAAATTTTTAAAAAAGTGATCGAAAATATTTTTTTTGAATATTTGCATAATGGAGTCTAGTTTCTAAAAATGTAATTTATTTGAAATTTTGATAAATGGTTAAAAAATAAAGGAAAAAATACCACACGTTGGTTTTTTTTTAAAATGGATATAGTAACAAAAGAAATTAAATGTGAAAACCTTAAAATACTCAAAATATATAAAAAAAAATGGTTAGATAGCTAAGAGAGAGCTTAACATTATTGTGGTATTTTTTGACTTGACATTGAAACATGTGCAAACTTGATGGGGAGCACACTTGAGATTATACCAATTTTTTTACTATTTGCAAAAACACATCTTTGGATATTAAAATGTCACTCCAAACCAAACCTTTGGGCTAGAAGCCCAAGGAAAATCCAATCCAAAGGCTTGGAAATTTCCAAAGAAAGAAATAACTTGAGCACATTATAACATTTCCACGTTATGTTTTTCTTTGAAACTTTCCCTTTCTCTTTCTCTTCCAGTGAAACTATATACATGAAATAAACATTTAAGTATAATTTCATGTATATAGTTTCAAGATGTTTGAGAATGGTTTCAAATCTCTAGGAGTTATAATGCAAATTTTAAGTTTTAGAAGATCTTACAATTTTTTACACTTAATCAAATTTTAGTAATCATCTTAAAGTTAAACTTTAGTAATCAATAGGCTCCCATCATCTTTCTCTCACACTTCCTATCTCCATCCCTTTCTCTATCTCTCTCCCCTGAGCTCAAGATCTACCTCTCTATCCTCTCTCTCTCACTCTCTCCTTACCTCTCTAATTATCTCTCTCACCTATCCCTCTTTACCCCTCCCTCCATCCCCCCTCTCTCTCTTTGTCTCTACTTCTCTATATCTCTCCTATCCCTCTCTACTTCCTCTCTATCTCTCTTATCCCCCCTCTCTCTCTATCTCACCTATCCCTCTCTACTTCCTCTTTATCTCTCCTCTCCCTCTCCCTCTCCCTCTCCCTATACTTCTCTCTCTCTATTGAACCCTCACTACTTATCTCTATCTCACGTCTCTCTCTATACTTTTCTCTATCTCACCTATCCCTCTTTACCTCTCCCTCCTCCCTCCCCCCTGTCTCTCTCTCTTTGTCACTACTTCTCTCTATCTCACCTATCCCTCTCTACTTCTCTCTCTCTAATTTTCTCTATCTCACCCATCCCTCACTACCTCTCTCTCTACTTCTCTCTATCTCACATATCCCTCTCTACATCTCCCTCCTTCCTCTCTCTCTTTCTCTTTCTCTACTTCCCTCTCTAATTCTCTCTATTTCACCTCTCTCTCCATCTCTCTCTCCCTCCCTCCCCCTCCTTCCCTCTCTACTTATATCCATCTTACTTATCTACTCCTCTCTCTCTCTAATTCTCTCTATCTCTCTCCTTCCCTCCTTCCCTCTCTACTTCTCTATCTCTCTCCTCTTCATCCTTGTAAAATCTCCATCTCAAACACAACAATTTTCTTTCTTTCTTTCTTTTTTTTTTCAATTAGCAACATCTACCAGCTTAACCAACCAAGCATTTTCCATATAGATTAGACGCATTAGTTTCAATAACTCAACATTCACCATGGTGATGATAAATCAATGTCACACTTACATTCTTACACTCAAAGGTGTTAAACTCATACAACTCAGGCCATTCCTAAACCTACGAACTAAGCCTCGAGGGTTCATGGAGACCCTTCCTATGTATCCCCTCATGGGAATTAGAGGCATCGTCGTTCACCCCACAATATTAGAGGGAGTTCAATCTCTCCTCTTGTATGAGATCTATTATCTCACCTTTAACCCATAACTATTAGTTTAGTACATGTAAGCTATCAACATAGTCAATTATAATATAATGATAATAGCTTGCCATCAAGTGTTGGGTCCATACCAATAATTACCAAACATTAGTGTACAAGCATTCACAATATTCACAAAAGGTCATTTATACCATAATCTTAAAGATTATACACAATGGCTTTCATGAGCATACCCCCATATACACAAGTTGATTAGCTCATACATAGTACAAGTACAATAGTGACTGGATCATACACAGATCACAAGTGCAACAATGATTGGATCATACACAGATCAGAAGTACAACGAGATTAGATCATATTTACATCACATGTACAATAATTATTATCTCACTAATCTATACCCTTCATGGGAGGGAACTATGTTTTAAAGCAAAGTGATGCAAAAAAACTTACACCAATCAAATCCAGAAAATATTTGCAACATTCTCTATGGATTGTGGAAATCTGATATCACTAATTATTATCTCATTTTCATATCACAATTACATTAGTAACTAGCTCCAACATATATCACAAATACACAGTGACAAGCTCCATCATACATCACATAAACATGGTGACGAGCTCCACCATACATCACATAACATATTAACAATGGCTGACTAACACATCACAATGGCTAACACATGTCCATAATGCATCCCAGATAGAAAGAATATGGGTGCATTGCACACTACACCATGGGTCCTATCCTTTCCTCTGGTCTTCTACATCATTGGAAAAATGGGAAGAGGATTTGGTGCATCTCATACTACACCATGGGTCTGTCCTCAACCCCACAAGGATAGGTATACAGTCTAACAACTGGGAAGGGGATTTGATGCATCCCATACTACACCACGGGTCCATCCCCCATCCCAAGGGTTTCCAAAAATAGTGAACCTACCAAACCTAGTGGATTCCCACTTCAATTTCCTATAGGCCATCGATGACAAGTTTTTCCACCTAGGAAGAAGTAGCTCCCAACATATACCACCTTGTGACCTTAGTGGTATTGTCAGCTATCTTCTTCACAATCCTAGATAACACTGGACTTGATCACTTCCATGCCCTCAGTGACAGCCAGTGAACCCCCTCAATACAATACTTATCCTCGAATTACCATTACCCACACGGATAGGTCCCTACCCGTGCAACAGTTACCGTATCTTAATCATAACCAGGGTAGCCTGCTACCTTCACCTTTGTGAACCAAGTGAATGTTGACTAATCCCTAATAGTAGCTCAAACATCAATCATTGGCACGGTCCAATGACTTCCTGTCACTGCTCAAATATCCCAAAGGTTCACACTTTTGTGGGTCATACATAACATGAAACACAATCATAGTCAGTAGATACACAGACCTATACATAGACACATAGATATGGGGTTGAATTAAATAGACACATAAGAGATACATGAAACCAACACCAGATGGAATTTACCCATCATATACATATGATCAAATACCCATTATAAAGTAGTTGAATCCCTTCATTTTGCTTAATAAAAACCTATTGGGTATTAAATTTAAGTTATTAAATTCCCTTAACTTGATCATACCCATTCGATACCCATTTTATCCTCAAACTGAAGCTTACGAAGGAGGATAAGTAAAACCATTCAAGAACAACCCCAAACCTTGGAGTTATCCCCCCTAAAACCTCCCCCTAAGGACTTGAGGTCATAGGGACATCCTTCGCCCAAGGATCGCCTACGTTCCCGCTTCCAAAAGAGTCAAATTCACACATAGTTCTCCTCACAAGGTCTCTCAAGGATATTTATGCACTGGTCATGACACTTCCATCCACACATGAAAAATTCTAAAATTAAACCTTACCATTGTTATCATTCCTCATTCAATGCGAGCATCCCTAAACCCCTTACAATTTCCTATCAAGGATATTGTGCCACATTTGGTATCCTGGTGTTAATACCATATTATTTTCAACATAGTGTTTTATACATATTAATATTCTTGTACATAGGAGAATAAGGATTCATTAGGTTTTGATAAGAATATAATTATCCATGATATATCTCTCCAAGCATGGAGATTCAAGCATACCTAGGTATAGGTGGCTATACAATCTAGACTCTTGATCTAAGTATTGGTCAATAATAAAGAGTGTACATCCTTTAATACTAGTAGTCAAAATATTGTTATCAAGCATTGATTACGCCAAAAGCCTTAACATGGGCCAACATGAAGTTTCCCACCCAAAATATGGTTCTTTATAATTAGTTATCATAGTTATATAGAGCATCCTTTTAGACCTTGAAATGCATATACCAATAAATTATATACTTTCTCTAAACATGATCGATGTTCAAGTCACACTTCAGACGAATGTGCAATATTATATCCTTAGATCATCATACGAATATGTACACTCAACACTAATAATGTCCTTATCCCTTAAATTTCATTTTCCTTCTGATGAAATCCCAATACTTTTATATTAGTGAGGTACACCCCTATAGGATTCCTAACCTACCATGGGTAGTTGAGAGCAACAAACATCAATATCACAAGTTAAACTTCAAATTATCCTTCCTACATAGGAGACATCTATCTATAAACCCTCCAAGTAGAACCTAATTTCTGTTGATTTTTATAGACATGTGAGTACCCATATTCATAAGAGGATGACAAATCCTTCATATAATAGTACATGGATGTTAGATTTAATTATTACCATGAATATTCAATTTAAGATTCATTACAATATGCTTCTATTAATTCAATGATATCAACTTTGAATGCATATCATGAGGGCCTTAGCTTTAAATATTTACTAATGGATACCCACTTTTAAAATAATTAATTTACTTCCACCTTATATAAGGTATAAATTCTCAAGTCTCACCCTACATTATGTAATAATATGATTCTTGCACATGTAGCTAATAGTTTCAAATTCGAGACTTCTCATGTAATGTATAAATATGATCAACTAACATGATTCAATATATCATACCTGTGTGAGGGGGAAAAAATCCATTGGAAAACACAAGATCAAGATTGAAAATTGAAATTAGAATCTATCTAATCCAAAAACAATCTATTCCTATTCCATCACTCATGAAATGAACAATCTAAGCTATTTAAACTTACAAAATGAAATCCTAAGATTAACACAATGAATTCAAAAGAAAAAGAGAGATTACCATCCCATGTTGGAGTGTATTTGCATGATGTTGGATTGTTTGTATCACTACAAAGCCTCCATTGTTCATGTGAAAAATCTTGATGAATGATGCTTGGTTGATTGAAAAAGGTTGAAGCTCTATCAATGGTGATTGTGACAACACTTTGTTGCAAAAGTATGTTGATTCTTCGATCCATATTTGGGGGGAGAGAAGTTTGTTATATATGAAATGAGATTTCGAATCGACGATCAAGATCACATTGGAGAATATCAAAATCAACGGTCAACATGTGTTGAGAGGATTTAGACATGAGAAGATTGTGCAAAGTTGATTGCACAATTTGGGTGATTGAAGAATAGATTGGCTAGTTAGGGTTTAGATTGATTAGTCAGTAATTGATTGATTTTAGTTAGGAAATAGATTGACCAGTTAGCAAAATTAGATGGTTTAGTTAGCAACCCATGATTTTATCAATCAGAAAGTGGGTGAGGAATATGAATTAATTGATTTAATTAATTAATTCCTTTTTGGAGTTCAACATGCAAATCAACTTTGAATTTTGCAAATAGAGTTAGTTTGATTTGATTTTTGATAGTTGATTTGAATAGTTTGATTTGGTTTTTCAAAATTTAGAGGGAAATTGTGATAATTAAATTATTATGATTTAATAATTCAATTAATTTTTGAGGAATAAGGTTAATTAGTGATTTAATCAAATAATTGGTGTTGTTTGACTAATCAAGACGAAAAAATATTAGATTAGGACTTTATTAAATAAATTTAGTTTATTTAATTGGACGAAATGATGAAACGTGAATTAATCAAATAATGTTATTTTATTCAATTAATAGTAGAATTAGGGTTTTCAAGACTTTATTAAGTAAACGGTATTTATTTAATTTTTCAAGAATGATGAAAAAGTGAATTAATTAAATAATGTTGTATTATTCAACTAATAGAGGAAATTTAGGCTTTTGGATGTCGTTTGATGTCATTCGATGCGTTGTGAGATTTCGTGAAATGTCATGGGATGATTTTGAGATGATTTGAGATGTTTCAGAGATGTTTCGAGATGTTTTGAGTTGATTCTGAGATGTTCCAAATTGATTTCTATACCGACATATTCTTCCTCAGTATCCTTGTGATGCGTAAAAACCCACAAGGGCTGGAAGGTTCTTAATTGAAAAAAATGTCGCATGTGTAGGTGCTCGAAAATAATATCCCCAGAACATGACTAAGAGCCAATTGTTTTAGAAGCAACCCTATTATCCAAAACATTCTTTAAAAGTGGTGCTTAGGAATTTACTTCTGAGAAGTTACTTGCCAAGTCCAACTACAGGCTCATGCCATAAGTTGCATGTAAAATCATCTCTTCGAAGCGTGAGCCAAGCCCACCTAAGAGGATGGTTTCTCTCCACTAGGGTTGTAATTATTTGTTAATGTTAAACTTGCCCAATTACATTAAAAAAAAATTGTTACATAAAATTTTGTGTTTGATTTAAATAAAAAGAACACATCAAAACAAACACTGAACAAGATGGTCAAATAAAAAACCCTTTTGATTTAGTGTATACTTTTGGAAGAAGCCTTATGTTTTGCACTCCTTGAAAGGATTTATCCTTAAAGGTTTCTAAATATTTTGACCTTTATTTTAGGTTACATTGATCAAGGTAAACATTTGGTAAACTATGGCTTGGGTGTTGTGATTTCACAACTTGAGCTATAAACATTCAGGTCACATAAATTCCATGCTTTTGAGTCAGTCCAATGCTATTACATCATTTTTCCATACTCAAGAACATAGGGAAAACAAACACATAGAGGTTAAAAATTGCCATTTCTAGCTCACAGTATTTTTGCTGACACTTAGGGGAAAACAAATTGAAGTTGTTTATAAGGTCATTGTTCAAACAAAACATTTGGAAAATCAGATTGGTCACAAAGTCTCTCATCCATTATTCCCATACTACTCATTTGAAATCAAAATCAAACACAACACTAGGATCATTCCTTCACTCAAAAATTTTATGATATCAACAATTACATGGAACTCACAGATAGTTCAAGTATCTTTCCCACAACATTTCCTCTAGACAAGGAAGTGAAATATCGACCCTTGTTTCTTCAACATTTTTATTTCCAAAAAAAGTAGCCACATTCCAAAACAACACTCAAGCCTTAGGGTTTT
>VDFB02274714.1:22684982-22696070 GCA_007258455.2 Sequoia sempervirens
CATTCTATTATGGCTTGCTTTCATTTTTGTTGTTTTTCTTATTCCATGTTGATCAAATTGTTTGTTTGTCATGTTACAACCTTAGGTTGCCAATGGACATTTTAAATTACACAATTTTATACACTTTCCTATTACATTTTTAAACCACATCTCTTTGAAGCATTTTTTTAAATTTAACAATTGACTTTCTTTGTGTATGCTTCCAAAGCTTTCATTGAGGTATTTTGTCAAACAGTTATACTTGAAAACTTGAGGTATTTAGAAACCATATGTTTTATTGAAAGTAGCACTTTCCATACACTCCAAAACTTGAAAACTGTTGAAACAAGTCTAATATACCTTTCTCATGCTCAGTCTAACATAAAATAACGCTACCCAACTCAGAAACTCAATTTCAATCACCAAAAGCTCAATTTTGTTAAGGAAAACTCAACATTTCCTCATTTGGTTTGACGCCCAATCCAAGATCATCCTCCATTCAAGTTTATCATGGCCTTTTATAATGTTTCCCTTTTAAAACAAACCACTTCAACTTCAAAAACTAACATTTGAAAGAGGTGACCATTGGTCTCCCTCTTTAATAGATTTTTACAACCCTTCACTATTAGTTAATTTGACTTGACTTAGCACTTTTTGCACAGATAAAATTATTCGTTATGTCGAAGAAAAAAACTATTAAAAGGAAAAAACTAACAGATGATCAGCTCCAAGCCTTCAGAGATAAAGAGAAAAAATGGATGAGGGAATATTGTGAAAAACAAAAGTTGGGAACGATTGATGAAAACAAGCCAGTTGAAGAGGAACCTCAACCATCAAAAAGAGAAAAGAAATTGGCAGCACAAAGGGAACGAATGTGAAAGAGTCATACTAGGGGAGATGCAAATACCGTAGTTGGAGACACACCCTCTACCGCAAGTGAATACGAAGGGACACCATTAAGCACAAGCGAATATGGAGGGACACCATCTACCACAAGTGAGTATGGTTGGACACCATCCACCACATCCGGTTGAGAGTACATCATCACTCGTGATTTGATGAAAAAAGGTATGCCATCATCCCCACGAACCTCCTCAAGATATGTATTCTATTCCACCTCGCTCGGGTTGCACGCAATCTAGCCCACCTCAATTAAATATTGATGAAATTTCTAATGTTGGAGATGTATGTACCTAAGAGAACACCACCTAGAATTTTTCATAGAAAGCAAAAGTTTTTGATTAATATTGATAAGGATATTTTGCAGCACATGGAAGGTAAGATTCTAGAGCACACTTGTAGAAGATATGCTAATAAGATTTGGGAAATGTTCTTTGAAAGGTTAAATGAGACCGAATATGCCAACTATTTGTTCAAATGATGGGTTTAAAGTACAAAACATCAAGAAGACTCTCCAAGGAGAACATCAAATGCATCAAGTGAAAACACTATTGTGAAGAATCTAATGGATGCTTAAGGAGAGTGTGGGTAAGACCTCACGCCAAAAGGATAGTAATATCACCCAACGGTCATTACACGACTTTGGTAAGCTATCAAACAAAGAGATCTCGTCTCATTAAAAAGACAAGTGAACATATGGGAATTAGTAGAAAAACTTTATCAAAAGTCGTTCAAAGGCAGCAAGGAATTGAGGGCACCAATTCAAATGAATTATGGGCATTCTTGGAAAGACTACCACATAAAGATAAAAAAGTTGTTGAAGCATTGAGAACACTAATTGAAGATTATTGGAAGAATAATACAAGGCCATTCTAAATCAAAGGGATGTCATAAGAAGGAGAATCAACGGAACTATGAGCCACATCCAAAGCATTTTTGGATACGACTCAAACCTAATTTTTTCATAATTTCAAAATGCTTATCCTCAAATTAGTATTTCTCAAATATTTTTTGAAATTCTTAAACCTTTTTATGTCAAGATAAATCACACATGCACTACTTGTTGTTGTAGACTACATATTGAATTCGCTAACCATTATGATTTTTATCTTTCTATATGTTTAGATTTGCATACTAATGATGTTTTGCAGGATTGTGGCATAGAAGCCCCACCAAAATCTTCAAGAGAGTTCTTATGAAATTTTTTATGTCAAATAGAGGATGGCCAAATATTCTACAGGACAACATGCTTGGATGGTTCATGTGAGCGTTGCGGTGGCTTGCAACGAATTCCATTATGTCAACATATGGAAAGCACATATGAGGTGGGACATAAACTAGTAGATTTCAAGAAGTATAAAATAGTGTCATATGCTACAAAAGATGGGTCTCAAGCAAAAAAGTGTGATTTGGTTATTAAGAAGATTCCATTGTATCAGTTTATGTCCATGTTTCGTGAGAATCTAGTGTATGAGTTTGCAAGGCATACCCATAGAGCCCGATAGTTGGACATGCAATTCAAGCTATGCAAGGACACCTTTCCAGTTGGAAGCATAGTATCAGTGGTTGAATTTGTAGAGAACTACACTCTACAACCACAGTGTGAGGTGCAGTCATAGTATTACAACTCCACACAGGTTTCAATATTTGTGCACATAGAATTCATTCATGCAGCTAATAGTACAGAGGACCAAAGGAAGGTATTGAGGGAGTATCACTTTTATATTAGTGATGATCACACACATTCTCCAGAGTTTGTACAAGGTTACTTCCAGATGTTCTATAGTGATTTGTCTTGGAGGGGCATCGCATACGGTCAGCATATAATATGGTCAAATAACTGTGCAGCACAGTTTAAGAACGCGCGCATGTTCTACTGGTTGTGTAGGATGCATCTCACTACAGGTGTTCAGCATATGTGGAACTTTTGTGAGGCCGGTCATGGAAAGGGGGAGCATGATGGTGCAGGAGAATGTGTGAAAAGAGCATTAGCATGAGAAGAGTTAAAGTATAAAGACAGTGCAAAGTTGACAGATGTAAGTTCAATCGTCAAGTGGTGTAATGCTTTGATGGGTCGAGGTAATGAAGGTATGTCTTCAATTCATAGATTTTTTTGGTTGATGGATGATACTAACATTGCACCATATGAGGATTTTTGTACACTAACAGGATCGAGTGAGCTACACTCTTTCCTTAGCTCAAATGCAAATTCATGGAGTATCGATACACATAAGATGGCATGCTTTTGTTCTTCATGTACAATGCAAGCCTGGAATGATTGTGAGTCAGGGGAGTGGGTTGACAAATGGTTGAAAATTTATCTTACCCCACTTCACACATATCGCACTCCAACGACATTGGAACTAACACAAATGGAATCATCGGTCGACTTTGACCACGTATCAGATCTATTTCAACCAGGTAATATATCTACTTGCTTAGTTTTTGAAATTCCATATTGTTATCTTACTTTGTACTATATTCGTAATGTTGACTAATTTCAAGTGATTTTATGCACATATCAATGCAAGGCATGTTTATGCAGTTATTGCAGATGAAGAAAACGAACAGGGAACGAACTATTACTTGTGTTGTTGTGTTGACGCCAAAAATAAATTGGAAGCCCCAATTATAGATGGAGAAAACATCGAATACCCTACAGGCTCAGTTGTTACTAGAATTTGGCTTAGAAGGTACCCACATAAGAGTGTTAAACATTGGTTGTTTGAGGACTTTGAAATGCATTGTAAGATTCTTCATTACTCGGACCTTGTTGTGGCATCCAATGTTCATTTGAGAAAATATGGGGGTAGACCTTTGAACAAGACCTTGTGGAAGGTCTGTAAGTCTGACCATGAGGCAATACTTGACACAATGAAGAGTAGAGCAAATCCAGATGGTTCATTGGATTAATTTTTAAGTATATGCACAATGGTTCTTATTAATTTATACTTGTATCCACATTAATTTGTTTGATGCCAATGCTATCATGTCGTATTTTACTTTGTGTATCTATAAGTAACCTGGTAAACATTGAATGGTGTCCCGTTGCAGAAAATGCAGATTTATGAGCCATCCAAGAGAATCTCAAGCATAAAAGCAATGCAACATCCCTATTTTGATGATCTTGAAAAATCTTAATTATGATTTTCAGCCATTACAAAAGTGTGTGTGAAGCTTGGTGAGGGAATTTCAAGTTATTCATTTGAAGTTATCCTTATCATGAGCACCTATGATGTAGACATTATAGGAGCATCTCGAATTTCAAGATATTCTAGATTCATGAGAGGTGTTGTGTGCAATAGGTATCTTGGAACTCACAGTGAACATGTATGAGCAGGAGTGACTAAGTTGAGAGACTGACATGCCTATCTATAAGTGCCTTCCATCTATTTTCATTTCATTTCCATTTTGGACATGAGTTGTTTCTTTTCATTCTTTTACTTTGCCTATCTGTAACTAAACTAGTAAAAATTGATTAGTCTCTCCTTGTAAAAAATGCTGATTTTGGAGCCATCGAAGAGAATCTCAGCCAAAAAATCAATGCAACATCCTTATTTTGATGATCTTGACAAATCTCAAGTTTCTCATTTGAATTTAACCTCTAAATGAGAACCTATGATGTAGACATTATAAGAGAATCTTGAATGTATGAGTGACATTGTAAAATATCTATGAGAACAGAGTACCTAAGGCATTGTAATGAGATTTACTTGTAATGACATTTACTGAAATAATGAAATTTGGTGTAGGAGTACCAAGGTTATTGAGAAAATTTGGTTCACGGAAATCTTTTAAGTTAGTTTTGTGTTTTTAGTTTTGTCAATTGAATAAGGTCATAACACATCCACAATTGATTTATAATGTAATAAGTCATGTTAGTTACAAAAAGAACAGTTAGGCATGATTGGAAAGATGTAGAATAATTTGTAAAGGCTATTTAAGTCAATATTTGAATTTGTAGCCTTTTGAAGGAAAATCTTTGAATATGATTGTAAATGTACTATTAGTGAGATTGAGATTGTTAACCTTCAGAGAGTAGCAGTATTTGTGTTGATGAAATTTCCTTTAGATGCAAGGATTCAAAGCACATCAACCATGTGGTACAAATGATTAAATCATAGAGATGATCTATAGCAATGAAAGAGTCTGAAAAGACAGAAAGAGCTACACTGGTGACTCAAGAGAAACTTTAGTGATGCAGAGTCAAGGTGGAGAAGACTCAAACAAATCATATTTCAGTAAATCAACAACATTTGTTATTTCATTTGGCCATCTTGGAACAACTACCAACAAAAAGGCTTCCAAACTCAACAATTTGGCTTAAATTTTAGAGAATTCCTTTCAAGGACCATCTCATCATCAATATAGCATCTACTGAAACCCCCAACACCATTCCCAAGCCAGACATACAAGGTTTCTTTGCAATTTCTTGGAGATCCTTCAAACTGCCTTGCAAAAAGGCTACAAAATTAGCCCTGTTTTACAAACAAACCACTCTTTAAACTTCTTCTAACCTCACAATATCTTGGACAGTCATCAAATAGGTCACAAAACTCCCAATTCCATAGTTTTTAGAAAAGGACTCAACCTCTAAGCCATAATTTCTTAAAACCCTCAATTTTCTAACAAATACCTAGGGTTTTTAGCATCTCAAAACTCCAAGGCCTTCCAAACCTCACCAAAGCATAAAACAAGTTTTTTAGGGTTTGTACACACATAATAAACCTTCACCTATCCTTTAGACTCAGTAGATCTCAAAAACATCACTTTGGTTCCTCCATTTCAAGCCAAAATCTCACATTCTCAACCTAAAACAACATCACCAGCCCTATAAACGCCTTACCATTATTAAAAGAGTTAAGGAAACTTGAAAAAAACACATTGTAAACCTTTCCTCTGAGTCACAATTCACCATAGTAGGAGGAAGGGCTCCATCACAAAAATTAAAGTAAACTCAGACCCCGCTGGTCTGTATAGGATGAATAAAGAAAAATGGATTTTCCTTTCACTAAAACAACCAAAGGTGCATCAAAATAGATTTAAATATAGGTTAATACATTCCACCACAATGTTTCATGAATTTCTATTCATAAGAGGCCTGTACTAGGCCGTACACAGAGAAAATAAACTAAAAAATCAAAAAACTGTTGAAATTCCACAGTTTTAGGTGTTGTGAAGAGCACCAATCTTCAAAAAAACTATTGATTGAACCCCCATTCAGGCTTGAATGATGTTTTTAATACATTTCAAATTAGAATCATCTCCCTTCAATTCCCATAACTACCTTTGAACCACCAAACCCTTATTAAGCCTACAAATACTAGTATTTAACAATGGTTTTGCTTAATAAGCTTTATCATGCAAATTTATTATTCTAAAGGCCTAGGACCACTTAGACACCCTTATAACATGACTTTTAGACTCTTTCTCTGCACTCCCACCTACTTTTTACATAATTTTCCTTTATGGAAATATCAACAATTATTTAATTCAAGAGTGCTTTTGCACATTTGTCCACCCTAACCTACTAATTCCCAACATAAAAGATTGGTCTATTAGACCTTATTCAAGACAAAAAGACCTCAACATACTAACATTTACCAATTGTCCTCCCAATTTATGATCAAACAATCATAAATTGAGGGTGAGGTGTGGGTGCTCCTGCACCATTCAGCTTTCAAAAACAAAGTCAATTAGGCTGGCAGACGTCTGGATCAAGTTAGCATTTGGTGGAAGAGGAAGAAAGATGACTGGAACTCTAGAGGCCCACCATACTAGATTTTGGTTTTGAACCATGAGAGTAGAAGAGAGATTTGATATCATGTATCAAAACATTAAGCATTCATTCTTCCAACCAACAGAGAAGGAGATTATTACTTTGCTTCATTTTCATTTGCATAAGCATATCAAGGCATGGGAACCAAGAAGACCAAGGATGTCTAGTTTTATGTGGAGGTAGTGGATGCGGTCCAAACTTTAGGAGGGTCAAGAAGGTCAATGTATGATCTTGATGAAATTGAGGAAGAACAACAAGAGAGGGACAAGAAAAATAAAATCAATACAAAGTTTCAAGGATTTGTCAAGCAAGTAAGAGAGCTATGGGAGCAACCTCATCTAAAAGATTTTGAACTAGACTTTGATATGTACCATTTAGAGAGCTTGGTTTTCATGGAGTTCCTTTCAAAGCCTCTACTTTTATTATTATTATGGTAAACTATTTGGTAGAGTTGGTGGAATTACCTTTCTTAGTAGTAATCGCTATTAGTGAGATTGAGATTGTTAACCTTGAGAGAGTAGGACTTGGGAAAAAGGAATTTGAAATGGCTATTGCTTTCAAATACTTCAAGTAGGATGTACTCCACATTGACACCATTCCTCAATCTTCACTTGATGGCATCAAGGAATGGCTGAACTCCATGGTTATAAAGTATTATGAAAGCAAAATGAACTTGTACTAGCAACCAATTTTGAAGACTATTACTAATGATTCAAATCACATCAACCATGTGGTACAGATGATTAAATCCCAAAGATGATTTATAGCAATGAAAGAGTCTAAAAAGGAAGAGAGAGCTACATTGGTGACTCAGGAGAAACTTCAGCTTTCAAAAAACAAAGCCAATTAGGCTGGCAGATGTGTGGATCAGGCCAGCATTTGGTGGAAGAGGAAAAAAGATGACTAAAACTCTAGAGGCCCACCATACTGAATTTCGATATTCAACCATGAGAGCAGAAGAGAGAGTTTATATCATGTATCAAAACATTAAGCATGCATTCTTCCAGCCAGCAAAGAAGGAGGTGATTACTTTGCTTCATTTTCATTTGCATAACCATATCAAGGCGTGGGAACCAAGAAGACCAAGGATGTTGAGTTTTATGTGAAGGTAATGGATGTGGTCCAAACTTTAAGATGGACAAGAAGGTCAATGTATGATTGTTAACCTTGAGAGAGTATTTATGTTGAGGAAATTTCCTTTAGATGTAAGGATTCAAAGCACATCAACCACATGTGGTACAAATGATTAAATCCCAGAGATGATCTGTAGTAATGAAAGAGTCTGAAAAGGTAGACATAGCAACACTGGTGACTCAGGAGAAACTTCAGCTTTCAAAAACAAAGTCAATTAAGCTGGCAGACGTGTGGATCAGGCCAGCATTTGGTGGAAGAGGAAGAAAGATGACTGGAACTCTGGAGGCCCACCATACTAGATTTTGGTATTCAACCATGAGAGTAGATGAGAGAGCTAATATCATGTATCAAAACATTAAGCATACATTTTTCTAGCCAACAAAGAAGGAGATGATTACTTTGCTTCATTTTCATTTGCATAACCATATCAAGGCATGGGAACCAAGAAGACCAAGGATGTCGAGTTTTATGTGGAGGTAATGGATGTGGTCCAAACTTTAGGAGGGACAAAAAAATTAATTTATGATTGGTGCAGGAGCACCATTCAGTAGGTTTTGTTCATCAAGGCAAATAAGGAGTAGAATATCATCAATTTACTAAAACCGGCCCGAACTTGTACATTTGAAGGTTTTGAGTCAATAAAAATAGCTTTTTGACCCATTCCTCTTTTTTTAGCCTCTGTAACTTGAGGAATGGGTTTGCACTAACATTATTAAGGTGTGGTAATGATGTGTTAGTGTTGGGGAGGTCTGAAAGTGAGATGGGTGTGAAACCCATGTGTGTAAAAGTGAGTTTTCTTTAAGAAAAATGGTGGTTTTGAAGAGTCAAATTGTATTTTTGTGTAGGGCAGCATTATTTTATGATTGTTTGAGCTTTTGTAGGGTATCACAAACTTTTTTGAGTAATTTTTGGGTTGTGGTTAGCTTTGGAAGTATCATTTTCAATAAACCCCTAGGGTTTAGGCTACAATAGAGGGTTTTGTGGTTTACCCATTGTACAATGGTATAACTAAGATCTGATTGTGGATTTTGAATTTTTGACACTTTAGAATTGCTGCCCCAAGAGTTGGTAAGGTTTGGATAAGTTTAGAGTATAGACCCTTTGTTCAACTAGATCGATCCCTTAAGGGTCCAAAGGGAAAAATCGCTGCAAACTTCAGCATAAGATTACTTGGACACCGTGATGCTTATAAAATTCTTGTCTAATCCTATGGGATCATGTTGGGCCCCTCTAAAATAATCTCTCTCGGTTTTCGTTATCTTGGAGTGGTTTTCCCATGGTGTCCTTTTTTCAGTTGATGGAAAAAGCGTCAAATGGAAGCCATGGAAAGTTGCAAGGTGGTGCAACTTTCATTCTACAACTCGTGTGACCAAACGGACTATTCCAACGCATCTAAATAGGAATTTTTACACTAGGAATGGTCCTCTTTCGCACCCAAACATGCGGAATCGCTCTGAGCTACGTTCAATTATCAATCCCTTAAGGGTCCAAAGGGAAAAATGGATGCAAACTTCAGCATGAGGTTACTCAAACACCATGATGCTTAGAAACTTATCATCTAATCCAATGGGATCATGTTGGGCCCCTCTACAATAACCTCTCTCGGTTTTCATTATCTTGGAGTGGTTTTCCCGTGGTGTCCAGTTTTCAGTTGATGAAAAAAGTGTCAAATGGAAGCAGTGGAAAGTTGCAAAGTGGTGCAACTTTCGTTCTGCAACTCGTGTGACTAAACGAACTATTCCAATGCATCCGAATAGGGATTTTTATGCTAGGAATGGTCCTCTTTTGCACCCAAACACGCGGAATCACTTTGAGCTACGTTCAACCGGATCGATCCCTTAAGGGTCCAAAGGGAAAAATGGCTGCAAACTTTAGCATGAGGTTACTCAGACACTGTGATGCTTAGAAACTTCTCATCTAATCCTATGGGGTTGTGTTGGGCCCCTCTACAATAACCTCTCTCAGTTTTCATTATCTCTTAGTGGTTTTCCCGTGGTGTCCAGTTTTTAGTTGATGGAAAAAGTGTCAAATGGAAGTAGTGGAAACTTGAAAGGTGGTGCAACTTTCGTTCTGCAACTCGTGTGACCAAACAGACTATTCCAACGCGTCTGAATAGGAATTTTTATGCAAGGAATGGTCCTTTTTCACACCCAAACACGCGGAATCGCTCTGAGCTACGTTCAACTGGATCAATCCTTTAAGGGTCTAAAGGGAAAAATGGCTGCAAACTTCAGCATGAGGTTACATGGACACCGTGATGCTTAAAAACTTCTCTTCTAATCCAATGGGATCATGTTGAGCCCCTCTACAATAACCTCTCTCATTTTTCATTATCTCGGAGTGGTTTTCCCGTGGTGTCCGGTTTTCAGTTGATGAAAAAAGTGTCAAATGGAAGCAGTGGAAAGTTGCAAAGTGGTGCAACTTTCGTTCTGCAACTCATGTGACCAAACGAACTGTTCCAATGCATTCAAATAGGTATTTTTACACTAGGCATGGTCATCTTTCGCACCCAAACACGCGGAATCGCTCCGAGCTACGTTCAACCGGATCGATCCCTTAAGGGTCCAAAGGGAAAAATGGCTGCAAACTTCAGCATGAGGTTACTCGGACACCGTGATGTTTAGAAACTTCTCATATGATCCCATTGGATCGCATTGGGCCCCTCTACGATAACATCTCTTGGTTTTCGTTATCTCGGAGTGGTTTTCCCGTGGTGTCTAGATTTCAGTTGATGGAAAAAGTGTCAAATGGAAGCAGTGGAAAGTTGCAAAGTGGTGCAACTTTCATTCTGCAACTCGTGTGACCAAACGGATTGTTCCAACGTGTCCAAATAGGCATGTTCACACTAGGCATGGTCCTCTTTCTCACCCAAACATGTGAAATCGCTCTGAGCTATGTTCAACCAGATCTATTCCTTAAGGGTTTGAGTGTAGGATGTTGAAATAGGCCATTCCACCTATTGTTCAGGTTGTGTCTCGGTGATGTGGGCTTGATGTAAGTAGGATAGGGAGTAGGAATAAGAAAATAGCATTAGTAAGGGCATTGGAAGAGATTACTAACAATGCCCCTGTTGAAAATTCAAAATTGAGGCCCCTTAAAAGCAAGGCTAGAAGAGGTGAAAAGAAAAAATTGCTTGAAAATAAGTTAGAATAGGTTGGAAATAGGGTGAGATTGTGGAGTTTGATGTGTTCAAAGGGTCTGTAAGGACAGGGGAGGTCAAAAGTATGTTATGGCATGACATGCTCTAGTTGGGAAAATAGGGGTTTTGAATGAAAAGAGAGGTTTGAGGGAGTAAA
>VDFB02274714.1:22697029-22884843 GCA_007258455.2 Sequoia sempervirens
GCAACAATGAGGTGAATTTTTGATAAAATGCTTTGGTAAACATGTATGAAAAATGTGGTAGCATAGACAAGGCAGTGAACTGTTTGAAAAAATGCCTCAAAGAAATGTGGTCTCATGGTGATGGAATGCCATGACAATCCATAGCATGTTCAAAAGCACCTGTTTTAGGCTTTTAGCCATAGAAGCAAGGAAATGAACTGTTTGATAAAATGCTTTGATAGACATGTATGAAAAATGTGTTAGCATAGACAAGGCAGTGAACTCTTTGAAAAAATGCCTCAAAGAAATGAGGTCTCATGGTGATGGAATGCCATGGCAATCAAAGTCTCATGGTGATGGAATTCCATGGAAATCAAAAGCATTTGATTGTCATGGCATTCCATCACCATGAGACCTCATTTCTTTGAGGCATTTTTTCAAAGAGTTCATTTCCTTGTCTATGATATATTGCTTACTATTATGCTTTATGGATCTTTTCCAAGCATCCATAGCTTGAAAGTCCAAAAGCACTGTTTTAGGCTTCTCTCACCCATAGCAACAACAAGGCAAAGGAACTATTTGAAAAATGCTTTGCAGACATGCATCAAAATGTGGTAGCATAGACAAGGCAATGAATTGTTTGAAAAAAATGCCCCCAAAGAAATGTGGATCTCATAGGAATGCCATGACAAGCAAATGCAATTGGGAGCTGTCTTGTTATTAGTTATGCAATGTGAAGTAATTCGTAGCCAACTGCTAGGTTGACTTTGTAAAAACTATATTGTAATTGAAATTTTGTCATCTATCGCAAAGATCTAGTTATTATTATGTGCAATGAGAAGCAATGCTTTGAGTTTCAAATATGTAATGCAATGTAATCAATGATATGAATATAAACTAAAAAATCTTTTTTTACAATTTATTAGTTAAACTCTTTATTTTATTTGCTCTCTCTATATCTCTATGCTATGGAAATGCCTTTAAATTTTTTAAAATTTTTATCTCTTGTTCTACTTTTTTACCTTTTTTTTTAAATCTGATTTTTTTCTGATTTTTTCTAGACTTTTTCCCGATTTTTTCAAAAAATCTTATACTTTCTGGTTTGCCGATTTTTTCCCCAAAAGATTTTTTCTGCTATGGTATAAACACATATCTTTTTGTAATATCAAGGATACTTTTTGAAACTTCCATGCATTGATAATCTAAAAGGAAAAGTCTTTTGCCTAATCTGTATGCAGTCATGCTTTTGATATTGTCAAAAAGAGAAAATATGGATGCCATCGATAAAAAATATTTGTATTAACCAAATAACCATGTACGCATACATCAATATATGTCGATATAAGTATAAAATATAGTTACAAAATAGCCATATAGGCTTACGAGAATGTCATATAGGCATATAATGTCAAATATATCCAATACAAGATATGTACAAAATTTCCATGTCTAGGCATACAACAAAGGGATTTGGAATCAAAATTCATTTCTCTCCATGCTCTGGAAATAAATTCTTTCCCTTTGTTTGGTGATCCGATGGCGATAAGTCTATCACTCATTTATTGTTGTGCTCGAGGAGTGCTCCTGCTGCTCCTCCTACAAGTTTAGCTCCTAGTGAAGTTTTAACTATTACAATAAGAAGTAAAGACATTAATATATAGAAATTACATTATAAAAAATGATATATTTAACAAAATAATCACTTACGGCCATCTCATGATCACTCTCCACGATGGAAACATTTCCATGTCAATGCTCAGGCGTGCTCAAGCCCTGTATAAACCATCCAAATAGGAATTAAGCTACGAATCAATAATGGTTTGATTTTTCACTTGAACTAACATCTATAACAATGAATGTAAATTGAAATTTAGTAATTTGCCTCATACCTCCTCTATCAGAGCCATCAAGGATTGTATAGCCGATGACACACCAATATCCATTTCCCTTGTAACATTTGGAGGTGTTTCCACAACCAACATCTGAAAATAAAACAACAAATTATTCAATCACAAAAAAGTTACAATAGCGATCCACGTCATGACTTATAATGTATGAGATCTAATGAATAAAATTTTGAGTACAAGTATTAAACTATATATTTCTGGTAGGCCTTGGTAGTTTGATAGGAAGACCAAGCATGATGGGGAGAAGAACACATACTCCATTATGAAGGATGGGAAGACTTACAACCTTTCACCTCTCCTAGAAGAAGACAAGGCAAAGCATGAAGGACCTAGTGTTTTGATGGTGGGTGAGAAGGAGTTCATGAAGACCTTGAAGGAAGGAGGAGGAAAAGGATTCTTCATGATTATGAAGCCAAAAAGTGAAGTAGATCTGCCCACAAAGAAGGAAGATGCACCAAAGGAAGTCCAAGAGTTGTTGGAAAGGTACAAGGACATAACGGTGAATGAATTACCTAGTTCCCTACCTCCCATTAGGGATATAAGCCACCATATTGATCTTATTCCAGGGGCTACATTTCCCAATAAGGCTGCATACAAGATGACACCTCCTCAAAATGAGGAGATTACAAGACAAGTGCAAGAGTTGATGGATAAAGGGCTAGTGAGGAAGAGTTTGAGCCCATGTGTTGTTCCTACTATCCTAGCACCAAGTAAGGATGGGAATTGGAGGCTTTGCACTAATTCAAGAGCCATTAATAGGATCGCAATCAGATATAGGTTCCCGATGCTAAGAATGGAGGACCTCATGGATTGTCTATCAGGAGAATCTTACTTTTCCAAGATTGATCTAAAGAGCAGGTACCATCAGATAAGGATCAGAGAGGGGGATGAATGGAAGAAAACTTTTAAGACTAATGAAGGGCTCTATGAGTGGTTGGTGATTCCCTTTGGGTTATCAAATTCCCCTAGTACATTTATGCGCCTTATGAATGAGGTATTGAGACATTTCATTGGAAAGTTTGTTGTAGTTTATTTAGATGACATCCTTGTGTTTAGCAGGTCTAAAGAAGAACATTTGAATCACCTTGACATGGTACTAAGGAGGTTACAAGAGGAGAAGTTGCTGATCAACATGGAAAAGTGTGAATTCATGAAGGAAGAACTAGTCTACCTTGGTTTTTTCATCTCCAAGGGAAGTTTGAAGATGGATCCTTCAAAGGTGGATGCTATTCTTACTTGGCCAACACCAAAATCCATGGGAGATGTGAGAAGCTTCCATGGACTTGCAAGATTTTATAGAAAGTTCATCAAGAACTTTAGCCAAATTTGTGCACCAATCTTGGACACCATCAAAGGAGGTAACAAAGGTAAGTTTTCTTGGACCAATGAGGCTGATAAAGGGTTTGAATATCTAAAAATGAGAGTAGCACAACAACCTATACTTGTGCTCCCTGATTTTGATAAAGTTTTTACCATTGAGTGTGATGCTAGCAATCAAGCAATAGGGGTTTTTTTGAGCCAAGAAGGCAAACCGGTTGCATTTTTTAGTGAGAGGTTGAATGAAGCAAAGAGGAAGTATTCTTCCTATGATTTGGAATTGTATGCTATGGTCCAAGCCCTCAAAAAGTGGAGGCACTACTTTTTACCTAAAGAATTTTTTGTTTATACTAATAATCATGCCTTGAGTATTTTGAATGCACAGGACAAACTCAATCATAGGCACATGAAGTGGGTAGAGTCTTTTCAAGCCTATACTTTCATAATAAAGCATAGGAAGGGCCAAGCAAATAAGGTGGTAGATGCTCTCAGTAGAAGGGAACTTTTAGTGCAAGAGATCCAACTCCAAAGCATGGGGGTTGATGCATTGAAGGATATGTATCATGAAGATTTAGATTTCAAGGAGGTATACAATGTTTGTGAGCAGCATTTGAATTCTTTTCATGGTGAATTCTCTGACTTTTTATTACATAATGGTTTGATCTTCAAAGGAAGCCAATTGTGTGTGTGTAAATGCTCAATGAGGGAGAATATCATAAAGGAGAAACACAGTGGGAGTCTTGGAGGTCACTTTGGCCTTGACAAGACCTTGGAACAAGTTAGGAGATTTTACTATTGGCCAAAGTTGCAGGTGGATGTGAGAAGGTATGTGGAAGGCTGCACAATATTTCAAAGGGCAAAGGGAACTTCATCAAATGCATGACTCTATCAGCCACTACCCATTCCCAATAGGCCTTGGGAGTGTGTAAGTATGGACTTTGTCTTGGGGTTTCCTAGAACCCAAAGAGGTTTTAATAGTATCTTTGTGGTAGTTGATAGATTTAGTAAGATGGAACATTTTCTTCCTTGCAAATGCATATAGCAGGTCTCTTCTTTAAGGAGGTTGTTAGGATACATTGATTTCCTTTAAGCATTGTTTTTGACAGGGATTCTAAATTCATTGGTCACTTTTGGAGGACCTTGTGGAAGAAACTCAAGGAAAAAAATTGTCCTTTAGTTCAGCATACCATCCACAAATGGATAGACAAACTGAAGTGGTGAATGGATCATTGAGAAACCTCTTAAGATGCCTTACCAAGGAGCATGGACAAGCTTCAAATCTGATTTTACCTCAAGCTGAATTTGCATATAATGACTCCATGAATAGGAGCATTGGTAGAATCCCTTTTGAAGTAGTCTATGGCATGCACCCTAGAGGGGTCTATGAACTAAGAGATCTAAAAGGAGTTGCTAAGAGAATTTCTCAAGGTGAGGAATTTGTTGTTACAATCAGGGATATTCATCAACAAGTGAAGGAAACCCTTCAAAAGAATGTTGAGAAGTATAAGGAAAAGGAAGATTTAAAGAAGAGGAATGCCCAATTCAAGGTTGGAGACTTGGTGATGGCATACTTGAAGAAGGAGAGACTTCCAAAAGGAAATTATGCCAAACTCATGATGAAGAAGATAGGACCTTGCAAGGTGGTCCAAAAGTTTGGCCAAAATTCTTATGAAATAGAGATACCTCCTGGGGTGGCAATCTCTCCCATCTTCAACATTTTTGACTTGTATCCTTTCAAAGCTTTTGTGAATGCGGGTGATGGAGCAGGTACAACAGCAATGGAGGATGAAGATTGGGTGAAGGAACTACCCCTCAGCCAACCTATGACTCTTAAATGCATCCTAGAAACCAAGGAGACAAAGAAGACTAGAAGGAAGGTTTACAGGGAATACCTGGTCAAATGGAAAGGTCTACCTAAAGAGGATGCAACATGGATGTCAGAAAATGATATTAAACAGCATGGAACTACTGTAGAAGACCTGATCTCAAAGAGGACTTGAGATATTTTTCTTGCTTGGGATTATGGTGTAGGAGCACCCATGGGTCTAAGGGACCTAGAATAATTTGTCATTTTTTGTTTCTTGGTTTATGGATGGAATAAGGTCTTATGGACCATTTCAATTCTTTGTAGTAGGTCTTCTAGGTTTTTGGTTGAGTTTTTGGCCTTGGTGACCAACTTCTTTGTACAACAAGGTCTCCATCCTCCTTTGTAAGTCTAGTGCATCTTGGAAAAATAAGGAAAAAGGATTCCTTGCTGTATCTAGACACTTGACGGGAGTCACCTTACTTTTTAACAAGGTTTTAAATTCCTTTGACACATTTTGGAAGGCTCTTTGTGGTCGAGTTGGTAGAAGTTGCTCACATTGCCTTAACTAGGCAATTAGAAGTCAAAGCATGAGATTAGTTGTTTTCCAACGTCTCTCTTTTCAAAAGACAGTTGCAAGAAGTTGGAGGGATTTTTTAAGACTTCAAATATTCCTCTCTTGGTTGAAGCAAGGTTGATGTTGATGTTTTGAAGAAGTTTCAATAAGAAGTTTGTTGTTTTTCCTATGTTTTTTTGAAGAATTTGTTGATCCCGTACTTGGTACGAACTGTATGTTCACTTTCATGCTCCAAGACCATAATGGTTGGATAGGTAATTGAATAAGCTTTCCTTTGGAATTGGAGTGGTGAGATTTCATTGGGTATCAAGGGATATATTCCAATTTCTCTATCAGGTGGTCTGAAAACCCTTAAAATCAGGGTTTTGGGTGAAAAATGTATATTTCTTCCATTCCCACATTGTAAAATTGCTAAATCTTGGTGGGATGGAATATATAAGGTTATACTATCATTTCCTCAATGTTTTGGAGAATGAAAGGCTCATTGTTGGAAGTTGTGCATGAATTTTGGCTTGACATCTCTATGTGGCAAGCATAATTGACAAGCAAAAAAAATGAGTTTTTGCTTGATTTTGAAGAATCTGTTTAAGAGGCAATTAGGAATTGTGGAAACAAGTGTGGAGAACCTATAGGAGTATAAATTTGGGCTTTGGGGTGAAGGGGAGATCCTAGATATTCAAGACCTAGGTGTAGGTCTGTGAATTAGGCCTTTTGGAGCAGCAGTAGAAAGGGCCATTGTGAGTGATGTTTTGACAGTCAAGAGGAAGGGTTTTGGAACCTTGT
Organism: Sequoia sempervirens; assembly: GCA_007258455.2. Classification (NCBI taxonomy): domain Eukaryota; kingdom Viridiplantae; phylum Streptophyta; class Pinopsida; order Cupressales; family Cupressaceae; genus Sequoia; species Sequoia sempervirens. Next base: position 22,703,397 of record VDFB02274714.1, read on the forward strand.
AGGGGTCCATCTTAGGGGTTTAAATCCATAGGTTTGGTGTCTTAATAGTCTTCCTTGTGTTTTTTATTCTGACTGTCCTACCGGGCAAGGGTTGCAAGCCTTAAGAGAGAGTGAGGTCTAAGTCACCATAGTGATGGGTGTTTGTTGAAACCTTGTTTTGACTTAATGAGACATGATCCAAATGTTTTCAAGCTTTTTGAGTGGTCTAATTTGTGAACCCTAGGTGTGTGGGGTTGATCTCTTAAAGAATAGTGGAGTTTAGGACTCCTCATAAGAGTATTTAAGAGAAGCATTCAGTGGAGTGACTTTTCCATTTGTGATTGTGAGTTTTTCTTCCCTACCACTCTGCATCATTTCTAAAGCTTATGCAGGCTATTTCCATGGTGTTTGTGGTGGTGGCAGGAGTATTTAAGGTTTGTAAGTACCTTATGCAATAAACCCTCCTTTGTAGGGCTCGATTTTTGCATAGAATAAGCTTAGTCAATAAACATGATGTGAGTAATGTCTTGGAAGTCAGATGAAATGATTGAGGTGTAAATGGTTGATTGCAGGATCTTGGTCTTGAGGAACTAGTTCGTAAAAGTGAAAATTTGGCGAGTTTTTTAAGGAATTGAAAGATTCAGAGCTCTTTATTAGGTTTTTGCTTTGAATTCAGATAAATTGATGATGACAAAGGTTTGTTAGGATCTGATGGATATAGGTTGTAACATGAAAGATTGGTTTTTGGTTATTTTTCCTAGGTAAAGAAAATTGAGTGGAAGGGTGCCTTGGTGAATGATGAAAGAGTGGATTGTTTAGTGACTCTAATTAGGTTTCTTGTGCACGGATCAGTCATTTTTGCTGATAAATAAGATGTTTGAAGCTTGAGGATGATAAGAAGAAGTGTTGAAATGAGTTGTCTTGTTGTTGGCTTGTGGTTTGCAAATGAAACAATGTGATTTTTTATGAAAAGAGAAAGAAATTTTAGTTGCTTATTCAATTTGATATTCTCCTAATTCAATTGGGTCAGATGTTGGTACAGGAGCACCTAGGTCATCAAATACTTTTCAATTTTGCAAAATGGATGAGTGTTCAAATTTGTATTCAGTCAATCACAAAAGGTCATGTAAAAATGATGTAAAGAATGTTCAAGGTCATATGAGGTCTTATTTGAATGTATTTAAGGTTATGGGTAAGTTCTAGGTGGTCAAAGTGGGAAAATGCAAACAATGCAATAATGTAATATTGTTAAAAGTTGTTAAATTGACAAAAACAAGGAAATCAGGCATATTAAGGGTTAAAAGGGGTGGTTTCAACCGATGGAAAGATAGTTATGGAAAAGGAAATATCTTTAAAAGGCATGTAAAGGCAAGAAAAAGAAGAAGTTTGTGTTCTTGTAATTATATTTTGAAATAAAAATTCCATGTTTCTGAGTTTGTAGCATTACTCCATTGTTTTGTTTTCTTGTGTTGGTAATTTAGGAACACCCAAAGTTAAATCATAGTGTGAATACATGTAAAGAGGAGTTAGTTTCCAATTTCAAGAGTTGGACTTGGTTAGTTTTAGGAAACAAAAGAATAAGAGGTAGTTTTAGTGCTCGATAGAGTCTTTTTAAAAGCAAGTTTGAGAGTCCAATAGGGTTTTTCTTCACTAATCCACCAATGTAGGTCAAGTAAATTGGTGGAGTAGGTTAATTTTAGGATGTTTTGCATGTTTGATGATTGTAAGTGCAGGGAAAAGCAGGAATACCATGGTGGAGTTGCTGCTACATTGGAAAATAGAGGATTTTCCTACACAAAGTAATGCTACAGTCATGGGTCATGAATAAATAAAGCTTGTAGAGGTTTGGAAATGATGTAGAAGGTATTGGAAAACATAAAAAATCATGTTTCAGGTGGTGGCTAGAGAAATAGAGGTTTGCAAGAGTATTTTTCACAAAACCTTCCTTGATTTGTGCTTTTACACCCTATAAACGAGGGTTTATTGGATCAAAACATTTTCATGGTTTTCAATCCCTATAAATGGTGAAATATTGAGTTATAAGACATGCTTGAAGACTGTTTTGAGGTTTTGAGTGATTTAGAATGGTTTTGAAGGGGTCTCCTTTGTAAAACAAGATTAATCTATTAGCCTTTCTTTAGAGGACAGTCTGAAATCTAATGATTTTCTTTATGTCAAACGTCTAAGAACTTTGATATGTTGTGATGTACTGGAAAGTGTTTCTAAATGTGCATTGATTTTTTTTATAAGCTTTGAGATAGGAATGTAACTACCCGATTCAATGGTTGACAGACCTACTAGAGGAATATGATATTGTCTAATCAAAACAAAGATGTTTGTTTAAACAACGGAAAGGATGATATTGAGTGCTTGGTTACTATCAAAATAATGATATGATTGATGTTACTAAATTTGGTTAAGGTGTATAAGACAGGTTTGGTGACTTTGATGGTTGGATGGGTGAGTATTATGAAGCCTTTTGAGAAAATTGGTGATTAACCACAAGATGATAATCAAGATTATGTTGTCACGGGAGTTTATAACCTATGAATAGACTACTGCAGTCAAAATATGGTGAGTACAGTGCTTGATAATGGACTAATAATAGTGAGGTATGGTTTAGTTGATTTGTTGCCTTGGTGAATAAATGAAAGGATGAATTATTCAAGTGTTAATAATCAGGTTTATGTTGTTTTTATGGTGGTTGAGAATGATGTGAATCTAATTGATTAAGTCAAAGTTTTCTTTAATATGGTTTTTTCTTTGAATGAGTCAATTGGAATACTGATTAGTGGAATGATGAATGATGGCCTATGGAATGGCTAAGAGAATTTGAGTGGATTTTGGTTGAATGAAAAGTAGATTTCTGATGAAATTATATTTGATCTTCTCTTGATTCTATTTGGGATTGAAATCCCTTGAAGAAATGATTTTGATGGTGTTTGTTGGATGCTCTACATTAGATGTACCCTAATGATTGAGTGTTTTGATATGATTCTCTGCATCACTAACTGCCTTGTCTATGCTATTGCTTACTATTATGGTTTCATATATTTTTTCCAAGCATCCATAGTTTGTCGTGATGGTGCACCTTTGCAAGCACATGCCTCCATGTGAAGTAATTGCATCGTGCTGCTAATGTTGACTTTCTAAACAACTATATTGTACAGTTGAAATTTTGTCATCTATCAACATCTAGTTATTAGTTATGGAATTTGAAGTAAGTCTTTGAGTTTGAATGATGTGTAATGCAATGTAACCAACAATATGAATATAAACTACACAAATCTATTTGTTGGAAATAGGTTGCCATTCAATTGCAAATCCTAAATATTAACTATTTCATGTATCTCCTAAGTTCTTGGAATGTGTTCAACAACACTAAGATTAGGACGGGATTAATTATTTGGATGAAATAAATCATGAAATTGACATTTGTAGTTATTCCTAAATAATAGGAGCATGTGGGTGCACACATAGTAAGGTGAAACTCACCTTGTGTTCAGTTAACTATACGGAGTAACAGTTAACACTTATGAATGCATGTAAAGATCCTAGGAGTTAGGATTTGATGTTTGCATGTTTGAAGTTCAGTTCAGTTTAGTTTAGTTCAGTTTAGTTCAGTTCAGTTCAGTTCAGTTTAGTTCAGTTCAGTTATGGTTCAGTTATCTTCAGTTGCATGCAAGTGCATGTTGCATGCATGTTGGTTATTTTGAGTTTCATGTAGTTAGCTTCAGTTAACTTGGAATGAATGGCTAATAACTTGAGTTATATGGCAGATAACAGGGACTACCTCCAGTTAACAGGGGATGACCATTCTTGCATGAATGGTGTTGAGTAAATGTTTCAGTTAACTATATATCACTTGGAGCCAACTTGGGCGCCCAAGATGATTTATTGGATTTACCTCTCATGCATGATAAGATATTTCTGAAGGCTCAGTTAAGTAGGATTACTTAAGGGTGCCAACTTTGAGGAAGAGCTTTGGATTTATCACCAAAAGTGAAGGATGAGTTGTAGCTTCAGTTTGGGACGCCCAAATGGATGAAGCACATGTTTTAGCATTGTTATTTACAAGATAACTCTATTTGCATGAGATATGGTGTACCTTTTAAGGATAGGGCTTGTGTATTGTAATTGTAACTCATGTTTAGTTTACAAAGTTGATTAAAGCCTATATATCTCAAGCAAGTTGAAGAGAGTTGTGAGAGTTTTTATTGTAGGTTGTGAAGAAGATTGGTAAAGACAGAAGAAGCATTCTCAAGCAAGAATTGGAGTTATTTTAATTCAGAGATTGAATAATAGAATAATTCTTGGTGGAGTTTTTTCCCGAAAGGGTTTCTCCACGGTACATCTTGTGTGATCTTTCTAATATCCTGTCTAGTTCTTCTATCAACTTCTCTCTTCATTCTACAATAGTAAAATGAATTAATCAAGATAATCACCCACAAAGAATATATGTAACAAAGAAAAAGCTTACTTAGATCAGCAATATTAGAATTTTACAGAGTATTAAGCTAAGAAAACACCTCATTTTTCAACACTATTAAGTAGAATTCATTAGTTAAGTTCTCTTTATTCTATTACCTCCGTGTACATTTGAGTAAATCCACTGGCACTAGGAGGTGTTTGCTTGAAACCGCCAATATTAGCCTATTCAACATCCAAAATCACATGTATTAAAATACCATTCGTAAAACAATGCTATTAACATGTAATAAATTTATAATTGTTTACTAGTTACATACCCCACTGATAGGTGTACTGTAGAAATAAGTAGGTGGAGGACCAGTGTATCCAGTCTCAACACTGTGACCCTGCAATTTTATTAAAATAATAAAACTAAATTAGTTAATCTTGCATTTCAGGATCGAAATTTAATAAATTAAATTCAATGAACATGTTGACTTTTACCTGACTATCAATGCCATATGCATGATGAAAAATGTCAGCCATCCTCTCCATCCCCGTAGCAGCATACGGATCTTGTGTAGCAGCATACGGATCCTACGTAGCAGCATATGGATCCTACGTAGCAACCTCTTGAGTGCCAGTGGGGTCATATGAACAATTCGCCCTACAAGATTGACACACATAGGTTCGAAGGCCACCACCTGAAGACTCCCCTGGATGGCGCTGTACAATAGGGCTAGTATGATGGATGACACTCCGGGTCAAAGTGTTGATCACCTACAATGTCTCTACATCAGCACTCTCCTTCGCAACGACATGCATAACAATGTGCTCACGAGGCATCCTAGTGAGAGGTTGGCTCCCTTTCCACGAACGATCCGGCTGTGCACTGGGCCTATCTTGAGCCAACCCCCCACCTCTCCCTTTGAAATCCCTCATATCAAAAAAATTTGGGATTTGGTTCAATACGAACTCACTGTATAGTTTCCTAAGAAAATATTGGGGGACTTCACAATTGTTGCACGATGGGTAATCAAAGACCAAGTACCACCTATCATAAAAACGGTTCCTAATCTCTTGGTGGTGGCACCAATGAATAGGAAACCTCTTCGCATTGAGGCTAAGATTTTGATTTGTTCTAGGGTTAGTGAATAAAGAGCACAAATCACCTTTAGTAATTTTTAAATCTTTTACTTGTTTATATGATAGTTTATGCATAATATGCCCTAGCTACCTGCCTCCTATCTTGCCATCCCGTTATTTGTTGGGTTATTGAATCTACATTTTTTAACATCTCTTTCATTGAATTTTCTAGTGTCATTCTTTTTGCAGTTGAAGCATTTGGATCACTCAACCTACTGATAAGATCCTCAATTTTTTTTGTTGTTTTCAATTTCACTCCTCAAATTTTGTTGAGTGCCAGGAGGGTGTTGAGTGATTGGTGGGGGAGGTTGATTTTGTTGAGGATTTTGTTGAGAAGGATTTTCCTATTCTTCTTGTTGAGGATTTTGAGGATTTGCAGGATCATTTTCATCTCCTATAAATTTAAAAAAAAACAATCAAATCTAACCTAAAACAAACAAAATCAACTTGAAACTAAGAAATTCAAAACAAATAGCAAACAATACTTACCTCCTGCACCTCTTCGTCGTCATGGTGCCATCTTTGCAAAGGAAAAGCAACTATTGTTGATGAATTTTGTAGAATGCCTCCTCCTAGAACGTGAGCATGAAAATGAGGGTTTTTGGTCATGGGCAGAGTAGAAAAAAAGACAAGAGAAAATGAATAGCTTTCACTTCTTTTTTTTCTTTTAAAATGACATAACGCGAGTGCATTATAACGCTCTCGCATTATGTCATTTTTAATTTTTTTTTGGAGTTGGCCACAAAAGTGTAACCCAACTTCATGCACCCGCCCTATCCATGCTTCCATTTTGAGCCTATCTTGTAATCATGGCATGCCACATTACCACATTTCTCTAAGGAATTCCATTGAAAAAACAATTCTTTCATTCTCTCATATTCATCCACCTTTGACTTATCATTCTCTTCACAAAGCTCTTGATACAAACACCCAAAACTGAGACCACGTCATTTTGCAACTTTGAACCCCACTATGCCTAATACAATATGAAAACGGTCTAACAAGACCTTATTTAGATGACAACACCTAAAACCTACCTAAAACCAATTACATAACCAAGATTGACAAAACTTGAAAATTGGACTCCTATGGTGCCCCTGCACCACCTTTGTCTATGCTAGAAATACTCTTCTACAAGATGATTGTAAGTATTTTTTATAAAGCCTTGAATGACATATATTTCATTTATTTGAATGGACAATTTTTTTTTAGGAACTAATATTCATCTCATTATCGTGCTACAGGTAAAATTATTTTCCATGCCAAAGAAACAAAGAAGGAATAAACTAATAGACGAAGAGTATGAAACCTTCAAAGCAAAGGAGAGAGAACAAGTAGCAGCATATCGTGAAAAGAAGAAATTGGATATGATTGACAAAAACAAGCCAATTGAAGAGGAACCTCAACCATCAAAAAGAGAACAGGCATTGGCAGCACAAAGGGCACGAATGTGAAAGAGTCGTGGTAGGACAAATTTGGATACCATAGTTGGAGACACTCCGTCTACCACAAGTGAATATGAAGGGACACCATTAAGTACTAGCGAATATGGAGGGACACCATCTACTGTAAGTGAATATGGAGGGACACCATCTACCGCAAGTGAATATGGTTGGACACCATCCACCGCATCTCAAGTTGAGAGTACATCATCACTCAAATTTTACGAAGAAGGTATGCCATCATCCCCACATGAACCTCAAGGTATGTCTTCTACTCCACCCTTGATCGAAGGTACGCAATCTAGCCCACCTCAATTAAATATTGATGAAACTCCTAATGTTGAGATGTATGTACCTAGGAGAACACCACCTAGAATTTTGCGTAGAAAGCCAAAGTATTTGATTAATATTGATGAGGATATTTTGTAGCACATGGAAGATAAGATTTCCACTTGCACTTGTAGAAGATATGCTGATAAGATTTGGAAATTCTTCTTTGAAAGGCTAAATGAGACTGCAAGATGTCAACTATTTTTTGAAATGATGCAGGGTATAAAGTATAGAAACATCATGAAGACTCTTGGGTTGAGAACATCGAATGAATCAAGTGAAAACACTATTGTGAAGAATCTAATGGATGCTTATGAGAGTGTGGGTAAGACCTCATGCTCAAAGGATAGTAATGTCACCCAACGTGTCATTACATCGACTTTCGTAAGTAGTCAAACAAAGAGAGCCCGTCTCATTAGAAAGATGAGTGAACAAATAAGAATTAGTAGAAAAACTTTATCAAAATCCATTCAAAGGCAGCAAAGAATTAAGGGCACTGATTCAAATGAATTATGGGCATTCTCGGGGAGACTGCCACAAAAAGATAAAAAAAGTTGTTGAAGCATTGAGAACACTAATTGAAGAGTATTGGAAAAATAACACAAGGACATCTTAGAATCAAAGGGATGTGGTAAGAAGGAGAATCGGTAGTCAGAACTGTGAGCCACATCCAAAGCATTTTTTGGATACGACTCAAACCCAATTTTTTCATAAATTTCAAAAGGATTATCCTCAAATTAGTATTTTTCAAAGATTTTTTGAAATTCTTAAACCTTTTTATGTCAAGATAAACCACACACACACTACTTGTTGTTGTAGACTACATATTGAATTCTCTAACCATTATGATGTTTATCGTTCTATATGTTTAGATTTGCATACTAACGATGTTTTGCAAGATTGTGGCATAGAAGCCCCACCAAAATCTTCAAGAGAGTTTTTATCAAAAATTTATTTGAAATAGAGGATGGCCAAATATTCTACAGGACAGCATGCTTGGATGGTTCATGCGAGCGTTGCGGTGGCTTGTAGCGTATGCCAATATGTCAACATATGGAAAGCACAGATGAGGTGGGATAGAAAATAGTAGAGTTTGGGAAGTATAAAACAGTGGCATACGCTACAAAAGATGGATCTCAAGCAAAAAGGTGTGATTGGTTATTCAAAAGATTCTAGTGTATCAGTTTATGTCCATTCTTCGTGAAAATATAGTGTATGAGTATGCAAGGCATACCCATAGATCCTGATGGTTGGACACACAATTCAAGATATGCAAGGACACCTTTCTAGTTGGAAGCATAGTATCAGTGGTTGACTTTGTAGAGAACTACACTCTATAGCCACAATGTGAGGTGTAGTCATAGTATTACAACTCCACACAGGTTTCGATATTTGTGCACATAGCATTCATTCATGCAGTTGATAGTATAGAGGACCAAAGGAAGGTATTGAGGGAGTATCACTTTTATATTAGTAATGATCACACATATAATATGGTTGGATAACTATGCAACACAGTTCAAGAACTCGTGCATGTTCTACTGGTTGAGCAGGATGCATGTCATTACAGGTGTTCAACATATGTGGAACTTTTGTGAGGTCGGGAATGGAAAGGGGGAGCATTATGGTGTAGGAGCATGCGTGAAAAGAGCATTAGCACGAGAAGAGTTAAAGTATAAAGATAGTGCAAAGCTGACAAATGCAAGATCAATCGTCGAGTGGTGTAATGCTTCGATGGGTCTAGGTAATGAAGGTACATCTCCAGTTCATAGTTTTTTTTTATTGATGGATGATACTAACATTGCACCATATGAGGATTGTTGTACACTAACATGATCGAGTGAGCTACACTCTTTCCTTAGCTCAAATGTAGGTTCATGGAGTATCGATACATGGAAGATGGCATGCTTTTTTTCTTCATGTACAATACAAGTCTAGAATGATTGTGAGTCAGGGGAGTGGGTTGAAAAATGGTTGACAAGTTATCTTAGCCCACTTCACACGTATCGCCCTCTGACAACATTGGAACTAACACAGATGGAATCATCGGTCGACTTTGACCATGTATCAGATCTATAACAACCAGGTAATATATCTACTTGCTTAGTTTTTGAAATTCCATATTGTTATCTTACTTTGTAGTGTATTTGTAATGTTGACTAATTTCAAGAGATTTGTTGCACATATCAATGCAAGGCATATTTATGCAGTTATTGTAGATGAAGACAACGAAGAGGGAACAAACTATTACTTGTGTCATTGTGTTGAGGCCAAAAATAAATTGGAGGCCCCAGTTATAGATGGAGAAAACATCGAATACCCTACAGGCTCAATTGTTGTTATTGGAATGTGGCTTAGAAGGTACCCACATAAGAGTGTTAAACATTGGTTGTTTTAGGACTTTGACATGCATCGTAAGATTCTTCATTACTCGAACCTTGTCGTGGATTGTAACTTGTGCCACTCATTCCATCATCTAAATTGAATTCAGAAAACAACATGGGATCTTCTTGTGGGGCTTGAGGACACCCATAGACCCTTATTACTGTTTGGTCTACTAAGAAGAACCAGTCACTGAAATTGTGAGTGTGTCCCTGCTCTAGCTTCAATGCTAAAGGTATTAATACTTGCATGGTTTTATTAGGAAATCTTGGTGAAATATGACCAAGAGCGGCCATGACCTTTATTATGAAATCATCATGAAATATTACATAATCACTATTTTTACATCTACTATCCCAAATGTAACTCCAGGTTTGCACAAGCAACCTATTCCCTTCATCATCAGTCATTCCCAAACACATTCTTTTAGTCCATCTATTTATGTCTTGGTACAATTTTACATGACACAACAAAGAGTATTTCCTCAAAGTGATGGGAGCTAAGTTCTCTCTTACTTGCAAAAATCCCTCATGTAGCCCTTTCTCAATTTCAGCAGCAAAGTCATACTCATTGTTGAATTTAGGATTTTGTATCCTCATTGCAATCATCATGAGATAGGTTGGCATCCTCTCTTCAAAATCTATTCCAAGCACTTGGTACAAAGCAAAATAAGTTATTTTGAAATATACTTGGAAGTCTTCTATGGAAAATGGCTCATTTTGGGAGGGGGAGATAGGTATCCTCCTATTGTTTACACCCTTTTTCATGTGCAAAGGAATTTCATCACTCCTGTAGGTTTTTCTCAATATCCTATAATCCTCCTCACTTTTTTCCAAGTTGATCTTAGTGATAGCTTGTTTGTTTAACATAAAACACTATAATTGGTTCTTTAGTCAGCACCACTAATGGTGAACCATCTGGCATTCTTATAGACCTGGTAGTCGGGTGATAATATTGTGTCAATACTTTAATAAACTCAACATAAATACAAAGACATTTGAGACTATCAATTTGGCCAAATCTAAGGTCCAAGGATTCGAAACTGGAATCTTCTCAACCCTTTTTTCATAGAAGTACCAAAATATATCCCACCCTGAGATAGGAATAATTAGGTTTCTACATCCATGGGTTGTATCTTTAAACACCTTTTTGGATCCTTTGTCTACAGAATTAGGTAACACATTTAAAATGGATTGTTGTAGGGACCTCTTCTTTGATTTACAAACTGTGGACTCTTCCTTTTTACTCGCAAGTTGACTTCTTTTGGGTGGCATGATGAAGAATTTAATCCTACTTGATTTTTTAAGTGTCTACTTGTAGAAGCAAATTTAGTTCTTATACACTTGCTACAAAGGGTTTCTGTGAACATACCTGGTGAAATAATAGCTGCAGAGTTTTCCCACTTGAACTCCCTTGCCTCTGGTACGTTGAGTTTTGTGAATGATTGCCAAAATTTTGAGTCCCAAGTAATATTTTTTGTTGAGCTCGGTCACCTCACTATTAATGTGAGTTCGTGCAAAATATTTTAGAATCTACCCATACTTTGAGTTTGAATACATGTTGTTGATCTTGGGAAATCAAACAGTGTAATCATTTAATGCTTTGACACCTTGTACCGCAATACCGCTCGGTCATTTCAAGATGGTTGTGGGTTAGCGCTAGTAGTACCCCCACCCCACGCACACCCCTTTGGACTCCTGTAGGATTGTAGGTTGATTCTAGTGGTTGAGTGATTGTTCATTTCCATACCACTATGTCATATCAAGGTCATTGCAAGGTAGTGGTAGTAGTACCGCCACCCCGTGCACACCCCTTTGGACTCCCCTAAGACAGTGGGTTAATTCTAGCAGTTGAGTGATTGTTCACCACCATACCGCAGTGTCATTGTTTACCCCTTGGGGGCTGTGGTTTACTTTAGTTAACATTTTCTCACTGCCACCCTACAATATTCATATTTGGTTGACACGGTATTGCAGTAAGCATTTGTACATTGACCTATATGTCCCACCATCCCGTGCATACCTCTATTGACTGCTACGGTAGTGCGGTATTGGATTTCATTATGAATGCAGTATTTTAGATATCATTTTATTGAAAAGATTGAACAATTTTCTAATTTTGCAGTCTCTCAGTTTTAGTTTTTAGTTTCAATCAGACCTGAGAGATCATTTCTTTGTTTGTAATGGGGAGACTTAGTTCACCTAATGTTAAGATATCTATATGTATTATTAAATCATAGATGTTCATTATATGTTTGCATCTAGAAAACATATATGACATACAAGAAATTATATTCTAACTAAACAAAATTAATTTTGAATTTTCAACCAAAGTAAGAAAACTAAGAAGAATTATTGAACCTATCCTGATGATGGATCACGGAGTGTGATCTGAAACGTTGATGAAAAAATTAGAACACAATCGAATCCAGAAGCAAAGAACTAATAATAAGAATTATTGAACCTAACTTTAAATGGACTTCAAATCAACAATGAATATCTCAGGTTTTGTATACAATGTACTAGCAAAATAGTGATGATTACATCCATAAATGTATCAGTAAAACAACGGTGAATAAGCATACCTATAATCAGATCTTTATTATATTCAATAATAAACTTTCACCATACATATAACCAAAGTTTAGGTGACAAGCTAACCTCTTAAGGTGACAAAACATCATCATAATCATTTGCATTGACAGGAAGATCAAAATCCTGATCATTCCTGTCTGCATCTACTTTATTTTCTTCCTCATCCTCATTTGCAACATGCATTTCATTCTCTCTCCCAACTCTTCATTGGTAATAAAAATTTCTTCTTCAACCACTTCATCGTCGTCTTCATCCACTTCTTCGAATGTTTCTTGTAAATTAACATATTTCCCATCAGGCATTATATCAACAACTTCCATGATTTTTGTTTTGAATGAGACTCTGTTTGAATGACATACAACCAGCTTGGGCTTCTTACATCATCAATTAGAAATGATTGGTTAATTTGAAGAGGGGAAACATATGGCTCATCTGTCTTTGATAAAAATTATCTTCTATTTGCACATACAAATCCATACTCATCAAATTGTACTGCAGATGGTCGGATCCACTTACATTTTAATAACATAGGACTATTTTCACCATAGTTCACTAGAATAATTTGTTTGATGAATCCAACATAAAATTTCTTCTCAGTTTCGTGAAGACATTTAGCACTAACAACACAATCACATTTTATCTTTCCTTTGTCTTTTTCTTCCACTCTTAAATAACTACCATAGGCCCACATTCCACTAAAACTCATAGCCCATAAATGTGGAGAATGTGAAAGCTCACTTTCCTCCGTTGTTATATCTTGACCTTCTTCTTTTGCATCCCTGATTGCATTAGCAATCCATTCTTTAAATGTTGGAAAAGAATCACCTCCAATCAAATCAACATGACGTTTGTGCCTTTGAGGTCGATGTTTCATCTAGCCTTGATTGTCTTCTTCATAGAATATTAGCGTACAAATAGTAAGATTGATAATATAAATGTGTAAATGCATTTGAGTAAATAAATTATTGTGTTAATTTTTCTTACCCGTGCCACTTATTGAATGAATATGTGTTTTGAAGAATATAGCCATGTATCGCACTTCTTTCTTGATGTGATAGCTTCAAGCGACATCCATTTCCTTCCAATAATTCACCTGCAACTGTGTCTTCTTCATCATCATCCCATACACATCGATTGACATTTTTTAAATCCTTCATATATTATCTACAAAATCCCATAGCCTCTTGCATTGAATATCCCTCAGACATGCTGCCTTCCAATTTTTCCCTAGTACGAACATTTTTTTTCAAAATCTTCATATATCGTTCTATAGGATACATCCATATTGTTCTTATTGGGCCACAATGCTTTAGTTCATATTGTAGATGTATCAAAAGATGCATAGAAATGTTAAATATTTTTGGTGGAAATTACCGTTCCAATAGACAAAGGACTTCAACAACCTCCTCCCTCAAACTATCAAATTTTGAAGGATCTAATAAATGTAAACTCATTCTCTTTAATATTAGGCCCAACCTTATAACTGCCAATGTTGGCCCCTTTGGAAAACTTAATATATTTACCACAATAGGTAAAATATTCTCCATTATGACATGATAGTCATGGGTCTTGAGGCCTCTTAAGCCATTAATGTCAATTTGGCTTCTAATACTACTACTTACATATCCAGTGGGAAAGTGAGTCTAAGACATCAACTGTAAGAATTGTGCATGTTGTTGTTTTGTCCAAACATAAGGAGCATAAGGTTTTCTATATTTGTCATCATCATATTTTTCAACTCAAATATTTCGACGAATCTTTAGTTGTCAAAATTCTTCATGTGATGAAATAGTATCAAAAGCACCAAAAATAGTTTCTATAATAACATAGGCTATATTTTTCTCAATATGGATAAAGTCAGCAATATTTCTAATGGCTATATCCTTAAAGTATGACAACTTATAGAATATTCACAGCCTTTTTACATCGCTTTCATTACATGGATCATATCTACTACCAGCAATCCTATCATTTTCAATAAATGACATTTTTCTTGTCCATTCTCAACAATGTAATCGCCTGTTATTAGCAATGGTGCTTCACGATTCTCTTCTTCACCATTGAACCATGTTTTTTGTTGATGATATGGATGATCCATTTTAAGGTAAGCACGGTGTCCACAATAAATATACTTACACAAACTTCTTGAGTGCCTCACAAAATCCTTAAAGTTGCAAGCAGGACATCCATGGTATCCATGAACACTGAGACCAGATAATGTGCCATATGTGGGAAGATCATGAATCGTAAACAATAAGGAAGCTCTTAAAGTGAATTTGATTGAATGAACATCCCTTAAAGATTGAATTGCTTCAATTCCTTTCCACAATTCCATTAGTTCATCATATAATGGCTCTAGATAAGCATCAATTGTATCTAAAGTCACACTTTTCTTTCCTGGTATAATCAATGATAGCATTAAGAAAAATGGTTTAGTTGCTAACCATGGAGGCAAGTTATAATATATTAAAAACATCGGCCAAGTTGACCATTTAGTACTTTGATATGAGAATGGGTTCACCTCATCTAAAGCCAAACCCAACCTTATATTATGAGGATCTTGAGAAAAATCAGGCCATCTGTTATCAAATTCCATTCACATCTTAGAATCAGGAACATGTCATTTTCTATCAGTGCTCTTATTTTAGGCATGCCATTGCATAAGTTCAGCAATGTCTTTGCACCTATACATTCAGAGTAATCATGGGATTACCAGAAAGTGGCGAAGAACCTTTCTAGGAACCACAACTAATTTCAACGGTCCTTCTCTATACCTTGCTTCATGACATTTCAGAAATTCACTCTCACTTGCAATATTCTTGTGAAATAATACACAACCATTCACACATGTGTGGTTGTTTTCATACCCTAAGCCTAGTTTAGTGATTTCATTTCTACATTGACTTTGTTTTGTTGGCAATGTGGAGTCAGGTGGTAACAACGAACTTAATAATGCCAATAACTGATCTGCACTCTCATTTTTCCAACCAAACACCACTTGCAAGTTAAGAATTTGAAGGATTGTTGTCAAACAACTTAACCTACAATTAGCATACAAAGGCTTTGAAGCATCCTCCATCAACTTGTCCCAATCATCGTTTTGACCCTCATTCAACATTCTATCAACTTCAAACCCTTCATCTAACATTGTTGCCTCTTCATCTATGTTTGGTGCCACTTCATCTATGTTTGTTGCCTCTTCATCTCTCACACTCTACCATTCTATCATATCTTCGTAATAATTGACATTCTAAGGGCTTATACCACTATTCCCATATCTTATCATATGTCGATAAATATGACTTCTTTTTTTCACCTTTCCACCAAGACAATAATTACATGGACATGGATATCTTTCCATGTCACTCTCATCAACTATTCTCTCATCAAATGCATGGTATTTCAACCTTTGACATTGATCCATATGTAATTTTCTACACATAACAACAAAAAATTGTAGACTAAGAGACAAAAAATGTGTTTTTTAATTGAAAGGAATTTCCATAGCAATAGAGTTATAGAGAGAAAATAAAATAGAGAGTTTAACTAATGAATTATAAAAAGTATATTTTTGTAGTTTATATTCAAATTGCTAATTACATTGCATTGCACATCTTTCAAACTCAAAGCATTACTTCACATTGCATATAACTAATAACTAGATGTTGATAGATGAAAAAAATTCAATTACAATATAGTATTTACAAAGTCAACCTAAGTAGTTATGCAATTACTTCACATTGCATAACTAATAACTAGGAGCAACTGCCAATTGCATTTTCTTGTCATGGCATTCCATGAGACCACATTTCTTTGAGGCATTTTTTCAAAAAGTTCACTGCCTTATCTATGCTACCACATTTTTCATACATGTCTACCAAAGCATTTTATCAAATAGTTCACTGCTTGTTGCTATGGCTAAAAACCTAAAACAACGAACAAGCTAAGGATGCTTGGAAAAAATCTATCAAAGCATAATAGTAAGCAATAGCATAGACAAGGCAGTGAACTGGTTGAAAAAATGCCTCAAAGAAATGTGGTCTCATGGTGATGGAATTCCATGACAATCCATAAAAATTCATTTGTCATGGCATTCATCATGGAATTCCATCACAATGAGACCACATTTCTTTGAGGCATTTTTTCCAAAGTTCATTGCCTTTTCTATGCTACCATGTTTTTCATACAAGTCTACCAAAGCATTTTATCAAACAGTTCACTACCTTGCTGCGATGGCTAAAAGCCTAAAATGGGTGATTTCAAAAAATCTATGGATGCTTGGAAAAAATATATCAAAGAATAATAGTAAGCAAAAAGCTATGGTATCATGGTTTTTTTTTTGGCACGAAAATCAGCGTGATTTTATCTGCATTTTTTTGTAGGTTTTAAACGCATTTTTTTTTTGCAATTTTGCTGTTTGAAATGGGGAAAAATATTTGTGGTCATTTTTGTGCACTTTTAATTGTAGGATTCTCATAGTTAGTGAAAAAGTTAGTGTTCATGAAGGAATGGAAAAGATGCGTAGATCCTTTCAATTATACCTGTACTGTGCAATGACATTGAATCATTTAGCAAACCATTTTTTCTTCACAGGGCAGCATTTTCTTGTGGAACAGTTGACTGAGATAGCTCTTGTTTCAATTGACCACCTTCTCATGAAATATTATTCATATTATAATCTTGCACGATATTTTCATATTAAAGGTGATTATGACACCACTTGTCAAGGAAAGCCAGAGGCCACAGGATTTTGTGGATAGGTTCAATTGAAGTTGGGAGATCTTAAGAGTTCACTCTAAAATTTTGAAAAGGTTTTGGAGGTCCACCCTGAGAACTGTGAGAGCTTAAAAGATGTAGGCCATATATATGCTCAGCAAGGGCTGGCAAAGAATGCTTTGGAAATTTTAAGGAAACTCGCATAGATCCACTTGATTCCCATGCATGTATCAAGATGGGTGAGTTATTAATATCGGCATACCCTAATGCATCCTTAGATTCTCTTAAGATGCCAAAGTCTCTTTAGAAGAAGAGCAGAGAAGAAGTACCCATTCAATTGTTAAATAACATTGGGGTTCTTCATCTTGAGTGTTATGAACTAGAGTTGGCTCAACAAACTTTTATGGAGGCATTAGGAAATGATGTTCTACCTCTACATAAATCTTTGTGGTCATTTTTGTGCATTTTTTACTTGTAGGATTCTTAAAGTTAGTGAAAAAGGTAGTATTCATGAAGGAATGGAAAAGATACATAAATCCTTTGAATTATACCTATACTCTGTAATGGCATTGAATCATTTAGCAACCCATTTTTTCTTCACTGCAGGACAACATTTTCTTGTGGAATAGTTGGCTAAGATAGCTCTTGTTTCAACTAACAATCCTCTCATGAAATCTCATTCATATTATAATCTTGCACGATCTTATCATAGTAAAGGTGATTATGACATCACTTGTCAAGGAAAGCCAGAGGCCATAGGATTTTTTGGATAAGTTCAATTGAAGCTGCGAGATCTTAAGAGTTATCTCTCAAATTTTGAAAAGGTTTTGGAGGTCCACCTTGAGAATTGTGAGAGCTTAAAATTTGTAGGTCATATATATGCTCAGTAATGGCTGGTAGAGAAGGCATTGGAAATGTTAAGAAAGGAAACTTGCATAGATCCACCTGATGCCCATGCATTTATCAAGATGGGTGAGTTATTAATATCGTTAGAACCTAGTGTAGCCTTAGATTTTCTTAAGACGCCAAAGTCTCTTTTGAAGAAGAGTAGAGAAGAAGTACTTATTCAATTGTTAAACAACATTGGGGTTCTTCATTTTGAGCGTGATGAACTAGAGTTGGCTCAACAAACTTTTATGGATGCATTAGGAAATGGCATTTGGGTTGAATTCATAAATAAAAGCCCCAGTGTTAATTCTACAGTTTTTCCTGTGCTCTTTAAGGATATGAAATTCTTCCATCAACTAGAAGAAGGTGGTGTTTCACTTGAGTTACCATGGGATAAAGTCACAACACTATTTAATCTTGCTAGGTTGTTTGAAAAGCTACATGATACTAAAAAGAAAATCTTTTATATAGGCTAATATTGTTCAAGTTTCTTGATTATGTGGATGCATATCTATGTCTTGTAGCCATGGCTCAAGCTTGGAATGAGATCCAACTAAGCCTAGAATTGATTGGGGATGCACTTAAGGTGGATACAAACTTATCAAATGCTTTATCTATGCTTGGAAAAATGGAACTGAAAACAGATGACCGACTTAAAGCAAAGAAACAATTAAAGTTGCACAAAGTGAATCAGATGCAAAGAATTCTTATGTTGACATTTCACTTGGAAATTAGAATTATTTTGTAGCTTTTCACAATGAGAGGAGTGATCCAAAGGTGGAGGCACAACATCTTGAGAAGGCTAGCGAACTATATTGTAAAGTGTTGGCACAAAGACCACAAAATGTTTATGCTACAAATGAGGCATCCATTGTGCTAGCTGAAAGGGGTCAATTTGATATTGCAAAGGAAATTTTTACATAGGTACAAGAAGATGCAGCAAGAAACATCTTTTTTCAGATGCCTAATGTGTGGGTAAATCTAGCACATGTTTACTTTTCACGAGGACAATTTGCGCTTGCAGTGAAAATGTATCAAAATTGTTTGAGGAAATTCTAATTTGGCACTGACACCCAAATTTTATTATATTTAGCTCGAGCACATTCTGAAGCAGAACAATGGCAAGATTGTAAAAGAACATTATTAAGAGTAGTAGATTTTAATGAGCGTTTCAAATTTGTGTTTAACGTAATGAGGGTTTCGAATTACTTCTAAATTCACTATAGAGGGTGTCCCCAAATCTGATTTCGCTATAGAGGGCCTCGACAAATTCAAATTCGTTGCAAAAAACTCTGAATTCCTTTCCCTTTCCTGCCTTTTCACAAGTCTCTAGGTCCTCTCTGAATCCTTATTGCCCATGCAAGTAGTTGTTGATCAAAACGCCTCATGCCAAGCTAATGAATGAAGGGAGGTCTATAATGAATGAATGAAGTGAGGTCAAGCAAGAAAAATGAATCTGCAATGAACATGAATAATCGCGCCAATACATCGCGCGCATGAATACATCGAGCCAATATTTGGCCGAATTGTTTTTTTTTAATTTTGTCTACGTTGGATTTGATGACTAACTATTTAGTCATTTTTATTTATGTGACTAAATAATTTTGTAGTCAACGACCAAATTAGTCATTTATTTATTCATTTATAGCTGAGTTGTAAAAAAATGAGTAGAATTTAGCCATTTTTTAGTTGTTGTGACTAAAATTTTTAGTCACCTAGTCATTTATTTGCCAAATTCTGCTAGTGATAGATCTTGACTTGAATTGCTTGCTTGAATCAAAACCCTATATCACAAATGTTAGCTCAAAAAAACACTTGATGCAAGAATATCTTTGACATGATGCTTGAATCTTGATGATGGCTTCAAATGCTAGATGAATTTCTCTTGAATGCTCTTGATCTCATAAAATTTTCTTAGGAATGCTCTTATCAACTTTCTTGGTGAAAAATGAGTGAAAGAACCTTGTATTTATACTTATCCATACTTAATATCCCAAAATTACACCACACCAAGCCAACACATGAATTCATTAATTAAAGGAGGCTAGATCCCGCCAAGATTTGAAATTAAATCCTAAAAATAAAATGAGGGGGACTAAGATGCCATAGGTGGCATTTTAGTCTCGAAGCTTGAAACTCGGGGAACAGACTCCAAAAAGGGGCCCATTTAAGGTTCCTTTAAAATTAGGGTCCCAAGACCTTTGGAGGACAAAGACGCTCTAGGTGGCGTTTTAGTCCCAGTCCAAAAATCAAGGACACAACCAAAATTAGTAAATCATCATTTATCCTTTGATTTTTGTCGAGATTAGCCATAAAAAGATACAATTTATTAGGCTTGTGGATGTAAAATAGGGCCAATTAAGACATAAATAAGGATAAATAAAGCAAGGCGGGCCCAAACAAGTGTGAAAATGCAAGGGTATGCATTTTCCTACACTACAAAAGGAAAGAGCATACATAATTACTAACCTACCAAACATGAAATAAAATTCATTTTAAGGTACCCAAATTCAAATGTGAGTTCAATTTTATTTGGAATTCAAAATGCGGTTTGTCTTCTTCATTTTTAAACCCAAATCAAAAAATGATAGTTGTAGGTTCTTTATAATGCACCAAATCGAAGTGTTTAAGTTGTGGATTCTTTTTAAGCCCAAACAAAATGTGGAATAAGTTTTAATGCACAAAATAAAATGTGAGCCTAAATTAATCCAAACCCTACAAAATAAAGTATTAGTAGTTTTTGAATTAATCTTTTCCTAGCGTATTCCACATGCTACACAAATGTTAGAAAACTCAGGAAAATAAATGCACGTTAGGGTTAATCAAGCTAGAAATCTTCAAAATGAGATATAATATGACATAACAAAAGTGTCAATTACCAGTCAGCAGTGTCAATTCTCCACAAACATGTCGATGCAATAGAGGATAGAAGCGTCGATTTCCAACAAACATGTCGAACCATAGTCAAAAGCATCATTGTAAAAACCCGCAAACAAAAACAGAGAAGAAAACGTGACACAAGAAAGAAAACATGTTGAGTTATGGCAAAGGCATTGCTATGTATAAACAAACATGTCAAAATCCTTCAAAAGTGTCAATATAAGTAAGTCAAACACGTCAACATACTCTGAAAGTGTCACTGTAACCTGCAAACTTCAAAAACTCAAAGAAAATGTCAACTTAAGGATGTGGGGTCCCAGTAGGCATGCCAGAATGTATGACCATAAATAAAATCAACTATGAAATACTAAAAGAATAAAGCAATAATAAAAGGATAACACAATCAAATGATCACAACAATTGAGTAAATAAGATAAATTGAATTAAAAATGATGAAAACCTTGCAAGCACACATACAAATCACCTTGGTACAACTCCATTGTGCTCCTCTATTTCACCTTGGGAGAAATGGTATGATATTCTTTGCTCTCATATTTGTATTTAGCACAATAAGCACAAAAGAACTTGCAAAATACGAGTATAGTTTTCCTGCATGATCTGAGATGAGAAATGAAGGAGAGGATGGTTGCATTTAGAGATATTTGATGACATTGGAATCAATGTTCAAGATCAAAAGAGAGACTGAGAAGATCAATGGTTGAGAATTGATGAGAGGAATTAAGGGTCAGTTAAGTGATTGCATGATTTTAGTTAACTAATTGCATGATTTAATTAAGAAGATTGATTGGAGTGTTAACTCAGACTTACGATTAGTGGACTAAATTGATTGCTTAGACAACTTAAAGTGAGTGTGAGTGAAGTGGATTTGATTGAGGAGTGGACCGAGAGTAAGTCTCAATCAATAGGTGAGGTGGAATTTGCATGAGTATTTAATAATTAAATAAATTTAATTATTATTTACATGTGCAAGGTGGAATTTAATAAATAAAATAAATGATTTTATTTATTTTTGAAAGAAGATAATGTTGAGAGATAAATGAATTAATTAAATAATTAAAAACATTTGTTTAATTTAGGAAGTGGAAAATGGATATTTAATTAAATAATAATGAATTATTTAATTAAACTTTAGAATAAAAGAATTATTGGTTAGTTAATTAAATAACATTAATTATTTATGTGTGAATGAAATGTGGAAATTGTTAGTAAATCAACACAAACCTTAATGAAATGAATTATATCAAAGATTTGAATCAAATGAACTACTCTATTTTGCAGTTAAAAAAATCTTTAAGAACGTCTCATTGTCCTCTATTCTCAAGGATTTATTAAACCATTTGGCTCTTAGATTTTTATGTGCACTATGGTTGTTAAAATGACACTTGAGAAATGAGATAATATTCAACATGCAAGCCAATCAAGTTCCTACATGAAACTAAATGATAAAAATGATAATGGATATCATGATGAATGGATAATACTGTTAGATTATATAATGTAAATGATATGATATGAAGCTAAGAAGACTTTGCATATGCTCAAATGCTAACTATGAACATTCTAATCTAAAATGTAACTATAAAGCAAATCATGGTATAAAATGCAACTATAAAGCAACATAGGATTCTACAATGCTAAATATGAAGCTAAACATGATATGAAATGCAACTACAAAGAAAAACATGATTCTAACTATAAGACTCCAAAATTCTCCAATGCTCCAAGCTATTCCTGTATTGTAACTCTACTCAAATGTGGGATGCAAAATAAAATGGCAAAGGGTTGTATTTATAGGCTTTTCCAAGCATATTGTGATGTGGCAATGATCGACGGTCTAGATTCAAACAAGAGGGATGAATGGTGGAGATGAAGAGAATCAAGGTGTTCACTTGACCAAGGGAAACATGCCAAATGGATGGAGGAATCTCTTGACCAATAGGCAACATGCCAAATGGATGGAAGAATAAAGTGTGGGAAGAAAAAACTGTGTTTGAAAATTGGTTGAAGAAATGTGTGAGGAATAAGCCATGTGTTTAAAATTGGTTGAAGATAATTCTAATTAAAATATTATAATTATTTAATTTCATGTGACCTTAGTGAGGTGGCACAAAAATTTGTAGACATGTGCTTGAATTCCTAATCAAGATTAGTGAAACTTAATTAAATAAAACAAGCTTATGGAAATTTGTTTATTTAATTAAATTAGAAGAATATGATTTTAGATTTGGAGAATTAAAGAATATGAACAATATAAATAAATTGAGAATTTATTTATACGTAGTCGAATATTAATTAAATAACTGGTATTTAATTAATTAAATTCCATGACCGATTTTAGGTGTATACATTTTTCCCCTCTTTGAAGTAATGTGTTTACACGTTGCTTCAAAGAAAAATTTGATACCGATGCCGAGAAATTTTTTTCGATGCCCTAGACACTAATTTTTAGGTGATGACAGATATATGCCCCCTCGGGAGATAAATCGATGAATTTAAAAAATAAAAAATAAAAAGGGGTAAAAACTTTATTAAAATTTCAAGAGAAGCAATACAATCAAAACCAAGGGCCAAGCCCCAGAAGCTCAATTATCCTCTAAAATATTCCTATCCTCCTCAAGAAATCGCTCCAGGTCCTGACATAACTCAGGATCAACCTACATCCAATCCTCAATCTTCCAATCACCATCATGCTCGGAAGCCCACTTAGCCAAACAATTAGCCACCTAATTCCATTCATGTGGAATATGAACAACAGAAACCATCTCCATCCAGGAGCTAATGTGGAGGATCCGCTGGACCACCAACGCCAACTGCCAGTTGATGCCCGACATCTTTTTCTCATTCAACAAGTTAACCAAAATCTATGAATTAGCTTCACAAATCACCTTTTTCCATCCTAGAGCAAGGGCCCACTCCACAACATAAAGAATCACCAAGCCCTCCATGAGATTAACTGTCTGCTCCCCCTCATGAATGGAGAACATAAAGATCATTGCACCCCTTGAATCTCTACCAACCCCACCAATTCTAGCAGGCCCAAGATTACCACGAGAAGACCCATCTGTATTTATCTTCAAAATGTCAATCGGAGGGGGCAGCCACCTACCCAACCACTGAACTCTCGAACGCCCCTTCCTATTATGCCTGGGCTCTGCCGAAGAGGCATAGATCCCCTGAAGACCCAGCCTATCCACCCACTCTGCATCATCTCTTCCCAAGGGGAAACCCACCTCACATAGCCTCCACAATCTCATGAATCATCCCTAACATGCGCAACCAAACTTGCTGACCCACCAGCTTCTCCCCACGAAAAATTATGCGATTCCTCTCCAGCCAAATCTACCATAGAAGGAAGGTGGGATCCACATACCACACATCCTACAAAAAAGAAACCGTCGAGGGGGGTCTACCCAAGCTATCCCAGAACTCCAACAAAGAAGAAGCATGAACACAAGGTTGCTTCTAGACCTCCCACCACCAGTGCCAAATCCTCACAACAAAGGGGCATCTAAAAAAAAGATGCAAGGAATCCTTATTAGCCATCCCACAGAGAACAAAAACAGAAGGCCTATGAAATCCCCACTTACGGATGTTATCCCAAGTCAAACATCTATTCCTCACTAGAGTCCAAACAAAGCAATTGCACACCTTCCACCAAAGAACCTCCCCCCGAGCCACTATTTGTGCCAAAAGCACTTGATAGCCACAAGAAATGGAGTAGGTCCCCCTAGGATTATGGGACCAGGCAAGAATATCACCATCCAAAAGAGAGTTACATTGCCTCTTGCTAAGAATAGAGAAAAGCTCAGCACACTCATCCTCCAAGCCCATAACCGGCCAATCTGAGGGGTCTTTCCAGCAAGCCTTCTCAACCTGACCCAGAGAAGAAATAGACTTGAAATCACTCACCCTAGACCAACCAGCCTCAGTGAACCTCTGGCTCACGGGAAGCAAGTGAGGAAATTGCGAGAGAGGAGGAAATCCATCCCAAGAGTCAGACCAAAACAGAGCACCTGAACCATGTCTACATATCCAGAACAAACCCTCCTTAATGAGCTTCACACCTTTCTTAAGAGTACACCAAATCACTGAACCTTTCCCTTCAACGGGGTACCTAGGGAGGTCTTGTCGAAGAGCATCTGGAAAATACTTATGAGAGAGAATCCTGGCCCATAGCTAATCCTGCTCCACACACCATCTCCATAATAACTTAGCAGCCACCGCCTCACCAAATAAAGAAGATTGTCAAAGGCCCAAACCACCAAACTTCTTAGGACAACAAACATCCTCCCAACTAACCAAGCTCCACTTAGAGGATGACAGGCAACCATCCCACAAAAATTGTCTCTCAAGAGAGTCCAACTCCTTAAGAAAACCCACTGGTGCAACCTGCAACATACATCGGTAAACAGGGAGGGCCTGTACCACAAATTTTATAAGCTGAACCTGAACCACAAAAGATAACCATCTATGAGTCCAATGATTAACTTTCACCTAGAATTTATCCAGAATATTCTGCCATGAACTCTTAGGAAGATGCCCAACAAAAATAGGAAAACCAAGATATGTAAAGGGAAGAACCCCAATTTGAAATCTCAAAATATTAGCAATTCTTCTCTGAATGGAGGTAGGCTATTAAAGAAAAAAATGGACGATTTATCTTCATTAATCAATTGCCCTGAAGCCGCAAGGTACACATCCAACAACTGTCTCAAATAAGTAGCCTCCCTAATAGTAGCCACCCCCATCAAGGCAGTGTCATCAACAAACTACAAATGAGACTATGGGGGAAAATCTCCACCCTAGCGCCATCCTTGAATGTTACTAGATTCCACATTTATTTTCAACAAGCATCCAAGGCCTTTGACAACCAGCAAAAAAAGATATGGAGAAAGGGGGTCCCCTTGGCGTAGACCTCTGGAGGCCCCAAACAAATCAGAATGATCTCCATTAATCAACACAGAGAAAGACACAAAAGTAACACAGCTCAAGACCCACTGAATCCAATCAACACAAAACCAAAAGGAACCCATGATCTTTCTAAGGAAGGACCACCTGACTCTATCATAAGCCTTAGCCATATCTAACTTAATAAACATCGACTTCGCCTGAGAGGCATCCATGGAGTGAATGGTCTCAGTAGCAATAACAACCCCGTCCAAAATCTATTGCCCAGCTATAAAGCCACTCTGCTCCTCTGAGATCAAACCCGAAAGCCATTTCTTCAACCTCTTAGCCATTAACTTTGAAATGACCTTGTAAGCAACATTGCAAAGGGAGATTGGTTGGAACTAAGTAAGCCGATCTGCCCCCTCACATTTGGGAATTAGAGCAATGAAGGTAGAATTAAGAGCTCACAACATCTATTTATTCTTTTGGGACTCTTGCACAACTGCCAAAAGATCCAACTTAATGATCTCCCAGAATTCTTGGAAAAATTCAATAGGGAAACCATCAGGGCCTAGAGCTTTTCCTTTCTTCATCTTAAACACAATCTCCTCTATTTCAGCTAAAGAGATCTCTCTCATCAAATCCTCGTTCGCCTCCCTGAAAACCAACCGAGGAATGCAGGAAAGAACATGCTCTTCATGAGCCGAGCCCTCGTGTGCCTCCTCCCTAAATAGATTCTCAAAATATCGTGAAGCTTCAGTTGCAATCTCCTAAAAAGAAACAAGTTGGTCTCCCCTATCATTCACCAGGACAGAGATGGAATTACCATTCCTCCTAGCCTTCACCAAATTAAAGAAAAATGCTATATTTTTATCCCCTTCTTTCAGCCAATCCACTCGAGCCTTTTGCTTCTAGAAAATCTCCTCCCGAAGATCACACTCCTCCACCACCTTCAAAACACTAGCCTCCTCTTTCAAAATAACCTCAGCAACCCCCTTCTCCTGAATCTCCCTCATAATACTATTCAATTTATCCTGAGCAATAGCCCTATCATGGAAAATATTACCAAAACATCATCGATTCCACCTCTTGAGCTGATACTTGATGAACTGGAGAAGCTTGACCAAGGAGTACATTGTAGTACCAAAAGCTAGTCTACCATCCTTCCACCAAATAGCCACCTACTCATAGAGAGTAGGGTCACGTAGCCACATAAGTTGAAACTTGAAAGAGGGAGGACAAAACCTTTGAGCTGAAATGATGCTAAGCTTGATAGGCCAATGGTCAGAACCCCTCCAATCCAAAATTTCTGAGGATGTAGACCACGCACCACCAACCCAATAGCATGATACCAAGAACCTATCCAACCTTTCAGCCACACAATCCTCACCCATCCTCCTATTATTCCAAGTAAAACAACCATTACCAGGTTGAAAATCCACCAGATTTAAACCAGAGATATTATCCCTAAAAAGAAAAGCTAAAGGATCCAACCTAGCAATCCCACCCCTTTTCTCCGACAAGTCCATAATAGCATTAAATTCCCTAGCCAGAACCCAAGGCTGGAAAGGGGCTACGCTATGAACATATCAAATATGAGACCAAAGCTGTTGTTTGCCATGCAGATCAATAGGAGCATAAACATTAGAGAGAAGAATACATTCCCTAGTTACAAAACAGGAAGCCATCATGGAGATAGAAGATCTAAAGGATATCCACCAGAGCGGACAAACCCTACGAGGGTTCCAAATGCAAGCCACTCCCTCGGACGCACCATGAACTCCCACACACTAACCTTCCCCAATCTTCCACAACTTAGGCACTAGATTCAATATACTTTCCATGGATAACTTAGTCTCCTGAAGAAAAATAATATCCGAAGAGTGACTCCTGACCAAATCCTAAACAACTTTTTGTCGAGGGCCACTGTTCAAGCCCCTTACATTCCATGAAAGAACTATCATTTCTGGGGGCACGAGAAATGCATATCCAGGGTCTTGACAGCCCTCGATTCCACCAAAGTCTCCCCAGTTGACTTGATCTTTTCCATACCCTTTTTCCTTCCCACCTTGATGTTTCTCTCACCAACCCCCTTCTTAGGTTCCTTTTGTTGAATACCCATCCGAGAAGAAGACAAAGAACTCTTTCCAGCCTCCTCACCACCAATTTGAGCCAAAGGAGATCCACCCCCTCCGTTCTTCACTGTACTAGTAACAATAGTTGGTTCAACCTTAACAATCAACTGCTGGTCCATATCCATCTACCCACCGCCTGACTCCTGCATAACCTATACAACTGTCAAAGGAGCTCCCTCCTTCCCAACATCTATATTGTCCTGATCAAAATTCATCAACCCCAGATTTACTTCCTGTTGGTTGAGCTCATCCAAAACTTCAAACCTGTTAAAGGTCTCCTCTTCTTTCCTTTTCATGAAGGAATGCTTCTACCCACGGTTCTTATTGCGGGTCCTAACCGGAATAAAGCCATCCCCACTAGGACCCTCACTTTGAATAGGTTCCTTCCCCTTTTCAACACTGGGTTGATTACGAGGAGCATGTGAAAGTTGAGGACTTGTAGGCTTAGATCGAGGGCATCTGCGCTGCAAGTGTCCATACTCATGACATAGATGACACCAAAAAGGAAGAGTTTCATAGTCTAAATGTTGCACCCATGTATGAGTTCCTGCACTCACTTCCACAGAGTCTAGCAATGGTTTACTTAAAACAATTTCCACACATATGCGAGCAAAAGTCATTGCCTTTTTAAACTGCATTTGTTGAGATGATCCAACCGGCTTACCAAGCATGGAATCCACCAGCTGCAAAACATCCTCTCACCAGCATTCAACTGGAAACCACGACAACCGCACCCACACAGGAACCCTATTTGGAATCTCCTCCATTGGATTGAATCCGGCATGCCACGGCTTCAAAAACAAACCCACTTGATTCAAGAAATAAGGTCCCCCCTCAAAAATCCTATTTCGATTAGCCATGCAATCAAAGGAAACCATAAAATAATCATTCGCCAGGAGCCTAATCTCCATTTCCCCTTCTGACATCCAAGTCCTCTGAGCCCATGATTCCAAAAGCTGCAGCGACACTCTGAGGTCCAAGAATTTACAATAAAAAGAGTGCTTCGAATAATATTCAATGTCATCAGCTAACATCTCCACCGGGATAACCAATTTCAGCCTCTCTTTACATCTTTCCAAGCACCCATTGATCTTCACGATCTTGGACCCACCAGACAAGCCAGAACCACACATCTCTTGATCCAATGCAAAAAGGTTATTATCAAAGATTCGTGCCTCCTGCAATGGACACTTCGATCTGAAAGCCGAACAAAAGTCCAATTTGTGGCTAGCCCCAGAAGGTTCCCCTTGAAACAAAGCCATGAAGGAAGCCCCTACATGGACATGCACGCTACAAAGCTGAAGGAAAAGACAAGACCCCACACAAAGGAAATGAAAAACCCCACCTGTAGCAGTCGCAGCCCACACTAGCAAACACCAGAAAAAGCCCTAAGCTTCACCAAAAACACGCCAATCCACACTCCACCCCACACCAAAGCCACTGTGCAGGCACAACACACTCCCACGCCTCACCAAGGCAAAGCGTAACCCCACACTCACACCACTCCCACGAAGCACTAGCGACCACACAAGGCCAGCAAATGAGCCAGAAAAGGAGAATAGCCCTCACAGAGAGCAAAGAAAGAACCTCCCACTCAAAGAACGAAACTAGCAACCCCAAACGCCTTCACCGCCCCCCCAACTACGCATGCACAAGAAAAAACAAATAGAGCTAGGGCTCGACAGCCCTAGCCCGCACTATAGAGCTCTCCATCTGTAAAAAAAATCGACCAAGTAAAGAATTTATTTAATTAGAAGACAATGAATTTTAAAATTTAAAAAAAAATTGATTTTTTTTTTTTGAAAATTTTGATGCTTTTGCAATGATTTGGTGATGATCTCAAAATTTTGTACATCAAAAACAATTTATCTCCCGAAAAATGATTTATAAACCAACAGGTGATGATCTAATTAATTAGGGCCCCTTTGAAAAATAAAAAATAAAACATCCCCCTAAAATGCCACTTAATTAACCTATAAAAGGTTAAAAAGGTGAGTGAAAAGTTCATTTGAGCATTGTGCAATTTGAAAACTTTTGAGTGAGAGTGATTTGTGAAAACTTGGAGTAGAATGGTGATCCCCTACTACACACACTGGTTCGAGCGGGTCAGGTGTCACAACCATCAATAGTGTACGGACCTCCGGTGAGTACCCTAAAAATTGCCTCGTTATTTGTGCATTTTGTTTTCCCACATTTTCCATGTTTTTAAATCAGATTCATTTAGTTTAGCGCATAGGAAGACCAGAGTAGTGCATAGAACGACTGTTCTAGCGCATATAGTACATTAGCACATAGATATAGTGATGTAGTGCATAGGATAGATGAACTAGTGCATTGAATGATGTAGCGCATAGGTTATTTGTTTTAGCGCATTGGATTGATGGTTTAGTGTATTGAATGACTGTTTTAGCGCATCGGTGTAAATTTAAAAAAAATCAAAATTCGAGAACTAATTTGTGCTTTCTGCTTGCAGGTACTTTTATGCACTGGACAGACAAATTTATCAAACTACTGATGATTTATGTAGGGGATGGAGTTATTTAATGCTTTCTTTTGGTTAAGATAGGAACCTAGCTTAATTAGAAGGTTAAAGAACACCATGTCTTCCGTGCTTGATGAATGGTAGGCATATGCTCTCCCCTTAACTGGGTGACCAAAAATCCAGACCCATTCATTTTTATTTTTTATCCATAGAGTGGCCTGCCTTGTGGGAAAAAAGTAATCACCCAAGGGAACGACTCAACAAGTAACATGCTAAAGCCAAGCGACTTCCAACCGGGATATAAATGTGGATACTTGGGGAAAGTTCAAGTATCATGAGGATTGTTCCGACAAGAAGGGCAACAATGGTCTCTTGCTGAATGGATCCTCTCCCATGAACAGAATGCCTATACTTGAACCCTTTGTTGTAGCAAGGCCAAAATCCTTATTCTATTTACTGGCGTAGGAATGGTCATTCTGAAGTCATCCCACATTTCTGCGGCTTTTAGTAGAGATGAGAAGTATGCCATGGGAGATTCATGTGTACTGATGCTTGGCTACCCCGAGAAGTGAGTGTCATGGAGGGGAGCCAGTGGGGTCAAGCATCTAATCATCCGCTAAAAGTAGGCACAGCTGGAGTAAAATCCAAGTGGGAATCCAGTGAATATTGTCCTACACAACCTTAAGTTGTACATGTTTGATGTGTTTTACCAATGTGTTTTCAAACAAATTTCAAACAAAACATCACAATGGAAGTGAAAACCTTGATTCAAAAACCATCCATTTGAACACTTGATTCTTACAACTCACAAGCTAGAAACCAAGCGAAATCCATTATTCAACAAATTACACCTTGGTAACATTCAAATTCATGGATTAAAAACAAGACAAACTGCCAAAAACATTGAAATTTTCTATAATAGTGCATTTGTCCTCTATTCCAACGCATCCAGTCAGTTTTATAGCGCATTTGTGCAGTCTTTTAGCGCATCGACCCTCTATTTTAGCACATTTAGGCAATCTTAAAATGCATATGTGCAATCTTCTAGCACATCCATACACTGTTCTGGCACATATGTTGCTTTTTCCAGCGCATCTGTGTAATCTTCTAGCACATAGACCCTCTGTTGTAGTGCATACATTGCATATTTTAGTGCATTGACCCTCTGTTCTAGCACATCCAGGAAATATTATAGCGCGTTTGTGCAATATTTTAGCGCATCCATCCTTTGTTATAGCGCACCCAGGCTATCTTCCAGTGCATCTGTCAAATCTTTTAGCACATCAGGGCTCTGTTTTAGCGCATCCATTAAATGCAAAACTCGAGAGTTGGATTTATCCCTTGTTTCACAGTTTGAACCAAAAGTCAAAATCTTTCTCCAATCCAGAATCATTCCTTAGGTATCACAGAGTCTAAACTTATTAAAACTGACCTCTACAAATGGAATTCTCCAACCTAAACCTAGATCTAAACATCTCAAAGTGTTTAAATCATCAAACTTATCTTTGATTATTAAGCCTAGTTTCATCATCAGGATTTATCATCCTCTCATCATGAGACGAAGCTATACAAATCCAACTTAGTCTCATCAAGAGAATCAAGAAGGTGTTCCCTTGACCAAGGGCAACATGCCAAATGGATGGAGGAATCTCTTGACCAATAGGCAACATGCCAAATGGATGGAAGAATAAAGTGTGGGAAGAAAAGACCATGTGTTTGAAAATTGGTTGAAGAAATGTGTGAGGAATAAGTCATGTGTTTAAAATTGGTTGAAGATAATTCTAATTAAAAAATTAGAATTATTTAATTTCATGTGACCTTAGTGAGGTGACACAAAAATTTGTAGACATGTGCTTGAATTCCTAATCGAGATTGGTGAAACTTAATTAAATAAAACAAGCTTATGGAAAATTATTTATTTAATTAAATTAGAAGAATATGATTTTAGATTTGGAGAATTAAAGAATA
Organism: Sequoia sempervirens; assembly: GCA_007258455.2. Taxonomy (NCBI): domain Eukaryota; kingdom Viridiplantae; phylum Streptophyta; class Pinopsida; order Cupressales; family Cupressaceae; genus Sequoia; species Sequoia sempervirens. The sequence continues at coordinate 22,735,660 of VDFB02274714.1, forward strand.
TGAACAATATAAATAAATTGAGAATTTATTTATACGTAGTCAAATATTTAATTAAATAACTGGTATTTAATTAATTAAATGCCATGACCAATTTTAGGTGTATACAATTTAATTAATATAGAGTAATAAAGGAATGGATAATATGTATTTAATCAAATAATATGAAATAATTTAATTATCAAGATGAAGTGAAAATGATTGTTAATTTAATCATTTAGTTAGAATTAGTTGTCTACACAACCACTTCCATCACAAAATTCTAATGAGCTTCTCGTTCTTCTTACATTCTTCTTTGGAGAATTCCATTAAATTAGCTAAGGTTTTTCACTCTATAATCCCTAATAAGCCTGCAATTCTCCTACACCAAGGCCTTATCTTATGCCTTTACCATTTCCACCTTGCCTTATGCCCACCCAAACCTATTACTATTAGAATTGTTGATACTTCCCCTCCTTGCAACCCTATGGACAAGGGTAAAAATCCCCTCTTTGGATGGTCCCTCTTCTTCACACCCAAATATTGTTGAGGAGATTGGTCAACAAGATTTTTATGAGAGTAAACCTAAGGAAAAAACTAAAAGACTATTGGTGGTGGGGGCACTAGTCGGTTTGAAGACAAATTGGTTGCACAAGTTATGTCTTCCCTAAAGCAGAATAACTCTCTCCTCAATATTCTTAGATAAAATGAAAAACCCAGGATAAAGCAATGATTAGTTTATGCTCTCTAAATTAGTGATCCCCTAATAAAATGGGCCCCCACAAGGGGTCAATGAAGAGAACTTTGGAAGGTGATACAAACAAAAGAAAAGGTACAAAATCCAAGGGTGTGTTAAGAAAAGGTGACATTAACCTTGTATTCCTATCCCATTCATGTCTCCACATTCCTTGGAATGTGTTCTAGGGACATGAGATAAAATCACTAAATATTGACATATTATAATTATATTTTAAAGAAGCGATTTACTGTTGGTGGAAGTTACATGGCATAATGGAAAAAATATCCTTCTTAGGCATCCACTTATGGAGGGTGAAATTCCATCTCTTGGGTGCCTAGGTGGGGGAGAAGTTTGGTGTCCATTCATGTTCTATCGGGGAGTCAAAGAGCACCAGGAAGTTACAATCATAATTGGCTATGGGCTAGGCACCCATGAGAGAAGTCATGTGAAGGGAATTAAATATTTATTATGTCTATTGGTTGTCCAAGAGGTAGGCGGAGTTTTTGCAAGTGGTATTTGCCTCTTATTTTGGGTTACCATTTGTGGTTTTCCCTCTCACAAGTTTCTATAAATTGAAGCCATGGGTTGGTAGTTTTATGTTGAATTCTTGCAAGTAACATGGTGTTATCAAATTGATTTACGAACAATAGTGAAGTGTATTGTTGTGTATCTCTTCACTGAAGATTAATAATATACTTGTCCTCTCTTCTCATGTGGAGTTTTTTTTTTAAAGGTTTTCTCCACGTAAATTTGGTGTCTCTTATGGTTTGTTGATTTTTCTATTAATGTTGAATGTGCAATCACATATATAAATCTGATATGGTAATCTAATTTTTAGTTTGCAATCACTTGCATAAGTTATTAGTGTAGCTTATCTTCACCTTATTTTCAACAGGGTGGTCATGTTTCTGATTATTAAATTTTAGAAGGCATGACCCAATTTCTATGTATGGCTTTGTTTACCCCTAAGGAAAAGAATCCCCAAACGATTGATCAAGAGGATATAGGGACTACTCTAAAATAGGATAAGATGGGGTAGAGTGTAAGATCCACCAGATTGGTTGGGGTGTTGTAAGCTAACCTTAAAGATATTGAAATCTCGAGTGATTCTTAGCAGGTGGAGGGTAACTACAAAGATACTAATAAGAATAGTGATGCATGCCTAAAGCTTCTCCCCTACCATATGAATGCAATAACTTGTTTAATGAGAAGAATGACCCATATATCGATTTCAAGTCTAAGGGTTCCCCCAAGGCTCCTTACATTGTGACTAGAGACTCCCTTAATGCCCTTACAACTGAACATCTACAATGTGAAACATGTGCCCAGACTGGGAAGGAGGTGGAGTCTATGAAGACCAAAATTGACGAGATGGTGAAAAACATGAAGGCCATGATGATCTATTCAACACTAAAATCATGCATAGGCTTGCCACCACTCTTTTTATTATGCAAGATTTGGAGCTAAAAAAGCACAGGACTACTACTACTAACAAGGATAATTTGGATGCAATGTATAATTTCCTTACTCAAGATTGGAGGAAATTTGTTCTCGTAGGTTGTGTCATTTTATGCAGGTTGCTTAGACTCTTATTTTTTTATTAAGTTTACTCTAGGCATTCAAGTTGTTTCTTGAACTCTTATGTATTGTTAATGTATAGTTTCTAGCCAATCTCGACCCTGTTTTGATTGCCCTAGAGAATACTTTTATGTAGAAAAATAAAACAATATTATTCAAAATAATACTAAAATAAATAACAAAATGGCCGTCCTAGGCATACCTATAGTGGGGTTTTATGTATCTCGTTGGGTACGGCCTAGGGGTTAGTGCGCTTGGTGTGTAACTTTGTTGTGCTAAGCAAGCATGTGATCATTTTGCACTTTGCACTATTGATCCATGTAGTTGGTGGAAGAACCGGCGAAGGTTCTAAGCATATTCCACACGGTTAAAAAGCTATCCCCGTCAGCATGCGTTGGTGCTCTGGAATATCCCTGGGATATGTTAAGATACCCAATAAAAATCTTATAATATTCATAGCTTAGGAGAATAAAGGGCGTTTTAATTAGGGCTAACAGATTAAATCTGTGAGACCAAATTAGTAGATATAAGCAGTTTTGGTTCTTCAAATGAAGCCTCTGTCGCAGTCTCTGAAAAGGGCTCATCTTGTCCAAAGCAGTCGGCATGGTTGACATGCCGTGCGAGATAAATCCATGGAGCCGCTCCAAGGTACTGTCCTGAATAAACATTTACTGGAGGATTGTTGATATGTATCATCAGATACATTGGGCAACTCAGAAATCTTTGGCAATATGATTTTGTATCAGATCTTCACTTTAAATATATATTCTCGGATCTTTGAATAAGGTCTGTAATTTGTCTCAGGCCGAAGCTTCAATTTATTTATATTTTGTGCCGAGTTTTTTGTTTTTGTTTTTCTTTTCAAATTTTCTGCTGTAAGATCATTTCTTTTAGCTTCTGTACACACTATTTTTCCATTATTTTCATTCGGTATTTCTTTTGACTGATTTAGTTGTAATTAGGCTTTTAGCCTGGTTCATGCTTTTATTGAAAAATATTCCCCTTTTTAAGGATAAATTTCAGATTCATGTTCGGTCTTCCATGGATACGAAACAGAAAGTCCAATTTTTGTAGGGATTTAAAAATATTGATGGAGACAGAGGAAGGGGATCCACATACAAGGCGGACATTGTTACTTGTCATTTTTTATATTATTGTTACTGTTCACTCCATTGCTCTGTTATCACGACAATTCTAAATTGTTACAGTATTTTCACAATAATTTTATTAATGTGAAAAATATGGAGAATAAATCTCGCAATATTTCTGGATTTGGTAAGGGGAAAAAAGCTTAGGTAATCAAATTTAGTAATATCGGCAAAGATTATATTGTGGACTGTACGAATCTGATGATTTTAATGGAGAAGAGAATCTTAGTATAATGTTCTATCTTTTTAAGATAGATTTTCATTTTAAATTAAAATTGGTTGGAGTTGTGTTCAGATCTCTGGATGGAAATTCTGTGCAACTTTTTACATCAATATTTGGGATTATAGGATTCAATTGATTAAAGTTATCATTTTAATAAAATTAAAATAATATTTATATTTTATTTTATCTAAAGTGAGATGTGTTAATTAATAATTTTAAATTTATTGTTATAGAGAATAATTAAAATAATTTAAGAAAATAGTCAAATGATCTTTATAATTATATTAATTGTAGAGGAGTTTAGATCTTTTAAAAGAATTATCTAAACATTTATTAAGAATAAAAAATATTGTTATTTTTTAAATAATGAACAATATTTTAATGATATCTTTGTTTATATAATTATTAAAAAATTATATTTTTAAAATTTAATATCTTTATTAATTGAATTATAAATATTTTCAAGATATTTATTTATCTAAAAAATTTATTATAGATGATGCATATTTTTTTTAATTAAAAAATTTAAGTTGAAAATATTTATTTCAAGTGTCAGTTTGTGGATTGAAACTACGTCATTTTTTTACATCAACATTTGGGATCATACTCCATGATCTACTTGATCATATGCAAACAATAAATATCAAGCAATAAAAAGAGAGAGATTCATCACCACTCTCTCTCTCTTTATTGCTAACTGATCATGGAGTATGATTAGAAATGTTGATGTAAAAAATTAACACAATTTCAATCCACAAATTGACACTTGATTATGATGGATCATGAAGTATGATCCAAACGTTGATTAAAAAATTGACATAGTTTCAATCTACAAATTGACACTTGACTATCATAGACTTCGAAAATTTGATGCTTTTATTATTTATTTCTTTATAAAATTTATAAATAATCAAATATTTATTCTTATAAAATATATTAATAGTAATAATTTTAAAAAAACTATAATTAACAAATATTTCAAATATCTTAAATGTATTTAAATATAAAAGTTATATATATATATATATTTTACACAACTTGTATATTTCTTTATCAATTTCTAAATTTTAAAAAAATTATATTATTTCCACTACAAATTTTAAAAGTTAATTTTTTAATGGTTAAAATATATTCAATAGTTATTTTTATTTAAGATCAATAATTTTTTTACAAACAATATTGGTGATAATTGTTTTTATAAAAATATTAAATATATTTAAAACTCGTTTTCTTAGAATTTGGATGCTTGGTCTTCAAAAGTGCATAGTAGAAATCTCACAATATAATAATGATCCCCTTTTTCATGTCACCCACTTAAATTATGCACATCGTTTGCTTTTTTGTGTTGATTTTGATGTTTCCTCACATAATAAATTTAGTGGGGCATATAAAAAGCAATAATGAAAATCCCCAATCTAATGTCGAAAATTTAGTGTTTAAATTTTGATGTGATGTTCAATAATGTCTACTTTACATTTTTGTGGGTTTGAAGAAATCTTTGGACACGTATCAAAACAGGTTAAATGATATGATGAACCCTTTTCTCTTAGTCTCTAAAAGTTTAATTGGTGTGTTAATTAGAATATTGTCTTTAAAGATAATATTAAATATATAAATAGTAATAGCAAAATTAAATATGTCTATTAAAGAGGTAATTGTAAAAAGAAGAGAATTTTGGTATCTTGGAAGAAACTTTTATAAGGGTTACCAACGAAAAAATTGATGGAAATTTTAAAGAGGATGAATGTATTGTAGTGTGAGATTTTTATTATGGATATCGAGTTTAAATTGAAATGATTTCAAAAGTTTTTTTTTGTTGTGGTTTGTTATAGGAAATCTTCTTCATCCATTGCTTTAATGAAGGAAAAGGGTGTACAAATCTCTTTGCTAATGCTAAAACTGATTTGGGCCACTTCATGGACATGAAAATAAAAATGATTGATTCATGGGTGGGATTATGATGCACTACAAATGTAGGAGGACATTGCCAAGGGCTATCCAATTGAGTAGTTAAACAAACATGTACACCTATAGAAACCAAGATAGAAGGTGAGTGAATCTCTAGTTTATCACATTAATTATGAAGTTTAGAAGATACGAGATTTGTAATCACTCATAACCAATTCTAAAGACTTAGTAACCCTATTATTCTCTAAAATTAAACTTACTCCTATTTACTTTTTATTTTTCTTGTCTTGATTGATTGAAATTGACTCCTCTACACCATATTACATTACAAGTTATACAAATTATTAGGTAAGTCTATTACAACCAATCTCAAAAACTAAGGTGATCCAACCATGCCACCACTATAAAAGAAATCATGAAAAAATAATATTTGATTACTTTCAAGATTACTAAGTCATGAATTTATTTCCTCCATGTTTCATCTTATAATTCTACATTTGTGAACAATCTATCTCTTCATAGGAAATGGTGGTAGATGAATCTCAATTGCTCTAATCTAATTGACTAAATGAAGTTTGCATGGATATAAATCCACCAACTACTATGAAATGTGATTATGGTGTAACTAGTGAAAGTAGGTTGAATGAACAATCAACAAACACACACATAAAGCATACAAATAGATGCAAACAAAGAATAACAATAGACATTAAACAAGAAAATAATACATTCACGTATGAAAAAATGAACGAATTACAAGTGGACCACGTATATGTGAAACTAGGCATAATTATGTTGCCCAACCCATGAGAAATACATGTAGAGATTCATGTATGCATTCACTTCACCTCTAGATCTACCTAAGAACTAAGTCAATATAAGTTGAATTAGCCAATTGACAAAGAAACCCCTTCAAATGATCATGCATTTCATTAAAAAAATGGCAACAAATCTATTTTTTACTAACATGGATGAATAGTGCAAGTCATTGCCATTATGTGTTCCCAAGGGAGATCTAATTTGTAAGATGAGAGGTATGTGGTTTGTACGTGGAACATTCATGCCATAACTATGAATAAATTTGAGTTGATGCTCCCCTAAGATTCTAGAACTAACGACATAAGGTTTTTCCATCCCCAAAATGTTCTCTATTAAGAAATATTTTATAATTTTACCCATAAAATTTTACCCTTATCTTTGTTTTTTTATGTTGTTTATATTATTACAAATACATTAAATGAAATTACAACTTTGCTATTATAATTTTTTTTTGCAATTATGTGTAAATTTGTCATGATTTTTAAAATGATAAAAAATATTTTTTTGGACACAAAATAATCTTTCATAATTTTGGCATAATTTTTTTCTTTCAACTCTATTTAGGTGATATCCAAATATTTGAAAATATATCAAAAAGATCTACCAAATTTCCCTTGTAATTTTTTAATGATTCCCAATAAATTTGACAAATATTATTTTGAGACACATGAAAATAATATTTTATTCTTTTACAAATTTGAAATGGTCCATAAGGAATCCATCAAAAGCATATATCTAATTTTTAGGTCTCTTCAATATATTTCCAATAGTTCAACCAAAACCCATAATTGGAGTTGATGTGAAAAGTCATTAAATTATAAAAAATATTTTATTATCAAAATAGTTTATTAACATTGAAAATGTGACAAATTTATGTAGAACCACATAAAACTTATAACAAAAAATTTGTAGGTCTTTTTAGTATCTTTCCACTAATCCAAATAACATGCAAATGATGTAGGATAAAAATTTATGGTAAAATTACCTCAAAAAGGAGATATTTTGAGCATGGAATAACCTTATGAAGTTATTAGAAAAATATAATCACTATTGTTTGATAGAAGCTACTCTTACATAGACTATTTTTTTTTTTATGCTCTAGCATCCATTGAGATTTCTAATGCACATACACAAATGGCTAAGTTGCATGGATAAAACTTTGTGTATAAGGTTGTTGTGCAAGCTATGCAAGAATGCCCAACAAGGATGAAAACATGCTCAATGTAGGGAAAACTTGTACATGGGATGAAATTTACTCAAATAAATGTGTGTCAAACCAATAGGATTTGTTAAAGGTCAAATTTTACTATCCATTCTAGCAAGAGGTGTGAAGGATAAAGAGGATTTCCCACCACTTAATAAATACATCCAACCATCCATGTGTGGAAGTAGAAACTTGTTAATTGCATGGGAATCTATGAATATATTACAATTTTCATCCTTCTTTAGTGCAAGAATTGTCGATGTGTAAGGATTTAAAATTTCCCATATCAAACCTCATTATAGTAGCTCTTCAAATTGCTTGTGCACCTCTATAATCATGTAATCACTCACTTTATGTGGTTCCTTATTTGGAAAAATAGATCATGAAATTAGATCCATGTAGTGTGAGATGTGATCCATTAGTCATAATTTTTTCTAGCATTCTTGTGCTAATCACCTGTGTACTCCTCAACTAGCATGATAAATTTTGGCTCCTTAGAGTTTTGTGAATCCTTTAGCTCCTTGTATGTGGGATTGACTACTAGTGCATAGGAATCATACAATTCTCCCATATTTTTGGAAAATTCTTTTGACAACAACATTAGCTTTCCACTTGTGTTCCTTCTTCCTCATTCTTCATGAGATGTAACTTGAGCTTTTCTAGCACCAAGTTTGTGATGTTGAAGGTGTTATTGCACCCATTATACATTGTTAATATATCATACTATCATGTCCTTCCTAGTAACATAGGGTATGCCTCCATTGGGATCATGCCATGTCATACCTCATTAGTGCAACAACCATCTAGGGTCTTGAACAACTAGTTAATAGGCTTTAAAAAATACACAACATAAGAGAAACTAAAAAGAACAATGAAGACCAAACAAGAAAATTGAATATTTATTTTAGTGAAAGAATTACAAATGAGCCACTAGAATGTGAAACTTGACCACATTATACTACTCAACCCCTTAGAGAAATATGCATAGATATTATTTGTGGTTACAATAAAACCATTCTAAGCTCTACCCAAAATAAGCCCAATGTTGAAATTATCTGCTCTCTAAGGATAAAATCAATCTCATTGATGAATGGAAAATACTTCTCATTAAATATAGTACCAACATTAAATAAATTCTATTCTAACATGTATGATTGAGTAGGTAATTTCCATAGATGTGTGCTCAAGAAGAAATCCAATTTTTGAAAAAGAATGAGAACATATTAAAGTTTTGAGCATGTGCTCTTTAATGTTGTATTTATACCCCATTGTGAAGGATAAAGGGCATGTGTATCAAGATGGGGGCCAAAAATTGGCCACTCCACTTTTTGGTCCCAAAAAAGAGAAAATGTGAGTCCATTATAATGAAACATGCTCATGTTATGGGTTTGCACATAACACAAGTACATTATAATGTGCTTGTGTTATGGGATTGCACATAACGCAAGTACATTATAATGTGCTTGTGTTATGGGATTGCACATAACACATTATAATGCGCTCACATTATGCATTTCTTTGAAAACATCTCTTTCTCTTTCTCTTCCTCTTCCAGTGAAACTATATACATGAAATAAACATTTAAGTATAAGTGACATTTATATATGAAATTTTCTTATACTTTAAGTTATATTTCATGTATATAGTTTCAGGATATTTGAAAATGGTTTTAGATTTCTAGGACTTATAATGCAAATTCTAAATTTTGGAAGATCTTATAATTTTTTAGATAGTCAAAATTTAGTAATCAATAGGTCAAATTTTAGTAATCAAGAGGTCAAATTTCAATAATCATCAAGCTCTATCATCTCTCTCTATCTCACTCCTTTTTTATCTAGGACTTTAGACCTCTCTCTCTCTCACTATCTCCATCCATTTATCAAACTCTCGCTCTCCCTTGAGCTCAAGAACTCTCTCTCTCTGTCTCTAATTATTTTTATCTCACTTCTCTCTCTCTCTCTCCCTCCCTCCTTTCCTCTCTAATTATTTCACTTCTCTCTCTCTCTCTACTTCTTTCTATCTCTCTCTCCCTCCATCCTCTCTCTACTTCTCTATATCACTCCTCTCCCTCTCCCTCTACCTACCTCTCCTTCCCTCTCCTTGTCTCTCTCCTACCTCCCTCCCTCCCATATATCATCTATATCTCCCCTCTCCATCTCTACCTATCTCTTCCTCCTTCCATACCTCCCTCTCTCTCTCTACTTACCTCTTCCTACTTGAAGATAGATTGATGGAGGGATGGAAAGTGTAGATAGAGATAATTAGATATGGAGAGAGAGAGAGAGGGATTGTCACATCCGCATCAAAAGTACCCCCTTCACGTGGGCCTAGTCAGCAAAATAAATAAAATAATGAAGAGAAAGAGTCATGGAGGTCAGGATATTTTCTATAGATGACCCAACAAAGATAAGAGAATTATTTATGGATCCATTTACCCCTCTCATGACAGGAGAAAGCATGAATTAAATAGAAATGGGATCAAGTATGGTGGGAATGACCACAAGGCATGGAATCCCAGTTCTTCAAGCTACCCAATTGTCAGGCTGTGTGGAAAATGATAGGCCTTGAGACAATTTTCAACCCTCATGACTCCCATTATTGAACATTCTAGATTGGTTTGAGGGGAAAAGAGAATGGGTGCATAAGAAAGGCAAAGTAGATTCTAAGAATCTCACGACCCCTTCATTGTGGGATACTCATGAAAATTTGAACAAAATGTAGACAGGAGGTGAGTGAAAGAGGTGGGAGGGGAGAAAAGAGAGGGAGAGTGTTTGAGAGGAGGTGAAACAAAAATGGATTTGTTGAAAAGGCTTTAAATTTTTTTTTGGAAAATGCAAAATGACAAATTTTAAAGCCAAATTCCACAACTGATGCCAACATCATCCTTGTTGGTGCTATAATGAGAGCTCTTGAACAAGCGATGAACTTCCCATAAATCTTGAAGGAGAGGAATTTTATCAAAGGTGTGTGAGATGGAAAGAATAAGGAACACAATCTTAGGAAAATAAATGGGAAGGAGTGCATCGTAGGGTGATGAGATGAGGAGGAAATGAAGAGAATCATGTGGGAGGAAGGAAATAAATTGTAGGGCGTAGGAGATATGACCCTCAAGACATGAGGAGAGTTCAACTGCAAGGGAAAAGGAATAGTCCTCTACCAAGTATGGAGAAGGGGACATGTATAAAAAGAATCAAAAATGAGGAAGATTGCAAGATGGAATAGGAGTGAGGCATGATAGTTTGGCAATAACCATATACATGATTACCCACCCAAAAAGGTAGGTGATTCCCTCAATCCATTCTCTTGCTAAATTTTCCTTTATTTTATTTAAGCAATGTTGAATAGCAATATTCCCTGTTAGTTTGCTTATAGTTTTGTTGATAAAATAAATTCTAATTATTTCCATAGCTAGGCGTAGAGGGTGCAATACATTTTATCATGGGATTCACTCAACAATTTTGGGTAGTAATATATATTGAAATCAGTATAAGTAAGCGTCCATAAACACATAAACACAACATACTCTATTTTACCTTCATCACCATTCTTAATTGTATGGCATAAGACCCATGGAACCATGGTACATGAGAACCCTTGAGTGGATATTCATTGGATTTATTTACTAGTATTTGTAGGTTGGATAGATCCTAAATCTTCTATATACCCTACAAAGGAAATTGGCAATATTTCACAGGAAGAAATACGACAATCTTGTTTATATCCTTGATACAAGTAATACAATAAGGTATCATTGTTATAACTAGTGTAGAGATACAAAATATAGTTTTATCATAAATATTTTATGATAAAAGCATATACCTTAGTGCTTGTATAAGATCTTAACTTGGATTGATCTGCATTATATTATAATAGATGAGAATGATTGTTTTATCTCATTAAAAACTTTGTAGAAGAAAGAATTATTAGGAACTCATTATATGTTGATTATACTATGGTGGACGCTTTGGTAACCTATTAAATATAAGAACCCCAATATGGGAACTATTTGATGAACTAAGTGATTTGTGCTAAATTGTTGCATTGTAAAGATAATATGATTAATTTCTGTTGATTTGAGATGACTAGATTCATTTTATTTTGAATATGTTGTTAAGCCTCAATAGACATAGAATTGTATCCCTTGTGGGAAACTCTAAAAGGGTAGTGTGAGCATTGAATTTTGGTATTGTAGACATGTAAAATTGACTTAACACCTATCACAACTTAGAATTTCTTAGAACAACTTGAAATCAACCCGAAATGTCTTAGAACATCTCAGAATCAACTCAGAACATCTCAAAATCAACTCGAAACATCACTAAAACATCTCGAAACATCTCTAGAACATCTTGAATCATCTCAAAAGCATCCCAAAACATTCCACGACATCTCACAATGCATCAAATGACATCAAACAACATCAAACGACATTGAACGACATCAAATGACATCCAAAACCCTAAATTTCCTCTATTAGTTGAATAATGCGTTATTTAATTAATTCACTTTTTCATCATTCTCGACAAATTAAATAAATACCATTTATTTAATAAAGTCTTGAAAACCCCAATTCTACTATTAATTGAATAAAACAACGTTATTTGATTAATTCACGTTTCATCATTTCGACCAATTAAATAAATTATATTTATTTAATAAAGTCCTAATCTAATCTTATTTCATCCTGATTAGTCAAAAAATTCCAATTATTTGATTATGTCACTAATTCACCTTATTCCTCAAAAATTAATTAAATTATTAAATCATAATAATTTAATTATCACACATTCCCTCCAAAATTTGAATAATCAAATCAATTATCAAAAATCAAATCAAACTAATGCAACTCTATTTGTAAAAGCCAAAGTTGATTTGCACGTTCAACTGCAAAAAGGAATTAATTAATTAAATCATATTCGTCACCCACTTTCTGATTGATAAAATCATGGGTTGCTAACTAAACCATCTAATTTTGCTAACTAGTCAATATATTTCCTAACTAAAATCAATCAATTTCTAACTAATCAATCAATTACTGACTAATCAATCTAAACCTTGACTAGGCAATCTATTCTTCAATCACCCAAATTGTGAAATCAACTTTGCACAATCTTCTCATGTCTAAATCCTCTCAACACATGTTGACCGTTGATCTGGATATTCTCCAATGTGATCCTAATCATCGATTTGAAATCTCATTTCCTATATAGCAAACCTCTCTCCTCACAAATATGGATCAAAGAATCAACATACTTTTGCAACGAAGTGTTGTCACAATCACCATTGATAGAGCTTCAACCTTTTTCGATCAACCAAGCATCATTCATCAAGCTTTTGCACACGAACAATGGAGGCTTTGTAGTGATATGAATAATCCAACATCATGCAAATACACTCCAACATGGGATGGTAATCTCTCTTTTTCTTTTGAATTCATTTTGTTAATCTTAGGATTTCATTTCGTAAGTTCAAATAGCTTAGATTGTTCATTTCATGAGTGATGGAATAGGAATAAATTAAGTGTTTTTGGATTAGATAGATTCTAATTTCAATTTTCAATCTTGATCTTGTGTTTTCCAATGGATTCTTTCCCCCTCACACATTCTGGAACGCGCGGTGGGGCCTAGGTCCTCCTTATTAACGTTTTTATGAGCAAATTTGAAGTTACAGGGCTCCAGGAGCATTTAGGAGAAGTTTCACGCACTACCCAACAAATGCTCACTTTTGACTGATGAAATTTCTGAGCATTTTCCATAGAAAGCTTGAATTTTCCATGGGAACTATGCTTTTGCACTAAGAACTGTGCTTTTGCACTAAAAAGCATGCTTTTGCAAATTTCTGGGTTTCCACCTGCACAGAAGATCTGAGCATTTGCAAAACAAATTTTGAGCATTTGATTTTTTCTGAGTATTTTCTTTGGAAGACAAGTGCACGGATCTTGCACTATTGTAATGAACCTTCTTGCTAACATTTTTCTTGTTTTGTAGGAATTAATGGATTTTTATGTAGGATTTGAAACATATTAACTTGTTTTGTGCAGGGAAGACAATCAGTCCAAAAATTTTGGAGCTAGAATCATCTTTTTATTAACTTAGGAAAAAAAATTCTTTTGGTGCACTAAAATGAACAACAACTCTCATTTTTATTTTGGTGTTTTTAAAATGAATCAATTTGAAGCTTTTTTAAGTTAGGAACTTTCTTTTGGTGCACTAAAATGAACAACTCTCATTTTTTATTTTGGTTTTTTTAAAAATGAACAACAACTCTCACATTTGATTTTGGTGCTATTTAAAATTGAACAAATTTGAAGCTTTTCTAAGTTAGGAACTTTCTTTCAGTGCATTAAAATGAACAACACAAACTCACATTTGATTTTGGTGTTGTTAAAATGAACCATTTTTAAGCTTTCTAAAGTTAGGAAATCTCATTTGGTGCTCATAAAAAGAACAAAAACACTTCAATTTTGGGTTCTAAAAATGAACACATTTCATGTTTTCATAATTAGGAACCTTTTAATTTGGTGCATAAAAAGAATGCAAATGATTTCCATTTTGTTGATGCATGCACAATTTACATTTGTTGACCAATTAAGACTAGGCCTGATTCTCTTAGAAACACTTCAATTTTGGGGCTTAAAATGAAGAAATTGTTCTTGTTGTTTTCACACTATTGCTATCTTAACTGCTTGATGTCCTGAACACTTCAATTGGTGCAAAAATAAAAAAAGAACATTTCATTTATATTGTTCACATATATTTTGGGGATAACATCGCTCGAGGTGTTTAAAATGAATCAATTTGCTATGAATTGTATGCCATGTATTCATTGATTGGAAAAGCTAAATGTTTGTCTTCTCCCCTTGTGCCTTTTGGCGATCTTGGGTGAGCAAGGACATTTTGAGCTTTGCAGTTTTTTCAAGCATACCTTTTTAGAGGGCCTACCTACTTGAGGAATCTCCCGCATCGGAGGACTCATGGGTGACCCACGTGGTAATTTTGTTTTGAACCGCTATATAAATATTTAGTGAGTGTGAGTAAAGTTCATCACTCACCGGGTGCGGATGTCCTATACCGACGTATTCTTCCTCAGTATCCTCTTTGGTGCATAAAAACCCACAAGGGCTAGAAGGTTCTTAATTGACCAAAACACCACATGTGTAGGTGCCCAAAAATAATATCCCCAGAACATGACTAAGAGCCAATTGTTTTAGAAGCCACCCTATTATCCAAAAGATTCTTTGAAAGTGGTGCATAAGAATTTACTTTCGAGAAGTTACTTACCAAGTCTGACTATAGGCTTGTGCCATAAGTCGCATGTAAAATCATCTCTTTGGAGCATGAGGCAAGCCCACCTAAAAGGATGGTGTCTATCCCATAGGGTTGTAAATGCATTCTTTTGTTAAACTTGCCCATTACATTAAAAAAACAATTGTGACATCAAATTATGTGTTTGATTTAAAGAAAAAATAACACATAAAAAAAACATTGAACAAGTTGGTCAAATAAAAAACCCTTTGATTTAGTGTATACTTGTGAAAGAAACCTTATGTTTTGCACTCCTTGAAAGGATTTATCCTTAAAGGTTTCCAAAATTTTTGGCTTTTATTTCAGGCTACCTTAATCAAAGTAAACATTGGGTAAACTATGGCTTGGGTGTTGTGATTTCAAAACTTGAGCTATAGACATTCAAGTCAAATAAAGTCCATGCTTTTGAGTCAGCCCAGTGCTATTATATCATTTTCCATACTCAAGAACACAGAGAAAACAAACACATATAGGTTACAAACTATCATTCCAGCTCACAATATTTTTGCTAAAAAACCTAGGGGAAAGCAAACTAAAGTTGTTAATAAAGGTCATTGTTTGAACAAGACATTTGGAAAATCAAATTGGTCACAAAGTCTCTTGTCCATTATTCCCATACTAATTATTTGAAATAGAAATTAAACAAACACTAGGATCATTCCTCCACTCAAAACAGTCTATGATATCAACATTTATTTGGAACTCACAGATAGTTCAAGTATCTTTCCCACAACATATCCTCTAGACAAAGAAGTGGAATATCGACCCTAGTTCTTTAGCATTTGGCTTTCCAAAAAGTAGCCACATTCCAAAACATCACTCAAGACTTAAGGTTTTTGAGTTTCATAGCAAACCACCTCACAACACCATTTACACCTTATGACCATCTGGTGACCAACAACTTCAGTTCAACAACCACGCCTTGTAGCACCAATTATTCAACCTAGTCTCATGCACATTGAAGGTGCACAAACCGACATCATAAGTAGTTTGAGAACCTTTATATTTGAGAAAAATGAAACACCCTGTTATTTTCTCACCACATCAATCATCTTAAACGAAGAGGAAGAAAAAGCAAACATAGCAGCCAGAAGACCCGTGTTACTAACTCCTGCATAGCCATAGGTATGATCCTCTTGGAAATATAAATTGAGTGACCTTATGATAGGGTATTCAACACCAAAACATGTCGATCTATTACACAAATTACTATTATCAAGGATTACAATATCAAATAGGGCAACAACATCAGGGATTTCAAAATTACCATCAAGGAATAAATCTAGAACATCAAATTGCCCTAGATAAATTGAGAGAGATCTTGAGGAAATTAAATGAAATTGAAATCTGACATATCGCCAATGCCATGTGCAAAGTTGAAACATTACATATCCACAACAAATAGACATTATTCCACAAACACCTCAATATCCACATCAACAAAACTTCCAATATCCATAATATCAAGAAGTTCTGCAATGCCAAGGTGTACCTCAAGTGCAATATCAAAATATACCTCAAACAAAGTATCAAGGAGTTCCACAAAATCAAGAGAAAAACAATCAAGAAAAGCCACAGAGGAAAGATTAGATCAACTAGGAAAGAAATTCACCCCTTTGGGAGAAAATTTAGAGGTAATCATGCATGAACTAGTACAACAGGAACTTCTCAAAATCAACGACAGTCCAAGTTATGGTGAACCAAACTTCAAACTCCCTTGGTATAACAAGTATGAACAATGTGAGTTCCACAAAATCAAGGGTCGCCTAATGAATAGGTGTGTTACACTCGAAAAACTCATCCAATACCTCATTGATCAAGGAGAAATGGCTATTAAAGGTCCATCTATCAGTGAAAATGTGGACAATGTCTCAACCTCAAAAGTTGAAAACAATGATCAAGAGCTATCTATCACAGATCACATTAACAATGTCTCTACATCATCCAGTGAGCAAGACATACATCAAGAATTTATTCCCAAGCATGGTAAAACTCAATCACCCAAGGCAAGCAATGATTCATTCCAAGATATATTGACATCATCCAACCTCATGGTAGTACATGTTGATGACCAAAAGACTCTTAATCCAACACTTATACCCAATACAGAAAATATAAGCCAAGAGCTATCACCCATATGTCCAAATTTTGGGGAAATCCAAGGACCCTTTACAAACAATCCCTTCTTTGAAATTGATCCATGTCAAGAATGTGATCCAAAGCATATCAAAGATGATACCACACAGAGTCAAGATCAAGAATCCCTATCATCAAAATACTACAATGACTTGGTAGATATCTTCCAAGATATCCAAGGATTTCCAAAAGAACACATCCATATGTAAAGCACACATGCATCTACCCATGAGATGCTTACTCCTAATGGAAATGTAGATGATCTTCATCCAAAACAAGAGTCGCATACTCTTGATATCATTACCATGGAACAAGAGTCACCTACTCTTCACATCTGTATGCATGATCAAGATATAGCAAAATCTATAGACCTATCAGAAAATGATCAAGAAGAAGCATTAAGATTAGAAATATCCTACAGGCCGGTTGAAGACATCGAGCATGAAAATATGGAGAACAATATCCTAAAATCAACAAGGATAACTAACAATCCTAAGTAGCAAAACAATGGATATGTAAAAGTCAAAGAAATGCCAACATATTTTGAAGGACCATCAAAATATGATATTTCATAGGATCAAATTGAAAATATCAATCAAGAAGTTGTCCCACATATGGAGGATTCTACCAATGAAAAAGCTATCACATTTTAAGATCCACAACAAAGCAAAGAAGGATTAGCATCTTGTTTCCAAGGTAAAACATATCCTATGGAAAATAAATTTTTTCAACAGATGCATTATCAAGACAAAGTATTAGGCCTTCATGAACAAGGTATCTTAGCACCAGTGCAAAATTATTGGAAATCCTAAGCATCAAGGTCTTGGTTATTCAACAATTAAGTGATCTAAAAATATCAGTGATACCTCTATAATACTAGGGGAAACTTTATCTAATGCAAGCATCAACATAGAGAGCATGACGAGTCCTTATGATGAAATTGCTACCAATGCTCCAACTAGCCATGTCATGAATCATCATCCACATATTTTTTCACCCTATCATTGGGACCAAAAACAAGAGAAAAAGATATATCAAAGAAAGGAGCAAGTCATTGAATCAAATGAATCAACAAAACAAAATGGATAAGCAAGATACAAATGGATAAAAAAAAAAAAGAAAGAAAATCATTCCTATCAAACTCCATTAGTCAAAGAAACTATGTAGCAAAATAAAAAATGGAATTTCATCCATCAAAAAAGTCCAGCAATTCAAAAGAAAGCTTCAAGCACAACCTACAAGGTATATCAAGACATTGGTCCCAATCGAATCTCTATATCCACCCATCATTGCTCATCATCCCAAGTTTGGAGAGTCAAAGGTTCCAAATTGTCAACCAATCCATCTAAAAGCCATATCCCTCAACACACTTTTCCATCCATGATATCCAAATCTCACATTGACCATGTGTTGGCATCAAATATTTATCATAAGGACTCTAAGGGAACTCTATCACTCTATGCACATCAAGGTAAGGTTAACTACTATCAACAAGGAAGATAAGGATTATCAGGGGATACTTTCAAGCACTCATATCTTAGCAAAACAACTCCTCCAAGTAGGATATCATTGGTACGTCATGACAACAATGACAATCATATCATCACCAACAACATCTACATCACACCACCAGGTGGTTCAAACATGAGCATAAAATCATCACCGTGACGAAAACCTAGTAAACAGGCATTCTATGTCGCATTAAAAAAAATCAAGAAAATAGTCAAGAGAAAAATCGTCCTCTAGTGAAAACCACTATGGTGGCGCTTTGGACAAGTACCATGATTAAAACCTGGAAAACAAGCATCATGTGTAGAATTGAGCATCTACGTTTCAGGGGGAAGCATCTTAGCCTATCCAAAATAAATCCAATCCATTTTTCCCAATCCAACGTATCTTGATCTTGACAAATGTTTGGTGTACACTTTACACTTGCTTATGGAAATCATCTTGACATGGGTAATTATCATTGAACCTATCCTATACAACATTATCTGAGCCATGAGGTATTGTCCATAGGGAAATACTCTATCCAAACATGTTATCCTATCACAAGATAATCCATCACCTACATTGCTAGACACTAGGGGGAAATACTTACATCTTGCTTCAAAATAAATCTTGATCTATGTCTTCTAGCTCATGGTGTGATCTAGACATTATCCCAACAACAAGGTATCCTGCTAACGCACTATTAGGGAAACCTTCAAAACAACTCATCCCATCAACAAGGTATACCACCAACGCACTACTAGGGGAACCTTCAAAAACAAATCAAAAACATCAACAAGGTGTACCACTAATGCACTACCAAGGTAACCTTCAAAGATAACAAACAACATGGGTTATTCCTTCACTCAAAAATTGTAAGATATCAACAATTGCTTGAACCCCACAAATAATTCAAGCAAGCTTTCCCACAACATATCCTCTAAAAAAATACAGTGAAATATCAATCCAAGTTGTCAACATCTTATATCACCCTAGGAAAGAGGGTAAAAATACAAAAAAAAACAAAAATCCACAAATCAATTCATCTCAACAACAAGGTGTACCACCAATGCACTACTAAGGTAACCTTCAAAGATACCAACTACATGGATTATTCCTTCACTCAAAAATTCTAAGATATCAACAGTTGCTTGAACCCCACAGCTAGTTCAAGTAATATTTTCTGCAACATATCCTCTAGAAAACAAAGTGAAATAATCAATCCAATTTTTCAACATCTTACACCCCAGGAAAGAGGGTAAAAATCCAAAAAAATCAAAATAGTTCATCCCAAAAACAAGGTGTACCACCAACACACTACCAAGGTAACCTTAAAAGATACCAGCTACATGGATTATTCCTTCACTTAAAAATTCTAAGATATCAATAGTTGCTTGAACCCCATAGCTAGTTCCAGTAAGCTTTTCCACAACATATCCTCTAGAAAACAAAGTGAAATAATCAATCCAAGTTTTCAACATCTTACACCCCAGGCAAGAGAGTAAAAATCCAAAAAAATTAAAATAGTTCGTCCCAAAAATGAGGTGTACCACCAATGCACTACCAAGGTAACCTTAAAAGATAAAAACTACATGGATTATTCCTTCACTCGAAAATTCTAATATATCAATAGTTGCTTGAACCCCAGAGCTAGTTCAAGTAAGCTTTTCCGCAACATATCCTCCAGAAAAAACAAAGTGAAATATCAATCCAAGTTGTCAACATCTTACACCTCAGGCAAGAGGGTAAAACTCCAAAAACATCATAAAACCACAAAAGATAAAAAACAAAACAACATTGTTGGGTTATTCCTTCACTCAAATAGTCTAAGATATCAAAATTTTCTTGAACCTCACAGATAGTTCAAGTAGATTTCTCGCAACATATCCTCTAGACATAGAAGTGGAATATCAATCCAGATTATCAATGTTGTTTACCCAAAAACAATTTATGCTTTGAGTCAAATGGTTGAACTACGTGGTCTCTATGTGTACAATGTAGGCAAGGCTCGAAATACCCTGAGACCCTACGTCAATCCCCTTAGGTTTCCAACATGCTTTATTTCAACTTAGTAAAAAATCACAAAATTCAAAAATGTCAAAAAAAAAATCCAAAAACATTCACAAAACAGAAAAGGTCAAAAACACTCAAACCAAGTGAACTATGAGCCTCTATGTGTACAACGTAGGCAAGGATTATCTTTGATGAGCCCCCAAGGCCCTAGGTTAGTCCCTATAAAACAACAAAAACAACATCATAAAACTTAGAAAAATAAAAAAGACCCATCCCATCCATCAAAATCCACAATAAAACATCACCCATAATAAACGAATCATTACATTCATCCTTTGACAAAACAAACAAACAAAGAAAACATCAAAAGCTAGAACTTTCAAGCAAACAATCACAAAAGCTTTAACTATAAATAGACATAAACAATTCCAAAGTATCAGCTACCTATCTTTTTACAAAGTCCCAACAACATCCTAAGATATGCCTTAACAGATCCGTTCCTACGATAGACATGATCAACACCGGATAATAGACCCACCCCAAACAAATATGGCAAGTGATACTGCAACTTTTTTTTTTATCTTTTTCTAGTCCTAATTTCTATGATTTATTTTATTGACTCATTCCGAGGATGTCCATAAGGATTTAGAGAAGAAGGAATGGGGGAAATTGAGCATCATTTCATTTTGTTGTTTGTAAGATGTTTTTGTGATACTATCATGGTGAATACTTGTTTCATTGAGTGTATGGAAGTTGTGTTGAAACAATTTGTGTAGTAGTTACATGTTAGGTATTTCATACCTCTTTGTGTAAATGGTCTGAAATTCGTGTAGCATTTTCATGTTAAGGTGTCCTATACCTCTCTATGTGACTGGTCTGAAATTTTTTTTAACACAACCCAACTATATACTTTAAACAAAGTTTCTATATGTCTGGTATGATAAAAAATACTCTTTGTTTGTAGATTCAAAGTCCACACAATGGATACAAAGTCACCTTGGTCATTAATACCCTGGTGCATCATATCTATTTGCTACATCAAATAGGATTGTTCAAAAACTGTGAAGCCTCCAAGCAAAGTGAAAGCAACTCATCACTACTAACAACATCACAATTTCTATCCATCTTCAAATATTTCTTCTAACTAACATCCATCCTACATCCATAGTGTCATCAATACATATCATGATGATAATAAAGTAATTAAAACATCATGAATCATGTATGGGGCATGCATCCATCCATATCTCACATATATCATCATCATCAAAAGATGGGAATGCCATAGTACATCATCATCAATGAAACAAGTGTGATAGGATAATACAACATCATAACATATATACAAGGCTGTGACTAGGCTGATGAATATATATACAGAACACATGTCTACAATGTCTCTGAACAACAACATAATAAATATCAAGTACACTGCCCAACAAAAATGGAAACACTCTATAGACCGGGCTGCGGACCACCATCTGGATCTAGCTATCTAACAAGATGATCACCTGCAATCATTTTAACTCATATTACGGTTTCACTCTAAACGGGTAACTGACACATAATGACACAAAACATGATGAAAAACAAAAACATGCCAAGGTTCCGACCAAATGATAAAGTCAAATGCAACAAGAAAAGTCAAATGCAAGGGTTTTGAACAAATGCTCAGAAAGCACCAAGGAAAAGCGAGCTTTTCAGGAAAAGGTGAGCTTTTCAAGTAAAGGTGTGGAAATAGGTCAAAGGCGAGGATCTCTATCAAAGGCGAGATTTTAGGATTTTGAGCAATCAAAAGCAAGCTTTCTCATCAAAGGCAAGCTTTTAGGTCAAATGCTTTAAAAAAAGGCATAAAATTTAGTCAAAGGCAAGGGTTTTCAACTAGCAAAGGCGAGAAAAACAATGCAAATGCTCATAAATCATCAAAACTTCGTTATTGACTAGTAATTAGGATTTTTTTACCCTATCTTCAAATGACCATATCTTGGTCATACAAAAGTATTTTTCAATGCTTTCTTTTTTAAATAGGGTTGAATTTCATGATCTTTGCAATGGTGTAGGTGGTTTCCAATTTTTCTATAGTTAAATTTTCCATCGGGGTCATGAGCCTGACCCCAAAACTTGAAAAACATTGAAAACAAAACAACATTGTTAGGTTATTCCTTCACTCAAAAATTCTAAGATATCAATAGTTGCTTGAACCCCACAGCTAGTTCAAGCAAGCTTTCCTACAACATATCCGAGTCTAGAAAACAAAGCGAAATATCAATCCAAGTTGTCAACATCTTACACCCTAGGCAAGAGGGTAAAAATTCACAAAAAAAAGCATTGAAAACAAAACAACATCGTTGGGTTATTCCTTCACTCAAAAATTCTAAGATAACAATAGTTGCTTGAACCCTGCAACTAGTTCAAGCAAGCTTTCCTACAACATATCCTCTAGAAAAGAAAAGTGAAACATCAATCCAAGTTTTCAACATCTTCCACCCCAGGCAAGAGGGTAAAAATCCAAAAAAAAACAAAAATCAACAAAAAAAATTGTCTCAACAACAAGGTGTACCACCAACGCACTACTAAGGTAACCTTCAAAGATACCAACTATGTGGATTATTCCTTCACTCAAAATTTCTAAGATATCAATAGTTGCTTGAACCCCACAACTAGTTCAAGTAAGCTTTTCCATAACATATCCTCTAGAAAACAAAGTGAAATAATCAATCCAAGTTGTCAACATCTTACACCCCAGGCAAGAGAGTAAAAATCCAAAAAGATCAAAATAGTTCATCCCAAAAGCAAGGTGTACCACCAACGCACTACCAAGGTAACCTTAAAGATACCAAATACATGGATTATTCCTTCACTCAAAAATTCTAAGATATCAACAGTTGCTTGAACCCCACAACTAGTTCAAGTAAGCTTTTCCACAACATATCCTCTAGAAAACAAACTAAAATAATCAATCCAAGTCGTCAACATCTTACACCCTAGGCAAGATGGTAAAAATCCAAAAGCATAAAAATAGTTCATCGCAAAAACAAGGTGTACCACCAACACATTACCAAGGTAACCTTAAAAGACACAAACTACATGGATTATTCCTTCACTCAAAAATTCTAAGATATTAACAATTGCTTGAACCCCACAACTAGTTCAAGTAAGCTTTTCCGCAACATATCCTCTAGAAAAAACAAAGTGAAATATCAATCCAAGTTGTCAACATCTTACGCCCCAGGCAAGAGGGTAAAACTCCAAAAACATCAAAAAACCACAAAAGATAATTTTTTTTTTTAAAAATCAAAAACTAAACAACATTGTTAGGTTATACCTTCACTCAAATAGTCTAAGATATCAACATTTTCTTGAACCTCATAGCTAGTTCAAGTATATTTCCCGCAACATATCCTCTAGACACAAAAATGGAATATCAATCCAGATTATCAATGTTGTTTACCCAAAAATAGTTTATGCTTTGAGTCAAATGGTCGAACTATGTGGTCTCTGCGTGTACAACATAGGCAAGGCTTCTTAGCCCACGAGACCCTAGGTCAGTCCCTTTAGTTTTCCAACATGCTTTATTTCAACTTAGTCAAAAAATACAAAAATCCAAATACAATCACAAAATTCAAAATCCAAAAAAAATCACAAAATTCAAAATCCAAAAACATTCAAAACAAACCAAGTGAAATACGATCCTCTGCGTGTACAACGTAGGCAAGGATTATCTTTGATGAGCCACTGAGGCCCTAGGTTAGTCCCCTAAAAACAAAAGATATAGCATCATAAAAACTTAGAAAAATAAAAAAGACCCATCCCATCCATCAAAATTCGCAATAAAAAATCATCCATAATAAACCGATCATCACATTCACCCTTTGACAAAACAAACAAACAAACAAAGCAAACATCAACAGCTAGAACTTTCAAGCAAACAATCGCAAAAGATTTGACTATAAACAAACGAAAACAATGCCAAAGTATCAACTACCTATCTTTTGACAAGTCCCAACAACATCCTGAGATATGCCTTAATGGATTTGTTCCTACAATAGACATGATCAACATCGGATAATAGCCCCACCCCAAATAGATATGGCAAGTGAAAGAATCCATTGGAAAATACAAGATCAAGATTGAAAATTGAAATTAGAATATATCTAATCCAAAAACACTTAATCTATTCTTATTCCATCACTGATGAAATGAATAATCTAAGCTATTTGAACTTACGAAATGAAATCCTAAGATTAACACAATGAGTTCAAAAGCAAAAGAGAGATTACCATCCCATGTTGGAGTGTATTTGCATGATGTTGGATTGTTTGTATCACTGCAAAGCCTCCATTGTTCATGTGCAAAAGCTTGATGAATGATTCTTGGTTGATCAAAAAAGGTTGAAGCTCTACCAATGGTGATTCTGATAGCACTTTGTTGCAAAAGTATGTTGATTCTCTGATCCATATTTGTGAGGACAGAGGTTTGTTATATAGGAAATGATATTTTGAATCGATGATCAGGATCGCGTTGGAGAATATCCATATCAATGGTCAACATGTGTTGACAGGATTTAGACATGATAAGATTGTGAAAAGTTTATTGCACAATTTGGGTGATTGAAGAATAGATTGGCTATGATCTATTTAGGATCTAGGACAAAATTGCTTTACAGAATGCGTAACGTAAAAGATCACTTAATACAATGCTTAACATAAATGATTACATAATAAAATGCTCAAATGAGTAAATGAACATAATATAAATGCCAAGATAATGAACTGAAAAGAAAGAGAGAAGATAAGAGGAGACAAACACAATTGATAATGGAGTTCGTCCCTAAGGACTACGTCTCCGGGCCCCTCTCCAACGGAGTGACCGATCCGATTATACTCCAAAATTAGTTACAATTGCGACAACATCATTCCCTTCAAGCACATCGATATCACAACATAACTTCGACGTACAGGAACAATTACAATCTTCTTCCGAGCATTCTCTCGTTCTCACCACCTGGACTTGGAAAAACAAGGCCTACACCCCTCTTTTTATACAAAAAGTTTGCCTAATTAGGCTTAACCACCCAATTAAATGTATAACTCCCTTCATCAACTCGGATACAACTCCTTTTATAATTTAGGACATCTTTTGTTTCAGTAGTTTGGTGGGTTTTGTTTGTTTTGGCCCTATTTGGCCTTTTGTTAGAAATTCGGCTTATTTTTCTTTAACAAAATATAACCAACTCCCCTTATATTTTGAGAATAGTTGGCAGTCTATCGGTGAACATATGTTTTATATCCCGCGTGGTCGGGGGTTCAAAACCCTCCGACCACATTTTAAAACCCAACTCCGACGGTTATCAACAAGATAAAAAAAATAGGGACATATACGTTATTGACCACTGCGTTTGGTGCAACGGCTAACGGGCCGTTTGGGCAGAGATCGCGGGTTCAAAACCCGTTAGAACTTTTGTTTCAACCAACAAACAACCCCGCAGGTGGATAGGACAATGCAGAGCACCGAGCACATGCCACGTGGCATAATTTAATTCGTCGACGATGCTTAGTCACTAGCCAAATAGATGCCAGCTGTCTGCCACGCTTGAGTACGGAGTGCTATGTCAACAGTACGGACGGACACATGTCAACATATGATTGGTCCGTACAATGAGTCACCTGCCACATGCCGAGT
This sequence comes from Sequoia sempervirens, assembly GCA_007258455.2. NCBI lineage: Eukaryota > Viridiplantae > Streptophyta > Pinopsida > Cupressales > Cupressaceae > Sequoia > Sequoia sempervirens. Next base: position 22,761,881 of record VDFB02274714.1, read on the forward strand.
CATAATTCACACACCTGTGTCCGTACAGTACGGATGAGACACGTCAGCATGATGACGTCATCATCTATACCATCAAGTTGACTAAAGTTTGACTGCTTCTAACTCGAGCATACGACGTCGGATTTTGACAAAACGAACGCCGTCGGAATCGTCTCGACGAGCTCTTCGTGATGACACTAGTTCCATTGATTTTGAGATGATTATTTTTTCTGCCTTCTGGACGCCCCTAAAGCCAATTTGACTGGCCGTAACTTGCACAAACGGAGTCCTTTTCGCCCCGTTCAAGTTGCGTTGGAATCAGGACGTCATTCTCTTTCTGATGAAGCTGAAATCTGGAGTATTGGGAACACTTCAATTTTCACTGAAAAATTGTCCCCCGGATCAGGCTAGTTAGGGTTTAGATTGATTAGTCAGTAATTGATTGATCAATTAGCAATTGATTGATTTTAGTTAGGAAATAGATGGTTGAGTTAGCAAAATTAGATTGCTTAGTTAGCAATCCATGATTTTCTCAATCAAAAAGTGGGTGAGGAATATGAATTAATTAATTGATTTAATTAATTAATTCCTTTTTGGAGTTGAACATGCAAATCAACTTTGACTTTTGCAAATAGAGTTGCATTAGTTTGAGTTTATTTTTGATAATCGATTTGATTATTCAAATTTTGGAGGGAAAGCGTGATAATTAAATTATTATGATTTAGTAATTCAATTAATTTTTGAGGAATAAGGTGAATTAGTGATGTAATCAAATAATTAGCATTGTTTGACTAATCAAGATGAAATAAGATTAGGTTAGGACTTTATTAAATAAATGTAATTTTTTTAATTGGTCGAAATGATGAAATGTGAATTAATCAAATAACATTGTTTTATTCGATTAATAGTAGAATTAGGGTTTTCAAGACTTTATTAAATAAACGGTATTTATTTAATTTTTTGAGAATGATGAAAAAGTGCATTAATTCAATAAACGGTATTTATTGAATTAAATAAACGGTATTTATTTAATTTTTTGAGAATGATGAAAAAGTGCATTAATTAAAAACCATTGTATTATTTAATTAATAGAGGAAATAAGGGTTTTAGATGTTGTTTGATGTCGTTCAATGTCGTTCGATGTTCTGGGATGCCATTTGATGATCATGGGATGATTTCAAGATGATTTGAGATGTTTTGAGATGTTTCAAGATGTTTCAGAGATGTTCCAAGTTGATTTTGAGATGTTTAGAGATGTTTCAGGTTGATTCTGAGTTGTTCTGAGACATTTTGGGTTGATTATGAGTTGTTTCAAGACATTCTAAGTTGATTATGAGATGTTCTGAGACGTTTTGGGTTGATTCTAAGTTTCGAGACATTTCGAGTTGATTCTGAGATGTTTTGAGACATTTCAGGTTTATTATGAGTTGTTTCAAGAAATTTTGAGTTGATTTTGAGATGTTCTGAGATGTTTCAAATTGATTATGAGTTGTTTCGAGACATTTCAAGTCGATTTCAAGATTTTCTAAGATGTTTCAGGTTGATTATAAGTTGTTTCAAGACATTCTGAGTTGATCCTGAGATGTTTCAAGACGTTTCAGGTTGATTTTGAATTGTTTCGAGACATTTTGAGTTGTGATAGGTGTTAAGTCAATTTTACATGTCTACATTTTCCCCCTCTTTGATACAAAGTACTGGTTTCTTTGTTTCAAATATTTTGTTTTTAAGATCAAGTTTTTGAAAAAAAATTATGCCCCACTATGCCCCGGTGTTTCGTGGAATGATGGTAGGACTCTATGCTGCCCCCTCGAGAGGTTGGCATAAAAATTCAGGTTTGAGGTGAAGCTCATGACACCAATGGAAAATTTAATTGTATAAAAATTGAAAACCACCTACACCATTGCAAAGATCATGAAATTCTACCCCATTTTAAAAAAAAAACACTGAAAAATACTTTTGTATGACCAAGATATGGTCATTTGAAGATAGGGTAAAAAAAGTCCTAATTACCAGTCAATAGCAAAGTTTTTGATGATTTCTGAGCATTTGCATCATTTTGCTCACCTTTTCTAGTTGAAAACCCTCACCTTTGACTGAAATCCATGCCTTTGACTGAAATCCACACCTTTGTTTTAAGAATTTGACCTAAAAGCTCACATTTGATCGGAAAGCTTGCTTTTGATTGCTCCAAATCCTGAAATCTCACCTTTTGACAAAGATCCTCGCCTTTGACCTATTTCTACACCCTTGTTTCCTCACCTTTACTTGAAAAGCTTTCTTTTGCTTGGTGCTTTCTGAGCATTTGTTCAAAACCCTTGCATTTGACTTTTGCTATTGTATTTGACTTTAGCATTTGCTTGAAACCTTGGCATGTGTTCGTTTGCCATCATGTTTTATGTCATTATGTGTCAATTACCCATTTAGAGTGAAACCCTAATATCATGAGTTGAAATGATTGCCAGTGGTCATCTTGTTAGATAGCTAGATCCAGATGGTGGTCCGCAGCTTGGTCTATAGAGTGTTTCCCTTTTTGTTGGGCAGTGTTATTGATCCTTATTATGTTGTTCAGAGAAATATTGTAGACATGTGTTTTGTATATATATTCATCGGCCCAGTCAAGGCCTCGTATATATGTATCATTTTGTATTATCCTATCACACTTGTTTCACTAATGATGATGTACTATGACATTCCCATCTTTTGATGATGATGATATATGTGAGATATGAATGGATGGATGCCCCATGCATGATACATGATGTTTTAATTACTTTATTATCATCATGATATGTACTAATGACACTATGGATGCATGATAGATGTTAGTTAGAAGAAATATTTGGTGATAGATAGAAATTTGATGTTGTTAGTAGTGATGAGTATTGCTTTTGCTTTACTTGGAGGCTTCACAGCTTTGAAAAATCCTGTTTGATGTAGCAAATAGATACGATGCACCAGTGTATTAATGACCAAGGTGACTTTGTATCCATCACGTGGAATTTGACTCTACAAAAAAATTATTTTTTCTCATACCAGACATACGTAAACTTTGTTTAAAGTATATAGTTGGGTTGTGTTAAAAACTTTTCAGACTAGTCACACAAAGAGGTATAGGACACCTTAACATGAAAATTCTACATGAATTTTGAACCATTTACATAGAGAGGTATGAAATACCTAACATGCAACTACTATATTAATTTCAGACCATTTACATAAAGAGGTATGAAATACCTAACATGCAACTGCTACACAAATTGTTTGAACACAACTTCCATACACTCAATAAAGCAAGTATTCGCCATGATAATATTACAAAAATATCAAAATGAAATGATGCTCAATTACCCCCATTCCTTCTTCTCTAAATTCTTATGGACATCCTCGAGAGATCTTGGGAATGAGTCAATAAAATAAATCATAAAAGATAAGACTATAAAAAGATAAAAACAAAGTTGCACTATCACTTGCCATATCTATTTGGGGTACTAGGGCTATTATCCGGTGTTGATCATGTCTATCGTAGAAACAAATCCATTAAGGCATATCTTAGGATGTTGTTGGGACTTGTCAAAAGATAGCTAGCTGATACTTTGGCATTGTTTCCGTCTGTTTATAGTCAAAGCTTTTGCGATTGTTTGCTTGAAAGTTCTATTTGTTGATGTTTTCTTTGTTTGTTTGTTTGTTTTGTCAAAGGGTGAATGTGATTATCCGTTTATTATGGATGATATTTTATTGCCAATTTTGATGGATGGGATGGGTCTTTTTATTTTTCTAAGTTTTTATGATGCTATTTTTTTTGTTTTCAAGGGACTAACCTAGGGTCTCGGGGGCTCATCAAAGATAAACCTTGCCTACATTGTACAAACAAAGGCTCATAGTTAGCTTGGTTTGTTTTGAATGTTTTTGGATTTTCAATTTTGTGATTGTTTTTGGGTTTTGAATTTTGTGATTGTTTTTGGATTTTTGTATTTTTTTACTAAGTTGAAATAAAGCATGTTGGAAACCTAAGGGGACCGACCTAGGGTCTCAGGGGCAAAGAATTCTTGCCTACGTTGTACATGCAGAGACCATGTAGTTCAACCGTTTGACTCAAAGCATAATTTTTTTTTGGGTAAACAACATTGATAATCTGAATTGATACTCCCCTTTTGTATCTAGAGGATATGTTGTGGGAAATCTACTTGAACTAGTTGTGAGGTTCAAGAAAATGTTGGTATCTTAGACTGTTTGAGTGAAGGAATAACCCAACAATGTTGTTTTGTTTTTTATGTTTTTCAAATGTTTTTGATCTTTTGTGGTTTTATGATGTTTTTGGAGTTTTACTCTCTTGCCTAGGGTATAAGATGTTGACAACTTGGATTGATATTTCACTTCTTTTTTTAGATGATATGTTGTAGAAAATCTTACTTGAACTAGTTGTGGGGTTCAAGCAACTGTTGATATCTTAGAATTTTTGAGTGAAGGAATAATCCATGTAGTTTGTATCTTTTAAGGTTGCCTTGGTAGTGCATTGGTGGTACACCTTGTTTTTGGGATGAACTATTTTTATTTTTTTGGATTTTTACCCTCTTGCCTAGGGTGTAAGATGTTGACGACTTGGATTGATTATTTCAGTTTGTTTTCTAGAGGATATGTTGTGAAAAAGCTTACTTGAACTAGCTGTGAGGTTCAAGCAACTATTGATATCTTATAATTTTTGAGTGAAGGAATAATCCATGTAGTTGGTATCTTTTAAGGTTACCTTGGTAGTGTGTTGGTGGTACACCTTGTTTTTGGGATGAACTATTTTTATTTTTTTGGATTTTTACCCTCTTTCCTAGGGTGTAAGATGTTGACAACTTGGATTGATTATTTCACTTTGTTTTCTAGAGCACATGTTGGGGAAAAATCTTACTTGAACTAGTTGTGGGGTTCAAGCAACTGTTGATATCTTAGAATTTTTGAGTGAAGGAATAATTTATGTAGTTGGTATCTTTGAAGATTACCTTAGTAGTGTGTTGGTGGTACACCTTGTTGTTGAGACAAATTATTTTGTTGATTTTTTTTTTTGGATTTTTACCCTCTTGCCTGGGGTGTAAGATGTTGACAACTTGGATTGATTATTTCACTTTGTTTTCTAGAGGATATGTTATGGAAAAGCTTACTTGAACTAGTTGTGGGGTTCAAGCAACTGTTAATATCTTAGAATTTTTGGGTGAAGGAATAATCCATGTAGTTGGTATCTTTGAAGGTCATCTTAGTAGTGCGTTGGTGGTACACCTTGTTGATGTTGTTGATTTGATTTTGAAGGTTCCCCTGGTAGTGCATTGGTGATATACCTTGTTGATGGGACAAGTTGTTTTGAAGGTTTCCCTAATAGTGTGTTGGTGGGATACCTTTTTGTTGGGATAATGTCTAGATCACACTGTGACCTAGAAGACATAGATCAAGATTTATTCTGAAGCAAGATGTAAGTATTTTCCCCCCAATGTCTAACAATGTAGGTGGTGGATTATCTTGTGATAGGATAACATTTTTGGATAGAGTATTCCCCTATGGACAATACCTCATGGCTCAGATAATGTTGTATAGGATAGGATCTACGATAATTACCCATGTCAAGATGTTTTCCATAAGCAAGTGTAAAGTGTACACCAAACATTTGTCAAGATCAAGATACGTTGGATTGGGATAAAAAAGTGTTGGATTTATTTTGGATAGGCTAAGATGCTTCCCCCTTAAATGGCACACGTAGATGCTCGATTCTACACATGATGCATTTTCGCTAGGTTTTCATGGTACTTGTCCAAAGCGCCACCATAGTGGTTTTCACTAGAGGACGATTTTTCTCTTAACCATTTTCTTGAATTTTTTTTTTTGATGCCACACACGCCTGATTACCAGGTTTTCATCATGGTGATGATTTTCTGCTCATGTTTGAACCACCTAGTGGTTTTGATGTAGATGTTGTTGGTGCTGATATGGTTGTCATTTTTCTCATGACATGCCAACAATATCCTGCTTGGATGAGTTGTTTTTCTAAGATACGAACGCTTGAAAGTATCCCCTAATAATCCTTATCTTCCTTGTCAATACTGGAGTTAACCTTACCTTGATGCGCACATCATGATAAAGTGGCCTTAGAGTCCTTATGATAAAGAGTTGATGCCAACACATGGTCAATGTGAGATTTGGATATCATGGATGGCAAAGTGTGTTGAGGGATATGGTTTTTAGATGGATTGGTTGACAGTTTGGAATCTTTGACTCTCCAAACTTGGGATGATGAGCAATGATGGGTGGATATAGTGATTCAATTGGGACCAACGTCTTGATATACCTTGTAGGTTGCATTTGAAGATTTATTTTGCATTGCTAAACTTTTTTGATGGATGAAATTCCCTTTTTGATTTTGCTCCATAGTTTCTTTGACTAATGGAGTTTGATAGGAATGATTTTCTTGCTTTTGATTTTGTATCCATTTGTATATTACTTGTCCATTTTGTTTTGTTGATTCATTTGATTCAATGAATTGCTCCTTTCTTTGATATAGCTTTTTCTCTTGTTGTTGGTCCCAATGATAGGGTGAAAAAATACATGGATGATGATTCATGACATGGCTAATTGTAGTGTTGGTAGCAATTTCATCATAAGGGCTCTTTGTGCTCTCTACGTTGATGCTTGCATTAGATAAAGTTTCCCACAGTATTATAAAGGTATCACTGATATTTTTAGATCCCTTAATTGTTCAATAACCAAGTCCTTGATGCTTAGGATTGCCAATAATTTGCATTGGTGCTAAGATACATTTTTCATGTAGGCCTAATACTTTGTCTTGATAATGCATCATTGAAAAAAAATGTTTTCCATAGGATATGTTTTACCTTGGAAACAAGATGCTAATCCTTCTTTACTCTGTTGTGGATCTTCAAATGTGATAGATTTTTCATTGGTAGAATCCTGCATATATTGGACAACTTCTTGATTGATATTTTCAACTTGATCCTATGAAATATCAAATTTTGATGGTCCTTCAAAATATATTGGTGTTTCTTTGACTTTTGCCTATCCATTGCTCTGTTGCTCAGGATTTTCAGTTATCCTTGTTGATTTTAGCATACTGTGCTCCATATTTTCATGCTTGATGTCTTCAACCAGCCTGGAGGATGTTTCTGATCTTAATGCTTCTTCTTGATCATTTTTTGATGGGTCTATAGATTTTTCTATAACTTGATTATGTGTATAGATGTGAAGAGTAGGTGACTCTTGTTCCATGGTAATGATATCAAGAGTATGAGACTCTTGTTTTGGATGAAGATCATCTACATTTCCATTAGGAGTAAGCATCTCATGGGTAGATGTATGTGTCCTTTGCATATGGATGTGTTATTTTGGAAAGCCTTGGATGTCTTGGAAGATATCTACCAAGTCATTGTAGTATTTTTATGATAGGGATTCTTGATCTTGACTCTATGTAGTATCATCTTTGATATGCTTTGGATCACATTCTTAACATGGATCAATTTCAAAGAAGGGATTGTCAGTAAAGGGCCCTTGGATTTCCTCAAAATGTGGACATATGGGTGATAGCTCTTGGCTTAGATTTTCTGCATTGGGTATATGTGTTGGATTAAGAGTCTTTTGGTCATCAATATGTACTGCCATGAGGTTGGATGATGTCAATATATCTTGGACTGAATCATTGCTAGCCTTGGGTGATTGAGTTTGACCATGCTTGGGAATAAATTATTGATGTATGTCCTCTTGCTCACTAGATGATGTAGAGACATTGTCAATGTGATCCGTGATAGATAGCTCTTGATCATTGTTTTCAAATTTTGAGGTTGAGACATTTTCCCCATTTTCATCGATAGATGGACCTTTAATAGCTATTTATCCTTGATGAATGAGGTCTTGGATGAGGTTTCTGAGTGTAGCACACCTATTCATTAGGTGACCCTTGATTTTGTGGAACTCACTTTGTTCGTACTTGTTATACCAAGGGCATTTGAAGTTTGGTTGACCATAACTTGTACTGACGTTGATTTTGAGAAGTTCATGCATGATTACCTCTAAAGTTTCTCCCAAAGGGGTGAATTTCCTTCCTGGTTGGTAATCTTTCCTCTGTGGCTTTTCTCGATTGTTTTTCTCTTGATTTTGTGGAAATCCTTGATACTATGTTTGAGGTATATTTTGATATTGCACTTGAGGTACACCTTGGTGTTGCGGAACTTCTTGATATTACAGATATTTGAAGTGTTGTTGATGTGGATATTGAGGTGTTTGTGGAATAATTTCTATTTGTTCTGGATATGTAATGTTTCGACTTTGCACATGGCATTGGTGATATGTCATATTTTGATTTCGTTTAATTTCCTTAAGATCTCTCTCAATTTTATTTAGGGAAATTTGATGTTATGGATTTATTCCTTGATGGTAATTTTGAAATCCATGATGTTGTTTCCCTATTTGATATTGTGACCCTTGATAAGAGTAATTTGGGTAATATATCGACATGTTTAAGGGATGTTTTGGTGCTGAATACCCTATCATAAGGTCAGTTGGTTTATATTTCCAAGAGGATCATACCTATGGCCATGTGGGAGGTAGTAACATAGGTCTTCCAGTTGCTATGTTTTCTTTTTCTTCCTCTTCATTTAAGATGATTGATGTGGTGAGAAACTGATAGGGTGTTTCATTTTTCTCAAATATAAAGGTTCTCAAACTATTTATGATGTCTGTTTGTGCACCTTCAATGTGTGTGAGACTAGGTTGAATAATCAGCGCTACAAGGCCTGGTTATTGAACGAGAGCTATGGGTCGCCATATGGTCATAAGGTGTGATGTTATTGTGAGGTGGTTTGCTATGAAACTCAAAAAACCCTAAGGCTTGAGTGTTGTTTTGGAATGTGGCTACTCTTTTTGGAAATCAAAATGTTGAAGAAACAAGGGTCAATATTTCACTTCCTTGTCTAGAGGAAATGTTGTGGGAAAGATACTTGAACTATCTATGAGTTCCATGTAATTGTTGATATCATAAAATTTTGAGTGAAGGAATGATCCTAGTGTTGTGTTTGATTTTGATTTCAAATGAGTAGTATGGGAATAATGGATGAGAGACTTTGTGACCAATCTGATTTTCCAAATGTTTTGTTTGAACAATGACTTTAACCTAATGTCAGCTCTGTGATAGAAACCAAACCTCTACCTTTCAATGTAATAGTTATTCAAAAGCCCTTTCAAGTGTGAAATCCATAGTTTACCAAATCAAAATGTAACCTAAAATGTTTTGAGGCTTTAACAAGTGAAAATAAGGCAATTAAATAGTGACCATCCTCTTATGCTTGTAATTGATTTTTGCCCTAGTAGTTGGGCTTGGCAAGTAATGGCAACTTAAAGAACTTGGTAAGGGTGGTAAAGTAAGTTCTTTTAAAGAATTTTGGCACCTACACATGTGACATGTTCAATTAAGCATGCGACACAATTACATTATACGCATGGATACATCTAGAAAATTTGAACATCTCTCAACTCATCCCATGACATTTCACATCATTTCACGAAATCTGCATGAATGACATCAAACGACATCCAAAAGCCTAAATTTCCTCTATTAGTTGAATAATACAACATTATTTAATTAATTCACATCATCAGAAATTAAATAAATACCGTTTAAATGTCTTAAAATAACTACATTTGATTAATCACATTTCATCATTTCGTCCAATTAAATAAACTAAATTTATTTAATAAAGTCCTAATCTAATATTTTTTCGTCTTGATTAGTCAAACAACACCAATTATTTGATTAAATCACTAATTAACCTTATTCCTCAAAAATTAATTGAATTATTAAATCATAATAATTTAATTATCACAATTTCCCTCTAAATTTTGAAAAACCAAATCAAACTATTCAAATCAACTATCAAAAATCAAATCAAACTAACTCTATTTGCAAAATTCAAAGTTGATTTGCATGTTGAACTCCAAAAAGGAATTAATTAATTAAATCAATTAATTCATATTCCTCACCCACTTTCTGATTGATAAAATCATGGGTTGCTAACTAAACCATCTAATTTTGCTAACTGGTCAATCTATTTCCTAACTAAAATCAATCAATTACTGACTAATCAATCTAAACCCTAACTAGCCAATCTATTCTTCAATCACCCAAATTGTGCAATCAACTTTGCACAATCTTCTCATGTCTAAATCCTCTCAACACATGTTGACCGTTGATTTTGATATTCTCCAATGTGATCTTGATCGTCGATTCGAAATCTCATTTCATATATAACAAACTTCTCTCCCCCCAAATATGGATCGAAGAATCAACATACTTTTGCAACAAAGTGTTGTCACAATCACCATTGATAGAGCTTCAACCTTTTTCAATCAACCAAGCATCATTCATCAAGATTTTTCACATGAACAATGGAGGCTTTGTAGTGATACAAACAATCCAACATCATGCAAATACACTCCAACATGGGATGGTAATCTCTCTTTTTCTTTTGAATTCATTGTGTTAATCTTAGGATTTCATTTTGTAAGTTTAAATAGCTTAGATTGTTCATTTCATGAGTGATGGAATAGGAATAGATTGTTTTTGGATTAGATAGATTCTAATTTCAATTTTCAATCTTGATCTTGTGTTTTCCAATGGATTTTTTCCCCCTCACACAGGTATGATATATTGAATCATGTTAGTTGATCATATTTATACATTACATGAGAAGTCTCGAATTTGAAACTATTAGCTACATGTGCAAGAATCATATTATTACATAATGTAGGGTGAGACTTGAGAATTTATACCTTATATAAGGTGGAAGTAAATTAATTATTTTAAAAGTGGGTATCCATTAGTAAATATTTAAAGCTAAGGCCCTCATGATATGCATTCAAAGTTGATATCATTGAATTAATAGAAGCATATTGTAATGAATCTTAAATTGAATATTCATGGTAATAATTAAATCTAACATCCATGTACTATTATATGAAGGATTTGTCATCCTCTTATGAATATGGGTACTCACATGTCTATAAAAATCAACAGAAATTAGGTTCTACTTGGAGGGTTTATAGATAGATGTCTCCTATGTAGGAAGGATAATTTGAAGTTTAACTTGTGATATTGATGTTTGTTGCTCTCAACTACCCATGGTAGGTTAGGAATCCTATAGGGGTGTACCTCACTAATATAAAAGTATTGGGATTTCATCAGAAGGAAAATGAAATTTAAGGGATAAGGACATTATTAGTGTTGAGTGTACATATTCGTATGATGATCTAAGGATATAATATTGCACATTCGTCTGAAGTGTGACTTGAACATCGATCATGTTTAGAGAAAGTATATAATTTATTGGTATATGCATTTCAAGGTCTAAAAGGATGCTCTATATAACTATGATAACTAATTATAAAGAACCATATTTTGGGTGGGAAACTTCATGTTGGCCCATGTTAAGGCTTTTGGCGTAATCAATGCTTGATAACAATATTTTGACTACTAGTATTAAAGGATGTACACTCTTTATTATTGACCAATACTTAGATCAAGAGTCTAGATTGTATAGCCACCTATACCTAGGTATGCTTGAATCTCCATGCTTGGAGAGATATATCATGGATAATTATATTCTTATCAAAACCTAATGAATCCTTATTCTCCTATGTACAAGAATATTAATATGTATAAAACACTATGTTGAAAATAATATGGTATTAACACCAGGATACCAAATGTGGCACAATATCCTTGATAGGAAATTGTAAGGGGTTTAGGGATGCTCGCATTGAATGAGGAATGATAACAATGGTAAGGTTTAATTTTAGAATTTTTCATGTGTGGATGGAAGTGTCATGACCAGTGCATAAATATCCTTGAGAGACCTTGTGAGGAGAACTATGTGTGAATTTGACTCTTTTGGAAGCGGGAACGTAGGCGATCCTTGGGCGAAGGATGTCCCTATGACCTCAAGTCCTTAGGGGGAGGTTTTAGGGGGGATAACTCCAAGGTTTGGGGTTGTTCTTGAATGGTTTTACTTATCCTCCTTCGTAAGCTTCAGTTTGAGGATAAAATGGGTATCGAATGGGTATGATCAAGTTAAGGGAATTTAATAACTTAAATTTAATACCCAATAGGTTTTTATTAAGCAAAATGAAGGGATTCAACTACTTTATAATGGGTATTTGATCATATGTATATGATGGGTAAATTCCATCTGGTGTTGGTTTCATGTATCTCTTATGTGTCTATTTAATTCAACCCCATATCTATGTGTCTATGTATAGGTCTGTGTATCTACTGACTATGATTGTGTTTCATGTTATGTATGACCCACAAAAGTGTGAACCTTTGGGATATTTGAGCAGTGACAGGAAGTCATTGGACCGTGCCAATGATTGATGTTTGAGCTACTATTAGGGATTAGTTAACATTCACTTGGTTCACAAAGGTGAAGGTAGCAGGCTACCCTGGTTATGATTAAGATACGATAACTGTTGCACGGGTAGGGACCTATCCGTGTGGGTAATGGTAATCCGAGGATAACTATTGTATTGAGGGGGTTCACTGGCTGTCACTGAGGGCACGGAAGTGATCAAGTCCAGTGTTATCTAGGATTGTGAAGAAGATAGCTGACAATACCACTAAGGTCACAAGGTGGTATATGTTGGGAGCTACTTCTTCCTAGGTGGAAAACTTGTCATCGATGGCCTATAGGAAATTGAAGTGGGAATCCACTAGGTTTGGTAGGTTCACTATTTTGGGAAACCCTTGGGATGGGGGATGGACCCGTGGTGTAGTATGGGATGCATCAAATCCCCTTCCCAGTTGTTAGACTATATACCTATCCTTGTGGGGTTGAGGACAGACCCATGGTGTAGTATGAGATGCACCAAATCCTCTTCCCATTTTTCCAATGATGTAGAAGACCAGAGGAAAGGATAGGACCCATGGTGTAGTGTGCAATGCACCAATATTCTTTCTATCTGGGATGCATTATGGACATGTGTTAGCCATTGTGATGTGTTAGTCAACCATTGTTAATATGTTATGTGATGTATGGTGGAGCTCGTCACCATGTTTATGTGATGTATGATGGAGCTTGTCACTGTGTATTTGTGATATATGTTGGAGCTAGTTACTAATGTAATTGTGATATGCAAATGAGATAATAATTAGTGATATCAGATTTCCACAATCCATAGAGAATGTTGCAAATATTTTCTGGATTTGATTGGTGTAAGTTTTTTTGCATCACTTTGCTTTAAAACATAGTTCCCTCCCATGAAGGGTATAGATTAGTGAGATAATAATTATTGTACATGTGATGTACATATGATCTAATCTCATTGTACTTCTAATCTGTGTATGATCCAATCATTGTTGCACTTGTGATCTGTGTATGATCCAATCACTATTGTACTTGTACTGTGTATGAGCTAATCAACTTGTGTATATGGGGGTATGCTCATGAAAGCCATTGTGTATAATCTTTAAGATTATGGTATAAATGACCTTTTGTGAATATTGTGAATGCTTGTACACTAATGTTTGGTAATTATTGGTATGGACCCAACACTTGATGGCAAGCTATTATCATTATATTATAATTGACTATGTTGATAGCTTACATGTACTAAACTAATAGTTATGGGTTAAAGGTGAGATAATAGATCTCATACAAGAGGAGAGATTGAACTACCTCTAATATTGTGGGGTGAACTACGATGCCTCTAATTCCCATGAGGGGATACATAGGAAGGTTCTCCATGAACCTTCGAGGCTTAGTTCGTAGGTTTAGGAATGACCCGAGTTGTATGAGTTTAACACCTTTGAGTGTAAGAATGTAAGTGTGACATTGATTTATCATCACCATGGTGAATGTTGAGTTATTGAAACTAATGCGTCTAATCTATATGGAAAATGCTTGGTTGGTTAAGTTGGTAGATGTTGCTAATTGAAAAAAAAAAAAGGAAAGAAAGAAAGAAAGACGTGTTGATTTGAGAGAGATTTGAATAGGAGTTCAGAGGATTAAGAGGAGAGAGGAGAGGTAAGGAGAGAGAGAGAGAGAGGATAGAGAGGTAGATCTTGAGCTCAGGGGAGAGAGATAGAGAAAGGGATGGAGATAGGAAGTGTGAGAGAAAGATGATGGGAGCCTATTGATTACTAAAGTTTAACTTTAAGATGATTACTAAAATTTGATTAAGTGTAAAAAATTGTAAGATCTTCTAAAACTTAAAATTTGCATTATAACTCCTAGAGATTTGAAACCATTCTCAAACATCTTGAAACTATATACATGAAATTATACTTAAATGTTTATTTCATGTATATAGTTTCACTGGAAGAGAAAGAGAAAGGGAAAGTTTCAAAGAAAAACATAACGTGGAAATGTTATAATGTGCTCAAGTTATTTCTTTCTTTGGAAATTTCCAAGCCTTTGGATTGGATTTTCCTTGGGCTTCTAGCCCAAAGGTTTGGTTTGGAGTGACATTTTAATATCCAAAGATGTGTTTTTGCAAATAGTAAAAAAATTGGTATAATCTCAAGTGTGCTCCCCATCAAGTTTGCACATGTTTCAATGTCAAGTCAAAAAATACCACAATAATGTTAAGCTCTCTCTTAGCTATCTAACCATTTTTTTTTATATATTTTGAGTATTTTAAGGTTTTCACATTTAATTTCTTTTGTTACTATATCCATTTTAAAAAAAAACCAACGTGTGGTATTTTTTCCTTTATTTTTTAACCATTTATCAAAATTTCAAATAAATTACATTTTTAGAAACTAGACTCCATTATGCAAATATTCAAAAAAAATATTTTCGATCACTTTTTTAAAAATTTAGGGGGGAGCATGCTCAATTTTTTGTTTTTTAGGATGTGTCCACTTTTGAAAATTAGTAAAATATCATTTATTCATTAAAAAATTAGTAAAAAAATTGATAATAAACTACATAGTGTTAGCTAATTTATCATTGAAGTGATTTTTGAAATACTAAAAAATGTTAACATTTTAGGGGGGCCACACTAGACGCTATGCTATATTTTTTTGAAAATAATAGGACCAATTTGTGTGGTCGCCCTTTTTGAACCCCTTTATCTCTACCATTTTAAAAAAATAGTAGTTTAGAAAGGTAGATTTAGAGCACCATAGAGTCTCTTGTTTTTGTTGCATCTTAAAAAATTTATGATGGGAGCCTTTTTATTACTAAAGTTTAACTTTAAGATGATTACTAAAATTTGATTAAGTGTAAAAAATTGTAAGATCTTCTAAAACTTAAAATTTGCATTATAACTCCTAGAGATTCGAAACCATTCTCAAACATCTTGAAACTATATACATGAAATTATACTTAAATGTTTATTTCATGTATATAGTTTCACTGGAAGAGAAAGAGAAAGGGAAAGTTTCAAAGAAAAACATAACGTGGGAATGTTATAATATGCTCAAGTTATTTTTTTCTTTGGAAAATTCCAAGCCTTTGAATTGGATTTTCCTTGGGCTTCTAGCCCAAAGGTTTGGTTTGGAGTGACATTTTAATATCCAAAGATGTGTTTTTGCAAATAGTAAAAAAAATGGTATAATCTCGAGTGTGCTCCCCATCAAGTTTGCACATGTTTCAATGTCAAGTCAAAAAATACCACAATAATGTTAAGCTCTCTCTTAGCTATCTAATCATTTTTTTTTATATATTTTGAGTATTTTAAGGTTTTCACATTTAATTTCTTTTGTTACTATATCCATTTAAAAAAAAACCAACGTGTGGTATTTTTTCCTTTATTTTTTAACCATTTATCAAATTTTCAAATAAATTACATTTTTAGAAACTAGACTCCATTATGAAAATATTCAAAAAAAATATTTTCGATCACTTTTTTTAAAATTTAGGGGGGAGCATGCTCAATTTTTTGTTTTTTAGGATGTGTCCACTTTTGAAAATTAGTAAAATATCATATATTCATTAAAAAATTAGTAAAAAAATCGATAATAAACTACGTAGTGTTAGCTAATTTATCATTGAAGTGATTTTTGAAATACTAAAAAATGTTAACATTTTAGGGGGGCCACACTAGACGCTATGCTATATTTTTTTGAAAATAATAGGACCAATTTGTGTGGTCCCCCTTTTTGAACCCCTTTATCTCTACCATTTTAAAAAAATAGTAGTTTAGAAAGTAGATTTAGAGCACCATGTCTCTTGTTTTTGTTGCATCTTAAAAAATTTAGTGCAACTATCTTCAATTTCTCATCCAAGGTCAATATTTCCTTTTTTTTTGAAAAAAAGTGACCACTTAAGACCCCTTTTTGGTCCCCATCATTTTGTACTTACCCTAAAGAAAGAATTAGAATTTATGTGATAGATTGCATACTAGTGTAGTAGAGTATATAAAAATATATATATATATATATATATATATATATATTCCCAAGGGGCATCTAAGAGGATGATTCTACTCATAATCTACTAGGTTTCCTTCTTATTGCTTGAATTATCTCCTCACATGGTCATGTTTTGTATCATGGTCCCTTGTTCTATGAGCATTTTGGAGGCAGGCTACATTTGCTTGGATGTGAGCCAAATGGTACTCAATGTCTTCCTCATGGGATTCATAACCCTCCACTTAGGCATCTTCATATTCCATTTTGGCCTCTTATAACCCTTCTCCATTTAACACAACCTCATCTTCTTGTCTCACATCAAGATGAGCACTAGGATTATTTCTAGGAATAATATAGGTACATCTTGAATGAGTTCTAGGAGAATTAGGTACTAGGTAACACCAATTCCTATAGTCTCTATCACTCATAGAATTTTCCTCCATATCCATTTATCTGTCTTAAACTAATCTTTAAAAATGAGGAGTTTGTAATTCAATATTTGAAGCAAATCTATCAAAATAATAACCTCCATCAAGTAAACAATGAGCCTTACCAAATGTACCAACTTCACAACCAATGCTAGGAGGATTTTGAAGGATACCTAAAATTTTAGCTCTCCATTTGATGTTATTTTTATCTCAAGCTCCATAACAAGTCTTACATTAGGAATGTTTCTAATTACTAACCTTGTCCCCTCCATTTTGGTATTTATTTTTCTTTCTATTTTTTCAACAAAGTCACCAATCAAATTTAAATAAGAATATGACTTGTTGTCACTCATTATTTTCACAAAAAAATTTGACTACCAATAACTTTCAACTCTCAACAAATATTATAATGAATTCTTAAATTTATTTGTCCACTGACACCAAAGATTAAATTATGATGATATAAAAATGTGCTCAACTTGTAAATCTATTAATGATTGGGTTAAAGAAATTAAGATGCCTCCACTATTTACATTTGCATGGGTTGACATGGTAAAATATTTACACATTACAAAGTTACTATTCATGGAGCTACATGGGCATTGATAATCAAAATATCTTGCAAATTCATATAAATAATATCTTACTAATTAGATAGGTGAAGTGTATTTAATTCAATCAAGATTACTTTCCTATCATGATATGTACAACACTAATGTGTTATCTATGATGTCTTTTTGTGGTGATCAAATGGTTATAATTAGTCTTGAAGCAAATTTCCTTAAAACTTCTCAATCATGATTTGTAAAGGGGCTCATTTATTTGGGAGTGCTTACCACCTCTTAATTTTTACTAAAGGCCAAAATTTTCTCAACTCTAAGGGTAAGTGCAAAAAGATGGGGGACCAAAAAGTGGACACATCCACTTTTTAGCCCATGTAATGCATAATATGAGAAAATTATGATTTGGTAGTGATTGATCCTAAGGCTTGGTCACTACCAAGCCATAACAAAAGGGCATTATAATGTGGGCATAATATAATGCACTCACATTTTGTCTAATATAAAATATTGACTGTGTAGAGGTTGAGCTCATTTGAACTCGACTTCTTTACAACCTAGAATACAACACAAGCTAAGGAAAGCATGTGCACATTCTACATTTGATCAAATTACCACAAAAATGCTACCATGATCTCTACAAGGTTGAGGAGGTAGGTAGTGCATTACTTTTTTAGTGTAAAAATTCAATTAAATAGAAATATAAATTGTTTTGATTGAGTTTTGTTTAAATTTTTGGAATTGAAAATATACCACAATTTCATCAAAACCCTAATCCACCCATTCATAAAAACCTTGGTGAAGAAAAATAGTAGCAACCCCATCTGACAATCCCTTGACATCCTCCCAAGATGCCAGAAAACATCCTAGGGAAATAGAAAACAACAAGAAAGAACTTGAAACATTAATTAAAAAGTTGAGAGATCTGAGTGGAACAACCTCCCATTGATCTACCCTCACCACTTCACTAGAGTCTATTATCTCCCACATATATTTTATGAGTGGGAAAATTAGCACCTAGTTAAACAAGAGGTAAGAAGCAAGATAGTTTATGCCAATAATTATCCCACGAACAAATAAAACAAAAAAATATTGAAATATGACTTGTGTGCATTGTTCACTAACCCACAAACTAATGCACCCCTACATGATAGTTGCAAGAGGTTCCCTATTCATTGGTGCCAACACCAAGGGATAAGGAATATTTTTTGGTATAGGTGGTGGATGATTTTTTACCATCCTCCATGCAAAAGCAATGAGGTCCTATAGTAATTTTTGAGGAAAATATATTGAGTTTTTCCTCAATGATATCCCAAAATACTTTGACATGTGGGAGTTCTAGGGTAGAGGTGAGGGATTTGAAAAAGATAGCAGTGAAAAATTTATTGGCGAATCTTCGCCAATTGGCGAATAATTAAAATTGAGACCTCCAGAAATGATGAATAGTACAAGCTAAAAATGATGTTGAATCGCCAGGTTTTTACAAAAAAATAATTTTGTCTCAATTAATTCGCCTATGTAAACAATGCGTCATTGGAACCGAATCACCAGTAGTTTATACTATAATTACAAATATTAATTAAATTCACCAGTAATATTATATTACACCATTAATTTTGGGGCAATATCACCACAATAATAAATTACCATTTAATTTTAGTGATATTTTAGCCTTGAATAGGGCTTTAATTTATTGCCATCAAATCATCAATTATCGTTTTAATCAGATGGTTGTAGGTTGAGTTCGCGCCCTAATACACACATGTATTTTAAAAGGCATTTCCCCCTCGACCCCCACAAGGGGGCTCTGCCCCCTTGAACCCCGCAAGGAGTGCTGCCCCTTGACCCTGTCGGTGGCTGCCGCCCCCGAGCCCCTAATTCAATATTACAAAAAATAAAAAAATGGGGGAACTAAACCGACCAACTATGCAAATTTTTAAAGGGGAGATTTGCCATTGTAATTAATATTTTTAGTGATTATTTGCTAGGATTCACCACTATGATTATTATTTTTACCAATTATTCATTAAGATTCGCCAAGATTTTACAATTTTTTTTAATAATGTGCATAGATTCGCCAAGAAAATTAATATTTTTTTTCAAATAAAAGGAAAGATTCGCCAGGATTTTACACCTTCACTGAGGGGGGGGGGTTTCTTAAAGCTATCCCTACAAGATAGAGAGGGGGTACATTTTTCCAAGAAAGGAACAAAGACCCCTTGCTAGGATAGATATTGAGCATGTCACCATTCCTTCCATTATGAAGGAGAGTGTTGAGGTTGAGACTCTGCAGTCCATCACCTTGCTCACTTGGGACCTTTTATAACACAATAGGCCTTAAGCACAAGGTGATGAGGGAAAGGCTTTCAATTCTCGATGTTCACCTCACATATGTCAAAATTGTGGGTCTCTTTTTTATTATAGGTCCAAGGATGATTCTGATGCACATGGCCAACAACAAGGCACATCCATATTGGATTAAATGGTGTTCATAGATGATATGTTAGATGAGACATTTGATACTGATAGATAGGTAAATTTGAACAAGGTTAAAATAAATTTACAATTTTTTTAATTTTGAAATGTAATATTAAATTAAAATTACTAAATTGATTGTAATACAATTTAAGGGTCAGAGTGTTCACCCTACATATAGTAGCCCTTTAGCTCTCAATTACATGACAATGTCGAGTCCACATGTATGTGATTAGTAAAGAAATGATAAATATAGTACATGTAAATATTTTTAAAGGTCTTATATGAATGGTAATATTAAAATTCACATTGGATGTTGAACAAGTGGATGTTGGGCCTTCATCATCAAGATTTGTTAGTTAGAGTGGCCATATATCTTTCACTAAGGTACACTTGAATAGTTTTAATCATTATGTTTATAAAATAATGTTAGGTAGATTCTAGTACTTTAATAATATTGTTTAATTTTCAATTTTTTGCATCAGATCAGACTCCTAGTATTCATAGAACAATGGAGGAGGGTGCTACTGCAACAATATTATCTTCAATTCCTTTAATAGATGTACAAGCCATATTAGTAATGTAGACATGGAAAATATATCGATTGATCTCATGCACTTGATCCTGATTTACAAACACTAGTTCATCCTAAATCATCTCCTTTACTAACCATTTTTTTTTTTAATAAAAAGAAGGTAAAACTTTATTGAATCAGAATAACAATACAAAGTCCAAAGAAAAAACCCACAAGGAGTCCAACAAAACAGGAATTAATTCACACCCAAGAAGCACCTCATATCCTCAGTCACCCACTCCTCAAGAACAGGGGTCATGTCATTAGGAAGATTTCCCCAACCATCTACAGAACAAGAATCAGTACTCTCAGTCGCCCATCTAGCCAGTCCATCAACCACTCTATTCCACTCCGGCGGAATATGGTAGAAAAAAATGGACTCCAGAGTAGAGCACATAGAAATAGTCTGCTTGACAACCATAGCTAACTGCCAATTCACATCCTCCAACTGTTGGTTATGCAACATATCAATAACCACCTGAGAGTCAAACTCACAAACAATCCACCGCGACCCAAGGCCAACCGCCCGCTCAATCGCCATAAGAATAGCACTAGCCTCCATAAGATTATTGGTATGCAAACCACGATACAAAGAAAAGAAAAACACCACCACTCCCAGGCTGTCTCTACCAATACCACCAACTCCAACATGCCCAGGATTACCCCTAGAAGACCCATCCGTATTGATTTTTAGCTCCCCTAGAGTAGGCAGACACCAAAAGTCGTCACGAGCCACCCGCTCACGCCCATGCCTACGATGCACACTGCCCAAATTTCTCCTATCCCCAACAACAAGACCCAGGGAATTAACAACACCCAAGTCCCCAGGATCAACAGCCACAGAAAAATCACACTTTGTAGTCAAAGTCTCCTGCAGAGCCCCAAGAATCCGCCTCCAAAGTTGCTCCAAGATCAATTTTTTATCCAAGAAAATCCATCTGTTGCGCTCCAACCAAACATGCCAAACAATCAAACTAGGGCCAATGCTCTAAGCAATTTTAAGAAAAGAGGTTTTGGCAGGAGATGGTCCCTGTCTCCTCCAAAAATCATCCAAGGTAGAGACATGGCAACACGGTAAGCTCTAGAGATTCCACCAATGATGCCAGATACCTTTAGCAAAGGAACACTAAAAAAAGAGATGTGAGAGGCATTCTTCATTCTGACCACACAAAACACACATGGAAGGGCCCTGGAACCCCCGCTTCCAAAGATTGTCCCAAGTAAGACACTTACCTTGGACAACGAGCCAAGAGAAAAAATTACACTTAGGCCAAGCAAATTTATTCCAAACATGCTTCCACCAAGGAACCTCGAAGCTCCCAAAAACCTATTTATCCAAAACCTGATAACTAGAGGCAACCAAAAATTTACCACGCAAATCAGAACCCCAAGCAAGCACATCTCTCCCAAGAAGAGAGTTGCAGGCGTGATCCGAAAGAATCTTAGCAAGCACTTGACGATCCTCCAAAACCACCCCAAGAGGCTAATCCCGAGGGTCTTTCCACCTGGACACAGTAATCTGACTCAAAGATTGTTGAGATTTGAAGTCAACCACATGACACCAACCCGCCTCCTCAAAAATCTAGCACAAGTCTTGAAGGTGGGGATGAGATGAAAAAATTGGGGGATGTCCATCCCAAGAGTCATGCCAGAAGAGAGCTTCCTGACCCCCATTACAAATCCAAAAAAGTCCCTCTTTAACAAGCTTGGCACCACGTTTGAGGGTACTCCAGATCATAGAACCTTTCCCCTCCATACTGAATCTAACAACCTCCATGCTTTCCATCGCACCCAAATATTTGAGGGTAAGAATTTTAGCCCACCACATATGTTGTTGAGAACACCAATGCCAATACAGCTTAGCAGCCAAGGCCTGCCCATTCAAATCAGTTCGTCGTAGACCAAGACCCCCCTCCTGCTTTGGCCTGCAGACAACATCCCATTTCACCAAGCTCCACTTTCTATGAAGAAGGTTTCCAGACCACATAAATTGACAAGACCGTCTCTCGAAATCTTTAATAAAACTTGAAGGAGCAGAAAGAACAAAGCACCTATAAAGAGGGAGAGCCTAGATCACTGACTTTAAAAGAGTCACTCTTCCAGCTGAAGAAAGCCACCTGCAAGTCCAATGGCTGACCAATCTTTGAAACTTGTCAAGAGTCTCTTGCCAAAACCTTTTAGGGAGAGACGGAATGGCAAGAGGGATTCCAAGATAGAGAAAATGAAGCGAACTGATTTGGAAACGAAGAATACCTGCTAATCTCCTTTGGATAACCTTAGGAGTATGGAAGAAGTAGATGAAAGACTTCCCCTCATTAATGTGTTTCCCAGAGGCCGCCAAGTAGCTATCCAAAACACTACGCCAGTTCAAAGCCTCCTCAACCTTTGCCCTACCCATCAAGGCAGTATCATCAACAAACTGAAGATGAGATTGAGGGGAAAGATCGTTTCCCCAATTCCAACCCTGAATTAGGCCACTAGCTACCTGAACACGAATAAGCCTTCCCAATCCTTCTGCAAGTAGGATAAATAAGTAGGGTGACAAAGGATATCCTTGTCTAAGGCCTCTAGAAGCACCAAAAAACTCAGTGGGCTCACCATTGATAAGCACCGAGAAGGAGGAAGAAGTAACACAACTCCTGACCCATTCAATCCAATCTCTAGCAAAGCCAAAAGCTCCAAGAATCTTAAACAGAAAGGACCATTTAACACGATCATACACTTTTTCCATGTCCAACTTGATAAACATAGATTTTTCTTTTGAGGATTCCATAGAATGGATGGTCTCAGCTGTGATCACAACACCATCCATGATCTATCTGCCAGAAACAAAACCCCCCTGCTCCTCAGAGATTAGCCCACCAAGACAGGGTTTCAGCCTTCTAGCAATCAACTTAGTAATAATCTTATAAACAACATTACATAATGCAATAGGCTGAAAAAGATCCAAAGAATTAGCCCCCACCTTCTTTGGAATGAGAGCTAAAAAAGTTGCATTCAGAGACTTCAACATTTGTTTATTCATGAATGATTCCTTAACAACCTCTAAGAGGTCCAACTTAACCACCTCCAAAAATTCCTGAAAGAATTCAACAGGGAATCCATCAGGCCCCAGTGCTTTACCTTTCTTCATCTGGAACACAACATTCTCAAGCTCCAACAAGGTAATAGGAGAAAGCAACGATTCATTCATTTCATTAGACACCAATTGCGGGATACAGTTCAAAATCCTTGTTTTAGCCTCCTTAGCTGGAGGCGAATCCTCAGAAAATAATGAAGAGAAATACTGAATACATTCTGCAGAGATAGAAGCAGAAGAGGACAAAATTTCCCCATCAGACAACACAAGAGAAGACATAACATTACCTTGCCTCTGATCTTTAACTGAGTTGTGAAAAAAAGAAGTATTCCTATCGCCAGCCTGAAGCCATTCAATACGAGACTTTTGTTTCCAAAAAATTTCTTCTCTTAACTCCCATTCCTCAACCTCTTTTGTTGCAGCGATCTCTAACAAACTCAACTCTTCCGTTAGGCCTTGATCACGAATCTACCTGGTGATTAAGTCCACGTTATCTTGAGCCTTCTGTTTTTCATGAAACAAATTACCAAAATGTTGCCTATTCCATATTTTCAACTTATATTTGACGTATTGTAACCTCTTTGAGAATGAGTACATAGTAGTGTCATAAGCTAGCTTTCCAAGATCCCACCAGCCATAAATCATATCATGAAGAGACTCATCTCGAAGCCACATGAGTTGGAACTTGAAAGTCTGTCTAGCACATTGTTGAGGAACATCAACCACAAGCTTAATTGGCCAATGGTCAGAGCCTCAACAATCCAATATTTCAGAGCTAATCATCCACCTATCCCCCATCCAAAAACTGGACACCAAAAATCTATCTAGTCTTTCAGAAATAGCAGCAACTCCAGTTCTCCTATTATTCCAAGTGAAGACTCCATTAGTTGGCTTGACATCAACTAACCTCAAAAGAGCCATATTATCCTGCAAGATCCTAGAGGAAGGCTCCAAACGAGCACTACCTCCTCTCTTCTCTTCTAAAGAAATGACAGCATTAAAATCCCCAGCCAGGATCCAAGGCAGGTAAGGATTCAAAGACCTCACATATCTAACATGATCCCACAGCTGAGCTTTACCTTGGAAATCAATCAGAGCATAAATATTAGAGAAAATAACTTTCTCCCCTAACTCTAAATGAGAAGCAACATAAGAAATCAAACTCTTACAGGAGATCCACCAAATTGGACTAACCTTCCGAGGATCCCAAAAACAAGCCACTCCACCAGAATTACCAAAAGCACCCACACATTGACATTGGCCACGACCCAAAATCTTAGGAGCCACACATAACATTCTATCC
This sequence comes from Sequoia sempervirens, assembly GCA_007258455.2. Lineage (NCBI taxonomy): Eukaryota > Viridiplantae > Streptophyta > Pinopsida > Cupressales > Cupressaceae > Sequoia > Sequoia sempervirens. The sequence continues at coordinate 22,786,669 of VDFB02274714.1, forward strand.
ACAAATAACTTAGTTTCTTCCAAGAAAATCACATCCGGAGAATGAATGTGGATCAAATCTCGAATAGCCTTTTGTCGAGGGATGCTATTCATACCCCTCACATTCCAAGAAAGAACTAACATCATTGGGGTTGGGAGAAGTGAGCATCAATAGTCCTCATCGAACCAGCCTCAACCAATATCTCTCCAGCTAGCTTCACCTTTTCTTGGTCCTTTTTGCGACCAACCTTAACTGGTTTTTCAGGAATCCCTTTCTTAAGAGATTTTTGCTGCACACCTAGAATAGAGGAAGAAGACTTAATCTTACCTAAGTCCAGGGTACCCCGAACTTCCGAGCAAACCTTACCAGCACCAGAAGAGCCACCAGAATCAACAATCATCCCACTCCCCACACCTAGAGCTAGAGCAGAAGGAGATAGACCAGACACCCGCTGAGGATCCTGGTCACCAAGCTGATCCAATCCAGTGATTACTGAACGCTATGCTTCAAACAACTCCTTAGAGCCAGAGCCATCCTCCACCTGCATGCTAGCTGGAAACCCTTCCTCTTGAACTAACTCATCCAAAGCCTCAAATCTATATAAAGTCTCCCCTTCCTGCCCATCCTTAAAAGGTCTCTTTTGACCCCGACCACGATTGCGAGGTTTAACTAGAACAAAACCATCTTTGTCCACTGCCATTCCCTACATGGGATCCTTACCCTTTTCCACCCTCAGATTAGATTGGTTACCTACATTACTTGCACCTCCTGCACCAAAAGCCCGAGGACACCTCCGCTGCAGATGTCCATATTCATGACATAACCGGCACCGAAAAGAAAACATTTCATAATCCAATGGTTGAGTCCAGGAATTAGAGCCAATAGTCAAATCAATAGAATCAGGCAGAGGTTGACTCAGATCAATCTCGACACAAACCCTCGCATAAGAAAAGATTCTCTTATCCAAAGTATGTTGAGAAGGACCAATAGGCTTACCCATCAGTAAAGCAATCGATTGTAATATATCAGTTCGCCAACATTCAAGTGGCAGTCGAGGAAGGCGAACCCAAACCGGGACCCTAGAAGGCAACTCTTCTACCGAATTAAAGCCTGCATGCCATGGTTTTATGAAAAGACTTACTTGGTTATAAAAATAAGGCCCCCCTTCAAATGCCCTATTTCAATCTGAAATGCACGAGAAATCAACCAGGAAGAAATTATTCGTAGCCAATAGAACATCAAAATCACCCTCTGGAGACCATGTCTTGCGAATCCAAGTCTCCAAGAAAGAAAGAGAAACCCTCATCCCCATAAACTTACAATCAAAACATGCTTACTGTAGTAATCCAGGTCTTCAGCTACCGCCTTTGATTGAATCACCAACACAGGACGTACATGAGCCCTCTCCAGGCATCCATTTATGTTATGCAATTTAAAGGTACTAGATTTTGTCAAACCCTCTCCAGCTGAAGCCCCATCACCAACCTCCATCATCGCAACACCCCCCTTCACCTCACCAATAGGTGGATTTCTTTCCATGCAAACCCTACACTAAAAAACTCCAGCTAAGAAGCCCTAAACCAAAACTAGCCTATCTCACAGCCACCACAAGATTGCGTGCAAAAGAGAATAACACCAGTAAACACCTCCCAACACCATCAAACAACAAGCTCCACCCAGCCAGCAAAGCAATCAAAAGATCAACCCTTAGGCGAAAGAGATCATTGTCTTTGGACAACCCAATGCCCGCACCAAGCCCCAAACGCTCACGCTGAAGCACTCCCGAGTCAACACCCACACACAAAAGAAAGGGAACAAAAAAAAAGAAAAAAAGAGCCACCCCTGGCCCCTACCCGCACCACATAGATGCCCCACCCATGCAACCACCAAAAGCTTCAGAGGCGAACAGGCTAGGGCATGGATGCCCTAGCGCGTCTACAGCCTGCACCCGAGAGCGCCATCTCAAATCCTCAATCTCCTTTACTAACCATTTAATCAAATAATCTTTATTTGATTAAATTCATCATATTTCATCTTTTAATTAAATAAATCAATTTTATCTAATTAAATAATTATCTCCTATTAATTAAATAAATTATTTTGTTTAATTAATCCTATTCTCCTCTTTTAATTAAATAATTCATTTTATTTAATTAAGTTCTAAGGTCATCTCCTTTAAATTAAATAAACCAACCTTTATTTGATTTAAGTCTAACACCATCCCCTTTTAATTAAATAAATCCAACTTTATTTAATTAAGTCTAAATTCATTATTCCTCTCATTTTTATTTATTTAATCCAAAAATATAAGTCAAAATGTCAAATCAACTAATCTCCATCTAAGTTAATCAAATAATGATTAATCCTAACACTAATCCATCAAATCCTCTAGATTTTGCAACTTGTGCAAGTAAATCATTTTTTTAATTTATAAATTCATCCATTTTCATTCAAAAAGGCATCAAGTTCTTCAAATTTTAATTCTCCCTCCCAAAAGGACTTGTCCATCCAACAAGGCATTAAAGGCCTCTTACATGTCCTTTTTCTTGAGCCAAGTGGCATTAAATCTTCTTTCATCTCCCTCCAACATGTCACTTCTTCAAATTCAAATTCCACCTAATTGCATTTATCATGCACATTGATCAAAATGTGCTCCACCTCTCTTCAATAGCATGTTGACAAGTGGCACAATGCCATTGGGTCAAATTTAGTCCCACATTCATCCCATTTTGTATTTTTCCATCCTTCTCCATTATAAATAGAGGCCTTCTCTATTTGTTTGATCATCCACAATCCATGTAAAATCACTATACTCATTTGAATCCACCATTATCATCAATATCATCCATATTGCATCAAAGTTTTCATATAGTTTCATCAATCATAGCAAGGTTATTGTCATTCTTCATCAAGGATCAATCAATCATCATCAAGCTTATCAAGGAATTTGGAAAGGGCTTCTTTCCACATCAAAGAAGCACCAATTCCCCCATGGGATGCTAGTTTGAGCATTAGAATAGGATTTAATTACCTTTCATTTGATTACTTTGCTTTATTTTCCATGTTCTTGTGTTTAAATGAATCTCATGGGGAATGTTAGTTTAGATTTGTTTATGGACTAATGTTTGATTGTTTGTTCATGTTGGAGAAAGTCTAGACCAAGCATTCACATTTTGGCACTAGAAGGAGAGCATAAATCTCAAAATTAACACATTTTTTGGCAATTTCCGTCATTTTTTATGTTTTTTTGTTTTTCCAAGTCAAACAACGCCACTGGAGGAAATAGCAACGCATATGTGGTCTCTGTTTTTCCAAATAGCGCCGCTAGTTTCACTAGAGCGCCGCTATCATTCCAGCATCGTTTTTTGCACTCAAACAACACAGTTGCCTCTGTATTTCAATTGACACTTCCTTTGCTTTCTTGCTTTTTCACTCAATCTTAAAATGGTTGTATCTTGGCCATATTTTGGTCTTATTCAGAGCTTTTTTTTTAATGGGGTATAATTTCATAAGCTATCCAATGGTGTAGGTGTTTCTCAACTTTGATAGAGTTAAAATTTTCAAATTTTCACCTAATGTCAAATCACAATGAAGCTTGGTCTAAATTTTAGGGTTTTTATGCTTAATCATTTATCTAACCCTCATATCTTCTTGTTTCTTGATTTCATCTAACATTTGGAGCTTGGATTGCAGGTTTTAAAGGATCATGGAGCATGCAAGTGAAATAAAAATCATTATCACATGATTGTAACAAGTGTTTTTAAACACTTTGGGAGCAATTATAATCCCATTCTTAGGGCTTTGTTATCTTCAAGTTTTAGGACTCAAATAAATTTATTTTGGGCTTTAAAAAGAACAATAAAAGGGTTAAAAAGAACATTAGAAACTCACTAGATTTAGTTTTTGGTTTTTAAGAATTGAACAAAACAACTTCACACTTCATCTTGGTGCTATAAAAATAATCCATTATTGCTTTTGAAGTTAAAATGAACATGTGCTTATCTTATTTTGTAATATTTTCTACAAACTAATATCATTTAAAGGCATATGCACTTCTCTCGCGCTTCACGGCGATCTTGAGAATCAAAAGTCCTTTTGTGATATTAGGTTGTCTAAAAGATTTCCTCCACACTTCAATTTGGGCTTTTAAGATTGAACAAAATCTTGCAAGTGTGAGTAATTATATTGGGTGTGTTCTCTCTTTGTTCACGCAAACAAAGATTGATTGAACTACAGATGTACTTACTCGCTTTTTTTTACCTTTAGAGGGTCTGCCTTGGTGGGAAAAAGTACTCACCCCAAGGGAACAACCCAAGCAATAACAAGCATAAGCCAAGCTCTTCCAAACTACTATATAAATTTGTGGTTGCCATGAAAATCGTAAACAATGGGAAGCAGTGCATGATAACTTTCCCCCAGTATCTTTATGATGTGTAAAGCCCTTGTTCTAAGGGTTGGGAGATCTCTCACAATGATTTTATCATTGCATCCCATAAAATAGATTCCCTTACTACAAACCTTTGTTTAGAATCTAAAATCCCAATATTTGTTGGCGTCAGGAGGTCAGACCTCCGGAGCCGTCCCACATACTTGTGGTTCTTTGTAGAGATGAAAAGTTTTTCATGGGAGATTCATGAGAAATGAAGCTTGGATGACCCATATAAGTGATTTTCATGGAGGGGAGCTAGTGTGGTCAAGCTTCTATTCATCCACTCTAAATAAGCATAGCTCGATTTATCCAAGTGGGAATTCAACAAATATTTTCTTTTCCATCCTAGGATTGTACAATTTTTGAGTCAGTTTAACACATTGCTTGGATCCAAAATCTTGAAAACAAACATTCAACAAGGACATCAAATTTTAAACCTTTAGAAGGAGCAAATACCTTTGAAAAATACAAGTGCTACTGCTTTTCCTAGGGATTTCATCCTTAGAGGCTTCTAAGTATTTGGATTCATATCTCAATTTGCTCCCACTAAAGTCAACATTAGGGATCTATTGCCTTGATTTTCTTGATTTCCACATAATGGACTTTGTGGGATGAAAATAAATTGAGACATTAGAAATTTAGTTTGAAAAGCTAAAGCAAGAAATTGTTTGTGGTAAAAGCAATTCATTAATCAAGATAAAATCAATTGAACCCCACACATGTGCTTGTTTATCTTTTGTCTTATGGTCTTTTGAGCAAACATTGATCTTTTGGTTTGAAGTACTCTTAGGGAAAAGCATGTTCTTCAAAACCTTGGTCTTGTAAACAAGTACCTCTTAGGTTCATTTAGGATTAAAACAACCAATCATTTCATCCATCTCAAACATCAATAAATTCCCATCTCACAAACAACTTTTAGAACCTTGGAAAAATCATTCATACTAGACTTTTGGTAAAATCCTTCAAATCAACATCAAAATCTCCTTGTTTGGCTAAGTGTGTGCAGATGAATCCTTCTTCATACACTTAGTTAAATTATCACCTTGTGTGAAATTTTATTCCAAGATAACAACCAACATCTTGGGGTTTATAAGTTCATCCAAATCAAAATCCAAATCAAATTCAAAGTCAACAAATCCAAAAGTCCTAAAGCCTAGTATTCCTCCAAGGGTCCTAAAAGTTCAACACCCATATTAGTCACCTTTTCATCCTTCATCTCATCATTTGTCCTAAATTCCTTAGAGGTCAAAAAGGCCAAAACACAAGAAGAACATGGAATATAAACTTGATTCATACATCATGAGTGGTCAGAATCAACCAAACTATCAAAGCCTTACAATGTTGATTGATTATCAAAACTCACATTTATACAATCAATCCATGGGATCATTATCTCCTACAAACCTCAATGGTACAACAAATGTGAGTATACCCAATCTAAATTCTAGAACACCTTTCCCTATGGTAGATTTAAATTAAAGTCCAAACCTACAAATCTATCAACCAAACAATCAATGCATGATTCTTCAACAAAACAACATTATCCCACCAAATCCATATATGCCAAATGTGAATATACCAAGTACAACTTTACCAAACATGAATATTTTGAATCCACACTTGGTAAAATTTGGGATATATATGTTTGTGAATCATACAAATGTTGTTCAAATTCCAAAAAAAATGTTAACGACTCCATGTATTGATCCAAGTCAAGGTAACACCATGCAAAATCAAAGTTACCTAAATCAAGGAAATGTGATTCCCAACCACAACAATGTTCAATTTCAACCTACCATGCCAAATCTAAACATCATCCCAAATCAGAACATTGTCCAAAGTCATTTTTTCCGTGATCCCATAGAAACACCACATGTATACATTCCAAATCTTCTTGAACAAAAAACAAATCAACTATATCAAGGGTGTCAAGGTCAAATTTTGCAAGATCAAATTGCTACACTTACCAAAATAGTTGACTCATTGTGCCAAGAGACATCTCCACCCCAAAATCAATACACTCTTCCATTGGCTAAACCATGTCATTAAAGCATTGAGTTGTGTCCACAACCACATCAAGAATAATATCTCCAATGTCAAGAGGTTGGATATCAATATCAACAACATCTACAACAAACCCAATCACCACATCTCAAAGATCAATCACCACATCTCCAAAATCAATCGTCACAAGGTCAATTTAAAGTAAAAATATCACAAGGTAACAAACGAAAATACACACCACTTGGGAAACCAATCAAATCATTCATGCAATAGCTAGTACAAGAAAATCTCATCAAAATCCCCTGTTATGAAAATTATCAAGAGCCTCAAGTTAAACCACCAGGGTATAATGAGAAGTGCCTTTGTGATTTTCACAAAATAAAGGGACACACAACATCAAATTTGTATTTGACTCAAAAATCTCATCCAAGACCTTATTGATCAAAAAATAATAACTATTGAGGACCATGATGAAGATTCAACCACTAGTGATAGCATTGAAAATCTCTCCACCACAATTGTTCAAAACAATGATCAAGATCTACCCATCAATGAGCACATTGAAGATGTTTCTACCCCATCCAATGATTAAATTGACATGCATCAAGAGTCACTTTTTAGTCATGATCAAAATCCCTCAACAATATTCAACAATTATCTATTTCAAGGAGTGTTAGAATTCTTTGATCCTATTGACATAATCCATGATCCATCGACCAATGATCATGTTGAAAATGTCTCTACATCACCTAATGAGTTCGAGGGCATATCTCAAGAATTAATTCCAAAGAATGATCAACATATTTCACCAAATTCTACCAATGGTCCTTTCCAAGACATATTGACATCCTTCGACCTCATGGTTGTAGATATTGAAGGAGTTTTCAACTCAACATTTGGTCCAAGTCCACTCAAAGATCAAGAGGATATTGAGCCACTTCCCATGCCTAATGAAGATATCCAAGAACCCATTGTAAGCAATCCATCCTTTGAAACTGACCCATGTCAAGAACTTGATCCAAAGCATGTCAAAAGCAATTCCAAAATTAATCAAGATCAAGAATTTGTATCTCCAAGATACTACAATGATCTAATGAACACTCTCTTATCTATACAAGATGTCGCAAATGATCATCATATCCATATAGCACATATTCCCCCATCTACCCATGAGATGCTTACTCCTAATGGACATGTAGATGATCTTCATTCAAAACAAGAGTCTCATACTCTTGATATCATTACCAAGGAACAAGAGTCTCGTACTATTAACATTTGTACACATGATCAAGATATAGAAAAATCTAGAGACATATTAGACATGGGTCATGAAGAAGGCTTCTACAGAAGTTTTGAATCAAAAAAATCCTATGAAGGCATATCAAAAATGAATCATGAGGAAGACTTCTACGTGGATAGTGAATCATCAACACCTCTTGAAGAAGCATTAAAATATGATATTCCACAAGATCAAGCCAAAGATATGAATCAGGAAGTTATCCCACTTATAGAGGATCCTGTCACTTATAAACTTGGATCACTTACCTTTTTTAGGGAAAGCTATCTTATCAATGAAGAAGCTATCACCTTTGAAGATCCACAATAGAGCAGAGAAGGATTAGCACCTTGCTTCCAAGGAAAATCATATCCTATTGTAAATAAAATGTTTCAACAAATGAATTATCAGGGCAGAGGATTAGGCCTACATGAACAGGGTATCCTAGAACTAGTGCATATTATTGGAAATCCTAAGCATCAAGGTCTTGATTATTCAGTATTGGGGGCAACTTCGTCTCAAGCAAACATCAACATAGGAAGCACAAACAATCCTTATGATGAAATCAATGCCAATACTACAACCAACCACGTCATGGATCTTCATCCACCCATCACCCCATCCACAATCTTGGGAATTTGATCCACAACTTCATGCAACATCATTATCTTCATGCTTTGAGAAAATTTCATCCATTTATCATCTATTTTCATAGTTTTTCATCATTTCATAGCTAGGTTATGGAGAAATTTCATCAAGGAGCATCAAATCTTCATCATCATCATCATCATCAAAGATTTGCAAGGAATTGGGAAAGGGCTTCTTTCCACATCAAAGAAGCACCAATTCCCCCGTGGGATGCTAGTTTGAATGTTTTGAATAAGTTTTCTTAGCATTCAATATATTTCTTTTGATATTCTATCTTGTTTTCTTGTTCATTTCATTTCAATGAATTGCATGGGGAATGATTGTTTTAGATGTGTTTGATGACTAACATTGTGTTGCTTGTCTATGTTTGAACAGGTCTAGATCAACCATTCACATTTTTGGTGCTAGATCCACCAACATCAAAAGAAGGATGTGAATCAAAGCACAAAGAACATTATCAAATCAAAAGAAGTTGAGAAGCATAATGGACAAATCAAATACACATGGATACCAAAACATACAAAGAAGGAATATCCCTATCAAACTCCATTAGTCAAAGAAACTATGGGGAAAAATAAAAAAGGGAAAAGTATCCATCAAAGATGTCCACAAAGGAAAAAATAGACTTCTCAAGCAACATACAAAGTATATCAAGCTGTTGGTCCTAATTCCATGCACACTTTCGTATCCACCCATTATTGATCATCTTCCCAAGTTTGGAGAGTCAAAGGTTCCAAACTATCAACCAATCCATATTTTATTCCTAAACACACTCCATCCACGCCTCCATGCATGATATCCAATTCTCACATTGACCATGTATTGGCAGCCACCCTTCATCATAAGGATTTAGAAGGCACTCTATCACGATGTGCACACAAAGACAAAGTTAACTCTGGTATCAACAAAGCAAATAAGGAATCTCAAAAGTTGCATTCAAGTGCATGTATCTTGGAAAAACAACTTCTTCAGGCAGGATATCGATGGCACATTATGACAGAAGCATCTACATCGACACCACTAGGTGGTTCAACGTGAGCTTAAAATATTTCAAAAAAATCAAAAAATATAAAAATCCAAAAAAGTTTAAAAAATAGATTAAAAATAGTAAAAATAAAAATCATCCTCTAGTGAAAACCACTATGGTGGCACTTTGGATAGGTACCATGATGAAAACCTGGAAAACGGGCGTCATGTGTAGAATTGAGCATCTATGTGCACCATTTCAAGTGGAAGCATCTTATCTCATCCATAATAAATCCAACATTCCATCCATCTTATCCATAATAAATCCATTCATCCATGAACCATTTATCCAATCCATTTTCATCCATTTACACCCATCTTCCAAATTATCTTGATCTTGACAAAGTTTGGTGCACACTTTACGCTTGCTTATGGTAGAAATCTTGACATGAGTCATTTTCATTGATCCTATCCTACCTAGCATTATCCAAATGAGCATTCTTTATTCGAAAACCTATCTTATCACAAGATAATCTTGGCATCCTTTGTGTGCTTACTGTATACACTCAAAATTGGTCTGGAGAATATCAATTAAATATTGATTATTTAATTAATAAATTTTCATTCCTCTACTATATAAATAAATCAAATTTATTTACATAGTTCCTTTCCTCTTAATTATTCTATTCCAATTCACCTCTTTCACGATTTAACTAAAATGAGCAAATCTAAATAATTTGTTTTATTTTAATTAACTTCTCTCTCACTTAATTCAAATTTTTAAATTTGAATTTCATCACATTTCTACATACTTTTCTCTAACTACCTTCCACCTCACCCTCCAACTCACCATGTGTCACATAAAAATGATTATTATTATTTTCTAAATTGGATAATTATTCTCAGCAATTTAACCACCTTGAGGACACATGGCTCCTTCATCCAAATGATTCCCTCTTGCACTTGGAAAAACGATTTTATTAAAGGGAACATTTACCTTGTTTTCTCCATCCTCTTCATTCTTGTCTGTCAGATTCTCCAGATTAAATCTTGATCACTCATGGCTGCCAACTCACCCAATGCCTTGGAAAAATCTATAAATTGAGCCCAATTTACAGCTTTTGCATAAGGATCATTTGCATAACATTACTCTGCAGGATTTCATTTAGCATTTTAAGAGCTTAGTTTGTCATTTACAATTTAGCATTTAGAGTAGTTTGTCAATTTGATTTGAATCATGGCTCCTTTAGATGTTTCTTAGTTTGTTTCAATTTAGAATTTAGAAATCATTTCCACATCACTCTCATTAGTTTAATTATGTTCTACATCATTTACATATCATTTGTATAGAGCAGTTCATCCATCATGTTATTTTGTCATTCCATCTAGCAATCATCCAATCATGTAGATGTAGGCTTAGAATTTGCATTGTAAATGGATAGGCTACTTGTTTCTTAGATGAAATCTCAGGGATTTGTGCAGGAATAAGATCCGAGAGCACAAATTGCCAAGACATTTAAGATTAGAGGAGGATGCAAAGTTTTTAAAGAATTATGTTGTTAAACTATGTTTGATTTAGATAGATTCTTTAATATAATACTTCCCATCTAAGTGTGTTTGTTTTAATATTAATTCATGCATATTTTCTAACACACATAAATTGGAGCCCACCATGGGGCCTAGCCCCTATTATTTTAACATTTTCTAGAAGTTTTGTTTTGTCGTCTCGGACGTGTAGTTTTCTGGTGCAACCGTGTAATTTTCTGGCGCTTACGAAAGATTCTATGGCGCTTACACCGACTATTCTGGTGCTTCAAGGGAGTTTTCTGGCCCTTCCAAGCTATCATGTGGCACTTCAGGGAGTTTGTATGGTGCTTTGACCATTTTCTGTGGTGCTTTGGTCAAATTCTATGGCACTTTCAATTAATTATGTTGCTCCTCTATTGTTTTGGCACTTTTGCTTATTGTTCTGGTGCTTTCATCTGTTTCTGTAATTTTTCTCGAGAATGAAAACTAATGTTGGCTTTTTAGTTTTATAGGTTGCATAAAATGTTGTCAAAGATCATGTTGAAACTCAAGAACGCTTGCCAAAGATAATCTATGAGAAACTACTAATGAATTTGATGCAGGGCCTAGATTTTGTCTTTCCTTCTTGCTTAAATTAGGAACATAGATTAATTAGCAAGGAATGAACACCATGTTTACTGCCTGTTTTGAAGGGTAGGCATATGCTCTCCCCTTAACTGGGTGACCAAAAATCTAGACCCCTTCCTTTTCATTTATTTTGTGGTTTGTTTTGAATGGTAGGCATATCCTCTTGCCTTAATTGGGTGACAAAAAAACTAGACCCGTTACGTGTTAATCTTCGAGTGTGAGTAGGGTATACGGTGAGGGTTCTCTCTTTATTCATGCAAAATAAAGAGGATCGAACTGCGAGTATACTCTCTCACTTTTGTTTATCCTAGAGGGCCTACCTTGCGGAAAAAGTACTCACCCAGGGGAATGAATCAACCAGTAACACTCTAAATCCAAGAGTATTTCTAGTTGGGATATAAATGTGGATATTGGAGTAAATGCCAATATCACACAGTTGGCTCCGACGAGAAGGACAATAATGGTCTCTTTCCACGTTGGGTCAACTCCTACGAATGAAAAGTACTTACTAGAACCCTTGTTTTAGAATTAGCCAAATCCTTTATCTATTCTCTTGGTACAACACCGGTCGGTGTGAAGGAATCCACATTCTCGCAATCTTTAGTAGAGATGATCAGTCTACCATGGGAGTTTCATGGTGGTTGGAAGCTTGGTTGATCTGAGAAGAGAGTGCAGTGTAAGGGGGAGCCCGTCTAGCCAAGCTTTTGAATTCATCAGCTAAAGATAAGTGCGGTTGAGGTAAAACCCACATGGAATCCAAGAGAATATAGTTCATCACAGCCCTAGGGAATGTACGTTGTGCTTGATTGTGCTTGTCAAATTGTTCTCAAAACAAACCTCAAAAAAAAATTTACACATTGGAAAAACTACAAAAACTGTGATTCAAAATACATCATCTGGGACAAAACATCTTTTGACCAAAAACCAGAAAAAATCAAACAAACTGGAAACAAACTGTTGCATACTCTGTTCGGTGCTTCTGCTGCTTTCTGTAGCACTTTCACCAACTTTTCCAACGCATTCACCCTCTTTTTTAGCGCTTCCACCATATTTACCAGCGCATTTACCCAAAAATTTGGTGCCTCCTATTCATTCTCTGGTGCTTTGACCCTTTTCTATGGTGCATTCACCTACTTATGTGGTGCTTCCAAGCCATTATGTGGTGCCTCTGAGCTTTTCTGTAGCGCTTCTACCTTTTTGGCACTTTCACCCAATGTAACGGTGCTTCCACCAAAAACCCAAAAACAAAGAGCTAAATACCATTCCCATCCATCATTTTGAAACCAAAATTCAAGCATTTTTCCAGTCCATAATCATTTTCATCCTTGACAATAGTCTAAACATGTCTTTAGTCGATGGCTTCATGAAAAATCAAAATTTGAAAACCAAAATGCATAGTTCTTAGTCCAGAAGATCGTCAAAAATATCTTTCCATGCTAAGTTACGATTTTAGGGACAGATTGATCTTCAATTTTTACAAAAAAGCTTCCAAGAACAACCCCGGTTTGTATTTGTTTTATTATTGCCAAAACCAAAGACTCTTCCAAATATTTGAACATCTCATCTAGGAAAGAAAAATTCATTCACCTTTTCACGATTGGAGCCAAAATTTCAAAATATCCTCAAGTTTGGAATTATCCTTTAGAGTCCAAAACTTTGTTAAAATTGAATTATCCAAGTGAAACATTTTACCTAAACTTTGATCAAACATCTAAAAGTGCCCATCATCATCAACACCCAAATTTGATAATCAAGTTGAGTTTCCCCATCAAGGTCTTTATCCTCCATCATTGCAAATAATACACTTTGTATCAAATTTCATCACCTTGGTTACATCAATAGAATCCATCATTCTATTCTACCTAGGTATTTCCTTGGCACTCTCAAATAATGATCAAAATTTAGCAAAACCTTAATCAATTGTATGCCATTTTAACAAGGTCCCAAAAGAAAAAACTTAAGGACAAAGAAACCAAACCTCCACATACCATGGTTGAACCAGAGGAAAATACTTTTCACAAGATCTCCCAAAAAGAAATAGATGAGATAACAAAAGAAGATGTCGAACAAGCAAATCAAGACCCCAATTTCCATAGATTCCTAGAAAAAGTCTTTGAAAATGATGGGGAGAAATACCTTTTGAGGTTAGCCAATCAAGGGGATAAGTTACCTAACAACTTTGATGTTAACAAATTGAAGAGTATCCCAAAGAAACTAAAACTAAAACACTTACTGCCAATCAAATGACTACCTTAAGAAATCAAATGCAAAACCTTCAACAACTCCAAGATATGCAAGGAGGGACTCCAAAAAGATAATTGTTACAAGATATTTGTCCTTATCCCTTTGATAGAAGGTTAAACATGATACCATTCCCTTAAAATTGTGAATTTTCAAAATACGAGAAATATAACGGGAAATCAGACCCTATAGACCACATGTGAGAATTTCGAACAATGAGTCTTGAATTCGCCCATGAGGATACATACTTAATGAGACTCTTTCCTCATAGTCTAGGGGGCTATTGAATGGAATGCTTCTCAAAGTTACAACCAAGCATAAAATCCTTCCAAGAACTTGTCAACAGATTCATCACACAATATTCTTATAACATTGCACATGAGATAACCATGAAGGACCTTTGTCATACCAAATAAAAACAAGGAGAATCTTTTCTCATATTCCTTCAAAGATGGAGAAGGTTATTCGCTTGTTACGCTCGTCCCATACCCGAATAGGAAAAGATGGAAATATTTATTGATAACCTTAATAGTGAGATAAGCTATAGATTGTAATTACAATGTCCTCCTAGCTTTGAGAAAATGGTATAAAACGGTGTTAAAATTGAAGAAGCCTTAGTAAAAAGAGGGGTGTTGAAAATTCACAATGAAGGATCAAACAATGCTAGTTCATCTAACCATCATAACAATGAAAAACCCAAATTTTGGACAAGGAACAAAAATGCCAATGATGGTAATGCTGAAACACAAAATGCCAAACCCATCTTTAACTTGTCAGGAACCACAACCAAGGTAGATCAAAACATAAATCAAGGAACTAATCAAAATGTCTCCTCGTCCATCAATCAAAGTAACACCCCATCAAAATTTCCACCATGTCAAACACAATCAAACGGCCGAATATTCACTCCTTTGGGTCAATCACATGAATCTGTATTGAGGGAACTTCTTGAAAATAACCTCATAACACTACCTAACACACGAGGCTTTGAACCTAAAGTAAAATCGTCTTGGTGGAATGATGCCCATTACTGTGAATTTCATTGATGCAAAGGTCACTTAACAAATAGTTTCATGTAATTGAAACATAAAATACAAGACTTGATAGATGCCAAAATAATACAAATAGAGGGACTCCAAACAAATGGAGATCACAGAGCATTCAAAAATCCCTTACCGAACTACGAAAAAGGGGAATCCTCTACGACGACTAACAAGGAAAAGAAAAAAAACTATGTCCATGATAATGTCATAAATCATATCTCAGCAATAGAAAACCAAATGGATACCATTGAAACCAATGATCGCCAAAGCATTACCACAAGTGATAATTTGATTTATGATGTTCCAATCGAACAAGAACAATACATTATTATCCTTGAAAATAAAATCAATGACACCAAACTTGACATGAATGCGAATGATACTCAAATCAATGTCATCAAAATCAATGGGAAACAAGACAGTGTACCAGTGAATGCGACCACCAGAGCACATGCCAAATATGTCTTAAAAGGAGGTTCATCTAAAACATCTATAACATCGTCCAATCAATACAACATAGTGGACCAATTACAAAAGATCCCTACACAAATATCAATATTGGAATTGCTCAATATTTCACCTTCCCACAAAGAGATCTTGGAAAAAGCCCTAGTGGACACAACGGTGCCAACAAATTTGGAGTTTGTAAATTCAAATCCATGGTGGGGCATTTAACTGCGCCACATTGCCTATCCTTTTTTGAAAATTATGATGCATCCATCTCCCATCCCCACAATGTTGCTCTACATATTGAAGTCCTAATCCACAAACATCATGTCAAACACGTCCTAACAGATGGAGGAGCTGGCCTAAATATATGTACTTTAAAGCTTCTTCGTGCCTTGGGATTTTCTGAGAATGCAATTGATTCAAAGAAAAAGATTACAATAAAAGCATATGATAATGAGGAAAGAGCTTCATAGGGGTTAATCATCCTACCCATACAAGTGGGACCAATCCAGAAAGATGTAATTTTTCAAGTCTTAGACAAGGATCTGACCTATAACATATTATTGGGTTGACCATGAATCCATGAAATGCAGGCGGCCCCTTCAACATATCACCAATGTCTAAAATTTCCTTGTGGTGACCAGGAAATCACCATTTTGGTTGATTCAAATAGTCCTCAGTATTGCAATACACTAAAATCTGTCCAAGATATCTTTGTACCTCATAATAGAGAAGCCTCCATTTCCACTACTTCCAATGAGCAGAGCCAGTCAAGTTTCTCATCCAAACCATTGGTCACTTCCACAAATCATGAAAGCCAATCCAATTCCACATCTAAATAGTCTGAGAAGAAAGAAGAAGCTGCTCCATCCACATCTTCAAATCCTAAAGCCCAATTGAATTCCTTGTCAAAGAAATTTGATGAAAAGTCCAATTCAAAGACAAAGGTGTTGGTGAATACTTCTTTGAATGGTCCTTGTGTCTTTCACACTTTTCTTCTCCAAAATTCTATGGACAACCCTCTACATCAATGCAATAGATCCCACAACCAGTCACAAAATTTGATGGACGATTCATAAAAGAAAGCACCAAATTTGATGAAGCAGAAGACAATGATGTTCTAAACTGGCTTTATAAAGATGAAGAAGAATCTCAGGCAACAACTGCCACTGTACAAACAACTCAATATGGAAAAGGTTTCACTATCTTGGAAAAGATGGGATATGAAGGGAAAGGTCTCATGGGAAAAAGAAAGAAGGAATCATAGAACCAATTCAACCACTTTTAATCAATCCAAAAGATAAGACTAGACTGGGCTATAGAGAGGACACAAAAGAAAAGATGGTTGAAAGAATCCTACAATTACAAGCCAGCGAAGAGCATGAAACTGATTCCAATGAATATGAGTGGGATTCACTATCAAAAGAGTCCTATCATGACAAGGATATTGATGTGGTACACAAATATGCACCCCTACTTGAAGAGGGACAAGGTTCAGGTTCAAGACCGCTTGAATTTGGATCGCAACACCTTGATGATTCTACTGAAGATGATTCAACTCGGAGTGAGACAAATAATTTAGAGGAGAGTTACCTTCTAGACCTCGATTTTTCTATTGGACTAATGGAAGAAACCACTATCTGAACCCTTACCATTTCTGACCTTAACCTGTCAGGTAACTGCTTACCCTTGGTACATCCTAAGCTCATAGACTGGGACCTAACCGAACCATTTGACATCCCTACATTTTCAAACGATGACACCATCATCAATTTCCTTTATGCCAATGATCCCGAAATAAAATCCACCATTGAACATCATAACAAGGCTTCCACATAGGGGAGTATCAAATATTCCAGCTGCAAAATGAATAATATAGGAAATAGATTTGATATTGAAAACCATTCAATGGCAGTACTAGATCTAGAAAAAGTAAAAACAAAGAGTGCATCCGATGGTTAAAACCTCTCTGAGGTATTAAAGGATGGAAGATTTGATACCCTCCCAGAGAATTTTCAAGAAATATCAAAAATATTGATTGAACCCACATAGTCTATCAACATCGACAATGAAGAGACAGTGAAGAATATCCATCTAGCAGCATCTTTGACAAAACAGGAAAAGCCAAGCTTTCTCAAAATTTTCACAAAAAAACAAATCAACTTTCCTTGGTCATATGTGGACATGCCAGGAATTGATCTAGAACTCATCATGTGTCATCTATCATTACCTCTAGGAGTGAAACCAATCAAACAAAAGTTGAGAAAAATGCACCTCCATATCGCACTATTGGTAAAGGAAGAGTTAAATAAATTGTTAGATGCATGATTCATCAAACCTATTGATTATGCCAAGTGGATATCCAATATAGTACTAGTTTCAAAGCCTGATAACAACATTCACATCTAGATTTATTTTTCAGACCTTAATAAAGCTTGTCCTAAGGATGATTTTCCTTTACCCAAAATAGACATCATAGTAGATTTGACAGTAGGGCATGGTATGCTATCACTGATGGATGGATTTTCTGGATATAATCAAATCAAAATAGCTCCAGAAGATCATGATAAAACAACTTTTACTTGTCCATGGGGAACCTTCTATTGGAATGTTATGTCGTTTAGCTTGAAGAATTCAGGAGCTACTTACCAACGTTCCATGACAACAATCTTTCATTATATGATGCATAATTTCATGGAAGACTATGTGGATGATTTATTAGCCAAATCATATACTAGGGAGGGACATTTGGATGTCCTAGATAAAATTTTCACTAGATTGGAGAAATTCAATGTGTTGCTAAATCCCAAGAAATGTTTGTTTGGAGGTGACATCAACAAAAATATTGGGTTACATAGTTTCAAAAAAAGGGATCAAGGTAGACCCAGCCAAAGTCAAAGATATTTATGGAAATGCCACTGCCAAAGAACATTAGTCAACTCTATTCTCTACAAGGGAGGTTTCAATCAATTCGTGGATTCATTTCACAACTGGCAGACAAGACCCATCCCTTCACTCATCTACTGCATAAAAATGTTTATTTTCGATGGGATGAACAATGTGAGGGAGCCTTCAACCATTTGAAACAATATTTAATGAATCCACATGTCCTAGTACCACCATCAGAAGGGAATCCACTATTGCTATATGTTGCTACAACAGAGACATCATTGGGAGCCTTATTAGCACAAGAAGATTCAGCGGGGAAAGAACGAGCAGTTTATTACATCACTAGGATGCTAAATGGCTATGAAATCAACTATACCTCCATTGAAAAGGCCTGTCTAGTAGTAGTATTTTCTACTCTATAGCTATGACACTACATGCTAACTCACACCATCAAGTTGATAGCCAAAATTGATCCTCTCAAATATCTCCTCAGCAAAGCAAACCTAATAGGGAGATTAGCTAAATGGGTCATGATACTCTATGAATTTGATATCCAATATGTGGATAGGAAGGAAATAAAAGGACAAGCAATCACTGATCAATTAGCAGAGGCACCATTACCAGATAATCATCCTTTACACATTGAATTTCCATATGCTCATGTTCTTACTGTGGCTGCAAAACAATGGACATTGTACTTTGATGGATCACACACCCAACATGGATCAGGAGCCGGAATCCTATTTGACACTATACAAGGGCATACCATACCAAAATCATACAGACTAATGTTCCCTTGTACCAACAACATGCCAGAGTATGAAGCATTAATCATTGGCATCAAAACAGCTATAGAATGGAAGGTCCTGGAATTGCAAGTGTATGGAGATTCTCAATTAGTCATTAATCAAGTCAACGATGATTATCAAACAAGGGATGAAAAAATGATGCCTTACAAGAGAATGCTAGATGATTTCAAGAAATAATTTTTGGATATCAAATTTGAACAGGTTTCAAGAGTGGACAATAAAGACATTGATGCCATGGCTACTATTGCTTCCTTATTACAAATTGTGAACCCCTAATTCGAAGTGCCTATAAAAACACAACAAAAAAAAATGTTAGAGAGTTATCTTGTAAGCATGAAGAAGGATTCCCCATGAAATCCATTCACAAAGCTAAAAATAGGAAATAAAACAAAGAAAACAATGAAGAACATAATGGAAGTATGAAATCCTAATTTAGCATGCAAACACTTGATCCCATGGGGGAGTTGGTGCAAATAGGTGTGTGGAGATTTTCCCTTTCCCAACTCTTGAATGCAAATGTTGATTGAAGATGATTGATCCACTTGATAAGTCCCTCAATGAGCTCCAAAATCTGCAATAAACTAGTTAAGAAGATGGATGGAATTTGAGAGATATTTGTGCATAATAACTTTGCATAATTGTGGATGATAAAATGCATGGTGAAGCATTCTATTTATAGAATGTTGAAATGGAAACAAAGCCAAAATAGAGCAATGTGGGACAAAGATTTGGCCAATGGAAAAATGCCACTTGTCCAAATGTGATTGGATGAGGAATGAGCAAGTTTTGACAAATGTGCCAATACATTTTTGAATTTGAATTTTGAGAAAAGACATGTAAGAGGGGGAAAGAAAATTGCATTAAACCCCTTGGCTCAACATGCAAGAAGAAGTAAATGCCTTGTTGGAAGGACTTGTAAGAGAGAGTAAATGACATGTTGGAAGGACATGTCATTCAAATTTTGAATTTGAAATAGAAGAATATTCCTCCAAAAGATGCTTTGTTGAGGGAAAATGAAGATTTAATAAATCAATAAATTGATTTATTTGTGCAAGTGGGAAAAGCTAGAGGATTTTGAAGATTAGATTAGATTTAATCAAGATTTGATCAATTTAATGAAGATTAGGAAGTTTGACTTGTTTTGACTTAGATTTTTGGATTAATTTAAATCAAACAAGAGAGGAAATGATTTAATGAGTTTAATTAAATAAACATGTTTTGATTATTTAATTAAAGAGATTGAAGTAAGATTAAATTAAATAAGATTTTAATTTATTCAATTTAATAGATAGACTTTAGAGATTTAATTAATTAAATAAAATTAATTATTTAATTAAAAGAGATGGAGAATGATTTAAGAGACTTAATTAAACACATGATTTGTTTAATTAAGAGAAGAAAACAAATGAATTTAATCAAATAAAGATATTCAATTAAATGGTTAGGTCGGGGAATGATTTAGGATGAAATGATGTCGGTAGTCAGACTTAGATGCGCAATGTCAACTTGTACATTTTGCGTGTCTACATTTTGCCCCTCTTTGAAGCAATGTACTTGTTGCATTGATTCAAAGAATGATCTTGTCATGATCAATAGTCAAAATTTCTCTAATTTTTCAGATGCCCCACTATTGCCCCAGTGAGAAGAATTGCACTGGTATATTGCCCCCTCGAGATGTTGAATGGGAATGCCAATTGCCAATCAAAATCGCGATAAAATGTGAGAGGAGTGGTTGATGTAGATGAATGGACATTCATTAGCTGTGGGTAGCTTCATGTACCAACTGGGATAGAAATGCTAGTAAAGATAGAAGAATGTGATAGAAGAATGAAAGAATGAGATGATCATGCAAATGATGAAGACTACTTGCCATGGAGTTGGGATTTTCAAAGGGCGAATTTCCTTATGTTTGATAATACACGCAGTACGATGCATCAAGGTATCGAGAATCAGGATGGCGTTGTACCTAGTGTGATGGACTTTGACTCGACAAATCAGATAGGAGTATTCTTGTTCACACCTGACATACAGAACCCTGTCTAGAAAATAGTTCAAATATTTCAAATATCTCAGACCAAAACATAGGAAGGCGAGCCTTTCTATGTGGTCAACAAGAAACTTAAAACACCCTCGCTACAGACTAAACAAAAACATGCATGACCAAGGTTATATTACAAAGATATCCAACAAGCACAACAGACAAAAGATAATGATCGTTGTCCCATTCCTATCTCTCTAAATCCTTCGTTCGGACATCATTGAGAGGTCCTTGGAATGAGCACAATGAGATAAATCAAACAAAATAAAGTAAGTGAGCAAACAAACTAATGTTCTTCATACCGTTAGCCGAGAGAAACAATGTTTCGAAAGATGGGAGCCGAAACTTATTGCCAAAAGATAATGTCCATTGTCGGAACGGATCCTAGGACATGTTAATGACACGTCATTTCATTTACCCAAAGTGGTTGGTTTGATAAAAGTGCCCATTGTTGGAACAGATCCTAGGACATGCTTTTATCAAACGATGATGAAATTGATTTATGATTTATATGCCATTGATAAGAAAAGAGTTGACCAACTTGCTTGCTGACTGACCTATACTTGAGATTTTGACAGTTTAGGTTTTCACATTTGACTGCTAGACTTGTTTTGACTGTTTTACCAAAGGTTGAGGGTGATGATGATTTATTATGGATGATTGATTATTGCGAGTGTAAGCGAGATGAGGCGGATGGAATTTTTTTCAAATATTTGGATGTTTTTGGAGTTTTGCAATGTTTTGAGGTTGTTTTTGGTATTTTTTCAAGATTTTCAAATGTTTTGATTTTCAATTTTCCAATGTTTTGATATTTTCTAAGATTTTGACCAAGAGACTAACCTAAAGACCTATCCTAGGGGCTGATCAACAGATTAGCCTTGCCTACGTTATACACGCAGAGACCACGTAGTTCGACTGACAACTTGACCGATTTACAAATGAAGATATACATGATGAGATGTCAGTTTATTATGATGGACTCCTATAGGACTGACCAAATGTCTCGGGGGATAATCAAAGATCAACCTTTCCTATGTTCAAGCTCAAAGACGACGTAGTTTGACTGACAACTCTTTTTTTGAATTTTTGACTGACTTTTTTGACTTGTTTTTGGATTTTGATATGTTTTGAATGTTTTTGGATTTTCTAATTTTTTGATGTTTTTGGATTTTCTGATGTTTTGATGATTTGGATATGGACATGTGTGATGATATCAGTGCTTTCTTTTGGTATTTTGTTGAAAACCAAGCTAAGGTTGATTGATCAAATTGATGGATTGATGATGATGATGACATTGTTGAGGATGCACAATAATGCAAGGATTTGATTGATCAGGATTGATAATGATAACATTGTATAGGATACATGACAATGCAAGGGTAGTGTTAAGCAACACAAGGATTGGGAAAAAATATCCCCAAGATGATGATGTTTTGATTGGATTTGTTTGACCATGTTTGATGAAGCTTGATTTTGGAACAAAATTTGTTCAAATGATTTGATGCGATGTTTGAAGGGCGTGTTAGATGCAACTAATATTGATTTTTTGGATTGATGTTTGATGAAAGATGAAGCTTTGATAAAGAACATGTTCTTGTCAAAATATTCCATGGGCTAGTGATTTGGATTCTGGATCACAAATGCTTTGACCAATTTGGTTTCACGTTTGTCAATGTTCAGATCGCCACATAAGTTGGAGGATATAGATCAAGATTTATTCTCGAAGCAAGATGTACATATCTGCCCCCAGTGTCTAACAATGTATGGAATGCCATGGATGGATGCTCAGATAGGCGTAGGGATGTATGGATATGGTAAGCATGCAAAAGGATGCCAAGGATTATCTTGCGATAAGATAAGGTGTTCGAATAAAGAATGCTCATTTGGATAATGCTTCATAGCTCAGATAATGCTGCATAGGATAGGATCGATGAAAATGACCCATGTCAAGATGTTTTACGGTAAGCAAGCGTAAAGCGTGCCCCAAAATTTCATCAAGATCAAGACAATTTGGACTATGGATGCAAATGGATGAAAATGGATTGGATCGATGGTTTATGGATGAATGGATTTATTATGGATAAGATGGATGGAATGCTCGATTTATTATGGATGGGATGAGATGCTTTCATCTGAACTAGCGCACGTAGATGTTTGATTCTACACATGACGCCTGTTTGCCAGGTTTTCATCATGGTCTTGCCCAAAGCGCCACCGTAGTGGTTTTCACTGGAGGACGATTTTTCTCTTTACTATTTTCAATCCTTTTTCTATTTTTTTTGGATTTTCATTATTTTTTGATTTTTTTGGTTTTTTCTGAAAGATTTATGCTAAACCACCTGGTGTTGCTGATGTAGATGCTTCTGTCATAATGTCCCATCGGTATCCTTCCTGAAGAAGTTGTTTTGCTAAGATATGTGCACTTGAATATAACTTTTGAGATTCCTGATCTGCTTTGTCGATACTAGAGTTAACTCTGTCTTGGTGTGCACATAGCGATAAAGTGCCTTCAGAATCCTTATGATGAAGGGTCGTTGCCAATACACGGTCAATGTAAGAATTAGATATTATGCGTGGAGGCGTGGATGGAGTGTGTTTAGGGATAAGAGATGAATTGGTTGACAGTTTGGAACCTTTGACTCTCCAAACTTGGGAAGATGAGCAATGATGGGTGGATACAGAAGTGTGCGTGGAATGAGGACCAACTACTTGATACACTTTGTACGTCGCTTGAGAAGCCTGTTTTTGCTTTTGTGGACATCTTTGATGGATACTTTTCCCATTTTTATTTTGCTCCATAGTTTCTTTGACTAATGGAGTTTGATAGGGATGATCTTTCTTTGTATTCTTTCGTATCCATATGTTTTTGATTTGTCCATTATGCTTCTCAGTTTCTTTTGATTTGATAACGTTCTTCGTACTTTGATTCAAATATTTCTTTTGACGTTGGTCCCAATTTGTGATGGGATAATGGGTGGATGAAGATTCATGGTGTGACTGGTTGTAGTATTAACATCAGTTTCATCATAAGGACTCTTTGTGCTCCCTATGTTGATGTTTGCTTGAGACGAAGTTTCCCCTAGTATTGTGGAAGTAGTACTTTCATGCTTTGATTCTGTCTGTTCTGAGAGCTCCTGTTTAGAGTGCATTCTCTGACAAATGACCACTGTAGATGACATTGTTTCAATTCACCGCTCTGCTAACTCTATATTACACTGTTCTATTTGACTTGCTTCCTTGAGTGGATAATGTTGGGTATCTCCATATATGATGTCTTCAGCCTGGATTTTGGATATATCTGATACTGATATTGGCAACTCATTAACTTGCTCTTGTTGTATTGTAATGTTAGGAGTAAAGGAATCCTGTTTTAAATGAAGATCATTTACGTGTCCATCCATAGAAAGCATCTCATGGGTAGATGGAGGAGTATGTGCTACATGGATATGATCATCTTGTATAGATAGGAGAGTGTCCATTAGCTTATTATAATATCTTGAAGATATAAATTCTTGATCTTGATTTATTTTGGGGTTGCTCTCGACATGCTTTGGACTAGGTTCATGACATGGGGTAGCTTCAAAGGATGGATTGCTTACAAAGGGTTTTTGGATGTTTTCATTAGACATGGTAAGTGGTTCAATATCCCCAAATGTCAAGTTCAGGGTTCCTTCCGTATTTGTAACCATGAGGTCGAAGGGTGTCAATATGTCTTGGAAAGGACCATTTCTAGACCTTGGTGAAAGATTTTGATCATGCTTTGGAATAAATTTTTGCGATATGTCCTCTAACTCATTAGGTAATGTGGAGACATTTTCAATATGATCATAGGTCAATGGATCATGCATGAAGGTGTTTTGGGTTGTTTGAATCGTTGGTTGGATGGATGGGTTGTTTGGTGCATTGTTTGATGGTATCGATATGTTTTGGCGGGCGAAGTAGGCTTCTACTTGCTTTTGTATGAACAACGCTTGTTGTTCATTTTGTTGTTGTTGCACTAGGATTTGTGCTTGTTGTTGCACTTGTTGTTGTGCTTGCTGTTGTTCCCACAATGCTCATTGTTGGGCTTCTTGTTGTTGTGCAAATTACTGCGCTTGTGCTTGCGCTCGTGCTTGGGCATCTTGGGCATCTTTTGCAACTTGAGTAGCTTGTGAGGCTTGTGCAACTTGAGCAGCTTGTGTGGCTTGTGTAGCTTGTGTAACTCATTGTTGTTGTTTCAAAAAAGCTTGGGCTTGTGCTGCTTGTTGTGCTTGTTGTTGTTGCAGTGATGTTTGAGCTTGATTTTGCTGTGAAGCTTGAGAAGCGTGCGTGGCTATAGGCGCTTGCTGAATTGTTTGATATTGTTGGAGCAATTGTTGGTATGCTCTGAATGCAGCATTGTGATGGATTACTTGGCTTGGTCGCAATGGTGGTGGTGGTGGGATCGGAATTGTGTTGGATAGAGTGGTGAGAGTTTGAGATGCGCTTAGAGTGATGGTGGTGGTGGGAGGTTGCGATGTAAGGGGTGTGATGGGGGTAGTGGAAGTTTGAGGTATAGTGGATGTAGTGGTTGGAGTGAATGTGGTGGTAGGTGCATTTGGGATGGGTGAAGTGATAGGAATGGTGGGATTAGGTGAAGTGGTAGGAATGGTAGAGATGAGCGAAATAGTGGGTCTTTGAGAGACTATATTTTGATTAGCTATCATGCGTTGGTTTGATGTGGATGGTGTGTTTGAAAGATGTGATGTACCCCCTTGGTTGGATGAATTGATTTAGATGGGGTGATTTATGTTAGGGAAAGGTGGAAGTTTAGGTAAAGGGGAGATCCTTAACCCAAAATATGGTGTTGACGTGGTGGGAGGTGTGAATGGTTTGAATGGTGGAAAATTTTCTTGTGCAAATGAAGAGACAAATCCGTAAGGTCTCTCTATTTCGGATGAGCTTGCTTGTACCAAAGGTCTAGACACTTGCGTGTCAAGGGAAAATGATGAGGTGGTATGGTAAGGAACCTCAGATGTATCGATAAATCCAAGTGGGTTGTAAAGTGGATTTTGATGCGTGTTGAAGAGGGTATCATCCTCATTGATAGTAGGTTCTATGGCGGTAATGGAAGTGGTCGATTGTGGAAGGGTGTTTTGGTCATTTGGTACAAGAAGCGCATCCTCAATAGTGTTGAGAATTGATGGATTTATTTTAGTCATTGCGCGAAGAAACTTTTGTAGTTTTGGTTGTTTGAGCATCTCAAGAACTTCTTCCTCACTTAGTTCTGTTGGTGTGATGTCTTCCACCAAGACCTCTTTTTGTGGATCGTGTGTAGTGATAGTGAGGTCTGGAAGTGGTGTGTTTTGGATTTCTGGAATGTTTTGGCTTAGATCACTTGTGGTTGATGTTTCTTGATTTAACTCCATGTTCCTCTTGTGTTGTGATCTTGTTTGAACCATAAAAGAGCAAACTAGGATGTGTAAAAGATCAAAGATGTGAAGATGAAAGGTGTATGATATATGGGTGAGAATGGAAGTTTTGAATTTGTATTGAAAATCTTGATGTGATGCTAGGTACTTTGGGTTTGCTTTGATTGATGTTTAGACTTTGAATTCTGTCTTTTGAATGTTGATGTTTGAGCAAGAGATATCCCCAAGATGTTTGGATGATGATCTAAAAAAGATAACTAATGCTCATAAAGGATAATTTGATTTAGGAGTGAGAATAGGATGTGTCTACTCACAAGCTAACCAAAAGATAATCCAAATTAGTGATGGGAGAAGGATGCATCTATCCACCATTAATTTGAACAAAGTGATAATTCAACTAAGCATGTGCAAAAGGATTCATTCACACACAATTGAGTTGAACAAGTTTGATGTTTGATGTTTGAAGAATTCAAAGTCTCATGTTTGAAAGGTTTTGATGTCTACCAAAGGAGCCTAGCATAGTTGTGTCAAGATTTTCTCAAAATGTTGGTGAGATGTTTATGGTTGATGATGTTTTTGATGGATGAATGTTTGTTTTGATCTTAGAATGACCCTAGTTTAGACTTTTGTTTAACAAGACCAAGGTATTGAAGAACATGTTATGCCCTAAGCAAGGTATCCAATCCCTTGAAACAATCTTGGATTTTGTGTGTAGTAAAATGAATATAAAGTGGGGTTGTCTCTTGAAGCATGTCTATAGAAATTAGCCAACAACTTTTCTCTAAAATCATATAACCTTTTGAGTCTTTGTTGATGTTGTTTTGGGCTAAGTTTCTTTTTCTTGGGTTTTTGTATCTTGACCTTGCGAGAAATCATTGAAAAGACATGTGTGGGGCTCAATTGCTTATCTTTGCTTTTAATGACTTCTTTTTACCAAATACACTTTCTTGATTATGTTTCAAACTAAAGATGTCCTATGTCAAAATTCCTTTTCTTCCCACAAAGTGTTGTGTGGGAGTTCCAAGAAATTGAGGCAAAGGGATTTCCTAGGTTAACCCTAGTTAGAGCAAATGACGATATAAATTCAAGTGCTAAGAAACCTCTAAGGACATAATCCCAAGGGCAAGCAACAACACTTAAATTTGTCAAAAGGTATTTGCTCTATCAAAAGGGGTTTGAAATTTGCATGATCATGTTTAAGTGTTTGTTTTCCAATGTTTATGAACAAGCATGTGTTTTTGTAACCCAAAAGCATGTACAATCCTATGGATGTGATAGACAATGTTTGTTGAGTCCCCACTTGGACAAGTCCAGCTACGCCTACTTTTAGCAGATGGTTAGATGCTTGACCCCACTGGCTCCCCTCCACGACACTCACTTATACGGGGCAGCCAAGCACCAACACCCATGAAACTCCCATGGCATGCTTTCCATCTCTACTAAAAGTCGTAAAATTGTGGGGCGGCTTCAGAACGACCGTTCTTGCACCAACAAACAGATAGGATTTTGGCCTTTTCTAAACAAGGGTTTTAATAAGGACTTTCCGTTCGTGGAGATTGACCCATATGGCAAGAGTCCCCTTTCGGATCCATCTTGTCAGAGCCAACCGCGTGATAATGGTGTTTAACCAATACCCACATTTATATCCCGGTTGGAAATACTCTTGGCTTTAGAGTGTTACCGGTTGAGTCGTTCCCTTGGGTGAGTACTTTTTCCCCAAGGTAGGCCCTCTAGGATAAACAAAAGCGAATGAAGAACAATATTCGTAACTCGATCAATCCTTATAGGCAACAAGGAGAGAGAATATATGCAACAAAGCCCCCACTCACACTCACACAATAGTTTGTTCAATTGTAGGCCCAAATCAAAGTGTGGAGGTGATTGCTTTATCTCAACCCAAAGTCATGGAAAAGACCTTTTGATTCTCAAGATCGCTATAAAGCGCGAGAGAAGCGCATACGTCCTTTTCCAATGGCTTTAGTCTAAGTAAGCCTTCACAAACAAACAAATCTACACTTGTTCTTTTTAAACCCTCAAAGCAATGATGATTTCGTTTTAAATCACCAAATCACAAGTGAAAAGACATTTGTTCATTTGTTTAATCCATAAATGAAATCGAGTAAGTTGTGATCCTAAAGTTCGTTTTAATCCTTTTGTGAGAAATAAACAAAAAGAATCCTTTTTAAACCCAAATGAAAGCTATTGTCCTAAAGAAAGAAAAGGATGCCAAATTCTTGAAGAAGTGTTAAACAAACACTTAAGTGTTAAAAAACACTTTGATTAGACAAAATATCATCCCCATGCTCCTCTTTCTTTTGATTTTGATTTCCAACCTGCAAAAGTGATCAAAATGTTAGATGAGATCAAAAAAAACAAAAGGATATAGGGGTTAGAAGAATCATTAACCAAAACACCCTAAAATTTAGCCAAGTTATCATGTGTTTTTACTTTAAATGCAAATTTGAAAATTTTAACTAATTTATAGTTAAGAAAAACTTACACCATTGGATAGCTTACAAAATTCTACCCTATTTAAAAAAAAAAAAGCATCAAAACAGACCTTCATATGACCAAGATATGTTCATTTTAAAACTGACTCATGGGCACTAAAACAGTGATCATGGGCATTGCAGGAATGATTAAGGGCGCTACAGGAATGATTAAGGGTGCTGCAAGAATGATCAAGAGCACTGTAGGAATGATCAAGGGTGCTAAAAGAGTGTTCACGGGTGCTATAACAGTGATTATGGGCGTTGCAGGAATGATTAAGGGCGCTATAACAGTGATCACGGGCGCTAAAATGCGGATTTATGAACAGAACTGTAAAAAACGGCAAAATTTTTAAAAACTTGTTAGAATTTGTCGATCAGCCCTCCTTCTAGCGCCAATATGTGAACCCCTAATTCGAAGTGCCTACAAAAATACAACAACAAACAATGTTAGAGAGTTATCTTGTAAGCATGAACAAGGATTCCCCATGAAATCCATTCACAAAGCTAAAAATAGGAAATAAAACAAAGAAAACAATGAAGAACATAATGGAAGTATGAAATCCTAATTTAGCATGCAAACACTTGATCCCATGGGGGAGTTGGTGCAAATAGGTGTGTGGAGATTTGCCCTTTCCCAACTCCTTGAATGCAAATGTTGATTGAAGATGATTAATCTACTTGATAAGTCCCTCAATGAGCTCCAAAATCTGCAATAAACTAGTTAAGAAGATGGATGGAATTTGAGAGATATTTGTGCATAATAACTTTGCATAATTGTGGATGATCAAATGCATGGTGAAGCATTCTATTTATAGAATGTTGAAATGGAAACAAAGCCAAAATAGAGCAATGTGGGACAAAGATTTGGCCAATGGAAAAATGCCACTTGTCCAAATGTGATTGGATGAGGAATGAGCAAGTTTTGACAAATGTGCCAATAAATGCATTTTTGAATTTGAATTTTGAGAAAAGACATGTAAGAGGGGGAAAGAAAATTGCATTAAATGCCCCTTGGCTCAAGGCAAGGACATGTAAGAAGAAGTAAATGCCTTGTTGGAAGGACTTGTAAGAGAGAGTAAATGACATGTTGGAAGGACATGTCATTCAAATTTTGAATTTGAAATAGAAGAATATTCCTCCAAAAGATGCTTTGTTGAGGGAAAATGAAGATTTAATAAATCAATAAATTGATTTATTTGTGCAAGTGGGAAAAGCTAGAGGATTTTGAAGATTAGATTAGATTTAATCAAGATTTGATCAATTTAATGAAGATTAGGAAGTTTGACTTGTTTTGACTTAGATTTTTGGATTAATTTAAATCAAACAAGAGAGGAAATGATTTAATGAGTTTAATTAAATAAACATGTTTTGATTATTTAATTAAAGAGATTGAAGTAAGATTAAATTAAATAAGATTTTAATTTATTCAATTTAATAGATAGACTTTAGAGATTTAATTAATTAAATAAAATTAATTATTTAATTAAAAGAGATGGAGAATGATTTAAGAGACTTAATTAAACACATGATTTGTTTAATTAAGAGAAGAAAACAAATGAATTTAATCAAATAAAATATTCAATTAAATGGTTAGGTCGGGGAATGATTTAGGATGAAATGATGTCAGTAGTCAGACTTAGATACGCAATGTCAACTTGTACATTTTGCGTGTCTACACAAATTATAGAGAAAAAAAGCCATTACGAGTTCTTGGTGGAACAACTATTTTCCCATACCTATGATGGTACTGAATCCCATGTCATCTGTCACCTATCCAATACCAACACCTCAATCTACAGTGAGATTTATACCTACCTAAAAGATAACACTCTTCCACCTGACTCAAGTCACGAAACCAAAAACATAATCTCATTCACCGAACCACCCGACATACACTCATAGTAGATGTACTATACCAATGAGGTCTTGACGAAACTCTCTTACGATGTCTGGAACGCGATGAGTCTAAAACAACTTTACGAGAAGTCCATGAGGGTGTCTGTGGAGCACATTCAAGTGGTCTAACCTTAGCCAAGAAACTTCTTCGTTTAGGATATTATTGGCCAACCATGGAAAAAGAGTCTTTCCAGTTTGTGAAGAAATGTCAAAAATGTTAGATTCACAACAATCTCATCCATGCACTAGCACAAGAACTTAAAAATTTTGCATCCACATGGCCATTTTGTGAGTGGGGACTATATCTTGTTGGTAAAATTCATCCATCTTCATCAAATGGACACAAATTTATCATCACAGCTACAAAATACTTCATGAAGTGGATTGAGGTTGTTCCTTTAACCAACATCACAGGAAAGCAGATGTCATCATTCATCCTCAACTACATTACTATAGATATGGAATTTCCCAATCCATAGTCATTGACAATGGAAGACCGTTCAAAAATCAATACATGCAAGAATTGTGTGAGAAGTTCAATATTCAACACCGCTTCTCTACACCATATTATCCCTAGGGGAATGGTGAAGCAGAGGCTTCCAACAAGACTATTATGAAGATTTTGAAGAAGACTGTCAATGATGTAGGATGTGACTGGCACATCCAATTAAACCATACCTTGTGGGCATACCGCACCAGTATTCGCACACTGATAGGAGCTACACCATATGCTTTGGTATATGGGTTTGAGGCAATTGTACCTATTGAAGTTGAAATACCATCACTCCAAGTTTCCTTAAAAGGAATCATCCCTGATGAAGATTACCGGGTCTCTAGATTACAGGAACTAGAACTGTTAGATGAGCGGCGACAACATGCAATGAATCACCTAAAATCCTACCAACAATGTATGTCTAGAAGCTACAATCACAATGTCAAACCCAAAACATTCCAAGTTGGTGACTTAGTGTTGAAGGAGAACCCCCACAATCAGCAAGACAAAGAAAAGAAAGGAAAGTTTGAACCAAATTGGTTAGGACCTTTTGTCATTGTATCAGTTTATGGTTTAGGAGCATATCAATTCTCCATACCAGAAGGGGATCAGTTTGAGGAACCCATGAACAGTCTTCATCTCAAGAAATTCTATGCTTAATTCAGCTGCTACATTGGTAAAAAGTCTTGAAGAAATCCAAAAAATTAGAAAAAGTCCTAAGAAAATCCAAAAACATTAGAAAAAGTCCTGAAGAAATCCAAAAACATCAAAAAATGTCTAGAAAAAAATGGTTACCCTGGTGAAAACCTGGCAAACAGGCATCTTGGTAATGGCAAAAAAAATTTTAAAAATAAAAATACAAGAAAATCAAAAAAGAGAAAATACAAAAAAGTGAAAAATCAAAAAGATCAAAAAAATCATAAAATATGAAAAAGTGCAATAAAAGCAAGTGGTGAAAACCTGGCAATAGGCGCTATTTGTGATAGGCTGGCTTCTTCCTCTATGGGAACGTATGTTGATCATTGGCTTGGTATTGTTACCATCCACATCCTTCATTCGAGTTGCATATACATACCTTGTTATGCCAGTCATATCTCACCTTGGCTTCTTGAAAATTGTACATATCCATAATAAACTGGCTTGTTTCCACTGGGGGAAAAATCCTAACCTTGCTAGGGGCAACAAATCTTGAGCTTAAACTAATAGAAAAATGACATGAAGACAAACATAGTGAAAACATTGATCATAGTGAAATCAAACATGGAACATCAATCACTATCAGAAACACATCAAACATCCTTGTCACATTAGAAAATCCCTAAAAGGGTCAAAAATCAAAAAAAGCCAAAAACAGAGTCATCTTGCCGAATTGTGTTGTTACAGTTCGTTGTAATTAAGTGTCTGTTCATATCCTGGTCCTGTAAAACAGTTGAGTCGATTGAACTACATGGTCTCTACGTGTATAACGTAGGCAAGGCTTATCTTTGATCAGCCCCTGAGATCCCTAGGATAGGTCTTTAGGTTAGTTCCTTGGTCAAAATCTCAGGAAACACCTAAAAAGTAGAAAATTGAAAAATCCCAAAAACAACAAAAAATCATGGTTACAAGGATGATGCTATTCTGAATCATGGTTTTACCAATTTTACACAAATGTTCAAATTGTTTGCATTATGATTGATGTTATCATTTCTCAAGAGCAATTCAAGGATGTCAAAGAACTAGAAAAGCTATGATCGAGAATGATATTTTCTTTGTTTGCTTCCTATGAGTTAGTCATTATTACTATGAGATTCATCGCGGGACGTGCTCTACAAAGTATCGCTGATGATATTCCGGATTCACATAGGAAAACAATTAACTCTTGTCTATTTACGCAAGGAATGCTCAGGTCATCTTGGTCCAATTATACCTAGATGCTTTGTTAACTTGCACTATCAAACATCATGGAAGTAGTACTCAGGTCATCATGGTTCAATTTTAATCAATGTTTGTACTCACTTTCAACATTTTTAAAGGATCAATGATGACAATAAGCACAATAAATCATTGGGATGTCACTATTGCATTCTTAGGATTGCATAGATAGATTGCATTCATATTTGGTTCCTATAATGGAATTTATAGATTTTTCTAAGGCTGATGTTGTTTTTATCACTAACAGATTGAGTACATTTGACATAACCAAAAACATCATTTAGAGAAATAAGCATTAGGACATCAATAATGACATTATCATATCATTTAGGCATTCATTTAGGTCATTAACCATATATTTTCATTACAAAAAATCCATGAAAAACAAATTAATTGATCATATCATTTTCATCCATATGCATCTAGTCATACATCCTAGGCATCAACATATGTAAAATAATCATTCATTCATTACGTACATACATCATATCATAATATTTGCATCAAAAAAATACAAAATATAAGTTACCATGCATATCATACATCCATAGGACCATACAAATTCATTCATTATTAGAATCATTCATCTTTGCATATCATACATCATACATCATACATCATTGCACCAGAAAAATACAAAAAATAATATGTGGACATTTGCATAAAACCATAGGATCATAACATGTATTGCATCCATGGCATATAATATCATCATCATAAAACATCGCATAACATGCGGGACATGGTGATTAAATTCATCCATCATAAATCAATGCATAAACACATAAGATCATCATCATCACTACATATATATCTCAAAAATATGTCAAATGTACAAGGATACTTGAATGTCAAGAAATACAACATCAAAGGGTGATATCATCAAAATTTAGTGTATACATCATGGCATAGGATAAAACAACTAAAACTATGTAGTGTTGCCTCCTGACGCTACTGGCCTCACTAAACCTGTACCCCCTGCTACACCAGAGGTCCCTACACTTGGACCCCTCTGATCCCATGGTAATGGTTGTGTCACACCCATGCTCACTATCCAAGACTAAGATCTGCTAGTCTGAGACCAGGTAAAGATCTGTTGCCACTCAGGTGGGACCAACTCATGATATTGATCCCTATAAAACTAAAGCTCTTGAGAAGTGTAACGTATCTCCTTGAAATAATCTGCAGCTCCCATGGTCGTAGCAGCCTGCTATAAACTCTCTATAATGGCCTCTTCCTGCTCAACCTATCGTCTTAGAGCCCCTCTCTCTATTGTCAGTGCTATAACCTGTCCCTATGCCTATCCCTGACCCTGTAGATCTGCCCGCTATTGCCGAGTAACATCTCTCTTAGCTATCAAAGTCTAAATCTGACCTTGTGCCTATAAGAGTGTGCCTGCACCTGGGTCAGTAGTTGGGTCTGTGTTTGCAACTGCCCCTATAACTTTGTAAGTTGTCCCTGAACAGTCTGGACCTGTGTGTGTAAGGCGGTGGTATGAGACTGCTACTGCTGGGAAGGTAGGCGTATGTGTACACGCTGATGTGATGCTGCCACCAAGGATCACCTCCTGCGAGGCACTCTGATGTCAAAACTGGGATGTGCACCACCTCCTCCATCCCCTCCTCCCCTATCATCCCCTCCATCAACATCATCACCCTCCTCCTCATCCCTGCCTTGTCTCCATCTAGCTGGTCTGTCAGAAATGGATGCTGACCATAATATGTCATGTACTCATCACTCCTATAACCCTCAACTATCTCTGGATGATAGTCTCAGAGCACCGGCTGTAAATGCATGAACTCTTCACATGCAACATCGTAGGACAACGTCGGTCCCCACTCTATGACATCCTGCTGCCTACGGGCATACAGGGCTGATCCCTATGGCATCCCCTGCACTCGGCCATATTGTCTTAGTACCCTCAGTAAAATAAATCTCTTAATGATGTATGGAGTTTTCCCAATAAGATATTTGGCTGTCATAAAATAGGGAACCTCCAGATGATCCTCTACCCACTTCTTACAATCCACATATGGCCGCCAGATGAGTGCATCCAAATCATCAAGAACTCATCGCCAATACTCTAGTTTCCCCAACTTATGTTGGACAACTATGCTGGCATAACAATAAATGTATGGCCTCTCGAATGGTTGGAATCTGTCAGTCTCAGGCCATGTAACTGCAATGTGCTCCCAAGCCCAAATCTGGAGCAATGTGACTTTGATAGACAAGCTGGATCCTCCCAAATATACCACTTGGTGCATATCATGATATAGGTGAGCAAGCATGCATGACCCCCAAGTAAAATAGGTCCTGAACTAAACCATCTACTCCAGTGTGTGCCCCCAACCAACAGAAAACCCCTTTGCCCTCTTGTCGGGACATAAAAAGCCACTGACAAATCCCACAAGAATGGAAGGAAAAGGTACATCACTGGAAAATATCTCTAACCATGGCGTTCAACATCCAACAATTTGATCATCATGAAAAAGTCAGTGTAACACATCCATACCTCCCTGCTCGGCCGAGTCATAAGTCACAATGTCACCAACCATGAGAATCCGCAAAATCCTATACACATCCTCCAGTGGGCGGATGGAAAGTGTTGTGGTCGCTATGCCACCTCTCTACTAGTGTTGTCAACAATCCCCAATTAATCCTAACCTGGGGCATAGCAATCAAAGTGTACAAACCACATCTCTCAACAATCTCTCTCTCAGCACGAGATAGTTGTGGCATCATCTCCCATGTTAGTGGAAATCGCTCTCAAGACTGAAGATTATCTAAATCCATCTCCTATCATTTTGAAAATATTTCAAATCAGCATATCAAATCAAAATAATAAAACCAATCAATCATCAGAAATTAATCAACCTATCAATCCTATTGAGATTTTCATCAAATCTCATCAACATTTTGTTTTGATTCTCGCCTATCATGAGATCAAAACTTCATCATTAGTGTATCTCGCCTATCATGAGGTCACTAAATCATCTATTCTATCATCAAAAACTTAATCAACGACTGAAAGCGATTAAACATCAAAATTCAGGGAGAAAATAACAAACATCAAAATTCTATCTTGAAAGTGCCAAAACAGATTGTGGAGGTCCCATTTCGAGTGAATGCGCCATTCTATGGCTTGGAGGCACCATTTCTGGCAGATGCGCCAAAAAATCACGTCGAGGTGCCATTTCAGTTGAAAGCGTTGGACAAAAGGGAAAAAGCGCCATTTCAACTGAAAGCGCTAGAACAGGGCGCCAAAGCGCCAAAACCCTAAAATTGACCCTTGGCCGCTTGGAAGTGCCATTTCAGAACTCCTAGGCGCCAAAACAGACTTTGGAAGTGCCAAAAATTTCAGAAAAAGTGCCAAAACTATTGGCTAAAGCGCCAAAACTCCTAATCTAGGCGCATGAAAAATTTCAGAAGTGCTAAAATATTTTGCAATTTTAAAATTCAAATTGAAAAACATGACAAAAATTCATTTTCAAATCACAAAGGGAGGTTTCGAAAATCTTACCAGAGGTTTGTATCCTGCTGGCCGATTGTGTCATCATACCCGCTTGAATCGATGATGTTGCAGAGGGATCACCATCTTGCTCAGAAGCTCCAAAATGATTTCTCCCTCCAAACAATTTTCAAAATGCAATTTGCACAAATGAATTACTTTTCACTTTTTACCTCTTAATAAAAGTAATTAAGGGACTGCTTTTGGTAGCTTTATTTTAATTTCTTTGAAAGGAAATTAATTGGGGTAGGTTGCAATCTTTCATATCAAGAGTTAAATAACTGGAATACTATCAAATCAAGATTTTATCATCATCACCATCATAAATCAATTGAAATTTTTAAAAATCATCAAAAATTATTTTCATCACAAATTTCTCAATTTATCTCCCAAGGGGGCATATAGTCGTAATCTTCTGAAAACATTGTCCGGGGCATCATTAAAATTCTTTTTTTAGTAGCGCTGGTAAATTTTTCTTTGAAGTAATGCATAAACACATCACTTCAAAGAGGGGAAAAATGTATACACTCAAAATTGGTCTAGAGAATATTAATTATTTAATTAATAAATTTTTATTCCTCTACTTTATAAATAAATCAAATTTATTTACATAGTTCCTTTCCTCTTAATTATTCTATTCCAATTTACCTCTTTCACGATTTAACTAAAATGAACAAATCTAAATAATTTTTTTTATTTTAATTAACTTCTCTCTCACTTAATTCAATTTTTTAAATTTGAATTCCATCACATTTCTACATACTTTTCTCTAACTACCTTCCACCTCACCCTCCAACTCACCATGTGTCACATGAAAATAATAATAATTATTTTCTAAATTGGATAATTATTCTCAGCAATTTAACCACCTTGAGGACACATGGCTCCTTCATCCAAATGATTCCCTCTTGCACTTGGCAAAACGGTTTTATTAAAGGGAGCATTTACCTTGTTTTCTCCATCCTCTTCATTCTTTTCCGTCGGATTCTCTAGTTTAAATCTTGATCACTCATGGCTTCCAACTCACCCAATGCCTTGGAAAAATCTATAAATTGAGCCCAATTTGCAGCTTTTGCATAAGGAGCATTTGCATAACATTACTCTGCAGGATTTCATTTAGCATTTTAAGAGCTTAGTTTGTCATTTACAATTCAACATTTAGAGTAGTTTTCCAATTTGATTTGAATCATGGCTCCTTTAGATGTTTCTTAGTTTGATTTAATTTAGCATTTAGAAATCGTTTCCACATCACTCTTATTAGTTTAATTATGTTCTACATCATTTACATATCATTTGTATACAACAGTTCATCCATCATGTTATTTTGTCATTCCATCTAGCAATCATCCAATCATGTAGATGTAGGCTTAGAATCTACATTGTAAATGGATAGGCTACTCATTTCTTAGATGACATCTCAGGGATTTGTGCAGGAATAAGATCTGAGAGCACAAATTTCCAAGACATTTAAGATTAGAGGAGGATGCGAAGTTTTTAAAGAATTTTGTTGTTAAACTATGTTTGATTTAGATATATTCTTTAATATAATACTTCCCATCTAAGTGTGTTTGTTTTAATATTAATTCATGCATATTTTCTAACACACACTTACCATATCCATCCATCCATACACCTATCCAAGCATCCACCCATGAAATTTCAAACATTGCTAGACACTGGGTGAAAATTGTTACCAAATTTTCGCCTCAGCTCAATTGGAGGAGCTGGCTGAATGATTATAACACCATAGGGTGGAATTTTAGTTTAAGTTCAATACTGTTTCGTATTATCATCATTATGTATTAAGTGACAGTTATGCATCTTTAAAAGAGAAATGGAGTTTCAGAAAGATTAAGTTTTCCAGAGTGCCATTCAGATGTTGTAGAATTAAAAGAAGTACAAAATTGATAACATGAGCAAATAGCATTTAAGATGCTTTCTTTTATTTCGTAAAGAACTCATATTTTTACAAGGCTTCATTTGATTTCACAATCAGAATGATATTACAACATTGCATGAAAATTCATTTTCCTTTTCAATTGGAAAGCAGAATTGAAATCAAAGATCCACACAAGCCGTGGATATAACTGTGACGACATATTGCTAATAGCACATTGCACTACAAAAGATACAGAAAGGAAAACACATAAGTGACAGCATAATCATCATTTCCTAATTATCGACGTTTGACGCTGAATGGTGCACCTTGTCTTCTTGAGCTCCGTCGACCTGAAAGAGGGAAAGAGGGGTGTCAGTGGCTCCGATTATGATGTAACCTATATGAGGCACCTACATTAGTACAACATGCTATTAGCAATACATTGAAACAATCAATCAAGTGCAGTCTGAAAGAAGTGAGCTAAAGGAGAAATAACAATATCATGATCAACATGTTCTGTTTTTATGTTGACATTGTTTGTTTCCTTGTGCAGGTATAGGTAAAATCATGAAGCTGAACATTTTTCGAAGACCAAGCATGTGGAGAAAAATGGGCTCCCACAGGGGTAGAGCTCAGCATGCTGCCCTATTCATTAATGGGATGTTTTTAAAAAGATACATTATCATATTCATCAAATGAAATGAAGAACAACTGAAAGAACTAAAAACAGATTTATCCATCGAGCAACGAAACCAACTATCCATTCATAACGATCAGGGTTGCTTTTTGATGGCTACAAGTGAATAGTGAGTTTAGTTCACTTACAGAATTCAACTGAGTACATTTGCATCAGAAATTGTTGAATAAGTTCATGTTCTGTGCTGATCATAATCATATATGTCATGCGAGTTTCAGTTCATCAAGGATAGTGAACAGGTATACATTATGCCTTAATGTTTTGTTTTAATTTCCATCATGAAGGAGAACAGATTTTAAAAGCAGTTTGATAGGTGGAACATAAAAATGCATGAAGAGTACCATGTTGCCCAAAAAGTGCAAAAGGCAGACATTGCATTTAAATGACAAATGATAGCCACTTCTGGTTTAACAGTTTCCTTCCAAAATGGTGCTTTTGAAGCTTTAGATATGCATAGAAATTGGTGGTCATTCACAAAGGAGTAAGTATGGGAACTAGGAAGTAGCTTAATAAGGCATACTGGGAGTGCAGATATGAGGCTTTCAGTTCTATTAAGTGGTGAAATGAAAGAAATCTGAATGCTTAAAGAAATCCAAGCTTTGTGCAATTATTGGGATTACTAATCTTTTATATCTTAAGCAGGTTTGCATGATGAAATTTGTTCTTTTATTTCTTCATAGAGTTGTAGAGCAACAGTTTATTTCTAGAAAAGGTTCTGAGTTGTCAGTTATACATATGACTGGTGAGTAGAGGTAGTTCGTAGTGATGCAACGTTTCAATTCAAATCTCTGTGAAATTCAAGAGTCAAAGGTGTAAGTTGTTGTGTTAAGGTTAAGGAAAGTCAAAGAGCACTGTTGTGCATACAGTGAGCAAGCATAGATATAATATACACTAGGAGGTCCTTCTTTTACAACAGACAAACACTGGAATGATTAAAAGGTATCATATAGACAATTGTGCACAGTCTCAACAATACATTTTAACACATAAAAGCATTTTTCATTTTTCGGAATGAATAGATTATACCTTGAGAAAGAGCTCTACAAAATTAATTTTAAAAGAGAGATTTTCTGTGTGCAAAGAAGGCAGCATGAAGTCAATATTCAGGTGATATAGTTAGCATATATAATTCTAGCCTTCTAAACACTCATAGCCAATGTTCATCATTAGTATATCCTAGTGTTTTTCATCCACAAAGAAAGTCATACTGGAAGGGAAGTTGCAGTCTTTTTATACTACAAACAAATCTCAGGAATGGAAAGTCACAGCAGAGGTAAAAGGCACTTTGAGATAATCTCCAAGGAGCAGTTTTCTTTATGTGTAAGTAAGTCAACGGTGGAGTTTGAAATACAGTCAGAGAGTCTCGAGGAGTTGCACCAGCTATTATAGGCTGACTTATGAATTAAATGTAATAATCTATGATACCCATTTTGGGTTTTTACATTGAGAAGCAGTATAATTACAAAATATGCAAATTTACATGCTGGTTCGAGCCTCAAAGTAGAAAGAATACAGCTTTCATCTGATTTTCATAATACCCACAAAAGAGATAGCAGGGAAAAGCAATGAAATGCAATTTCTGTGATAAATCGAGCCCAGGAAAGAAGAAAATACAGTTCTCTTTTGAAATTTCAAATACCCACATGTGGGTTTGTTCTCAAAATACAGAAAATGCAATAACCATGACAACCCATGTCAGGATTTCACAACTGAATGATGAAATTATAGTCTTGTTCAAATTTCAAATACCCACAAGTAGATATACATTCAGAAAGGCATAAAGAGGGGTTTTTTTGTTCTGGGTCGAGCCCGAAATTCAAAATAATGCTTTCTATAGTGCACATTTGGCACGGCCTGAACATGGCCAAAATCTATGTGTAGAGAAGGAACCCTTTAAGTTTTCAGAGAACCAAAGGAAGCCGAGAGAAATTACCAGTTCGAGGCCGAAGTAAACACTCTAGCCGCAACTTAAGTTGCAGATAGCTTCTGAATGCAAGGGATTCGACTTCTTAAGTAATGGTCGACCTCTCACGGTGGAATAGAGCACAACAATAATAGATTTGAACATAGAAGAACAAGGACATAATGATATTAGACTGTGTATAGCCGCGGCCTTAGGGCCAGAAGAACAAAATGTCATGCAAAAAAGCTATGAAGCTATGATAGGAAGCTTACCTCTGCACGGTATAAGGAAAATAATAACACAGGGGGAGCTCTCATGGAGTATACTAACAGGGCCGAGCTCGAAGTTCTTGTCGGCCGAGGTGAATCAAAGCACATCAAGAGAAAATCAGAGAGTAATTTCATACAGTCTGTGGCCTTAGGGCCTTTTGGCATTCGATGATAAGTGAAGGAACTTCAATAAACAAAATGAAGCTTACCCACTGGAGTTTCAGGCCACTGGTGAACATGGAATGGTTCCTCAAAGCTTTTGAGCTCAAGCTTGACAGAGTCATGGTGGCGGCAGAGCTTCTTTCTTTCAAGTTGAGGAGTGAAAAATGAGTGATCATTAGGGTTTGATTTTGTTTTGACTGAAACCCTAATTCGAGTATTATGATGTTCCAGAATATTCAATCAAAACACATGTGGTGAATTTCAATAGGGGCCGAAATTCATAATGCTTTCCTTGTGATTTATTAAATCTAAGTCCAAATGTATATGAGAGAGGCCAAATTCCTAAGTTGGACTATGGGTTAGGTCTTGATGATTTATTTCCCATGCCTTGGTGAAATATTAAGTGGTGAAATATGATAAAATTGATGGATATCTTGTGATCTGAGATTAGGTTTCGATGCCCTATGACTAAGGGTCAATTTTTCTTTATGGTTTTTATTTTTGATTGATTTTGAAGAAATCAATTATGGAGTTGATAAGAATATGATATTATGTAATGTTTTATTTTATGATTTTTGATAAAATCAGAATATTGTAATGGAGGGATAAGGAGATTTTCTTTTTTGCAAAATATTTTCAATCTTTAATTGCAAAAAATAGACAAATTGTGCAAATCTGCATCTTGTAAAGCAGAGTCATAAAGCGATATTCTATAAATTGCTTTGTGTTTTCTTGCTATTTTTAGCAGATTTTTGTTGACTTTTCCTCTTGGTCGGATTTCAGACCTATCTTGGAGAGATAAAGTGTTTTTCTGGCTTTTAAAGCAAATTCAGCCTATTTTTAGAGGCTTGACTGTATGATCATAAAAGTATTGTGCTTTTTTCTGCTTTTTAGCAGTTTTTGAGATAGTTAGAAGATTTTTTTCCTTGAGCTTTTTCTGAGCTCGGATTAGGGTTTCTTGAGAGCTAGGTTTTTGATAGACTTAGTCTTTTCAGCTCTCCTCTCTCAGCAGTGTAGATTAGAGTTTCTTTCCCTTAAACATTTTCGGAGCTTGTAAACTTATGTGTGCTCAGATTTTGAGAATTCCACTCCATTCAATAAAATAGTAGAGTTTTCCTTTCTCGGTTCTTTTTCATGACTTGGAATAGTAATTTGATTTTGTCTTGTGATTCAAATTTGTTGAATCCTTTTCTTTTCTTACTATTGTCAAGTGATTTGCAGGAGTTGCATGCTAGTTCAGGTTATGCTTTGTGTTATTTTAACCTTTGCATAAACCACTGTTGGACTATATGTGTTGTGAGATTGTGAGAATTTAATTTTTAAGAGTTGGTGAGAGTGAGTTATTATCAGAGTCTTCTTACAGTTGATCAATATTTTTAGGGTGATAGAATTTCAGTTTTAGATTTCAAATCTAGTTTATCCTTCTATCCTTTTTCCTGGAAAGTCACTTAGAATAGAATTTATCATTCGGAGAACCAGCTCACTCTGGAGATTCCTTCTTCGTTTAGATCACCCACATCTGAAGAAGGTTTCCATGTTTCAGTAGTTTGTTGAATACTGCATTCAGCAGGGTGCAAAACTATTGATAACAAAAATATTTACATCTTTCTTCAGGAATAAATCTTGATCTATATCTTCCAACTTATGTGGTAATTTGAACATTGGAAAATGTGAAATAAAATTGGTCCAAACATTTGTGAGCCAAAAATCCAAATCATTATCCCATGGAATATTTTGACAAGAAGATGTTCCTTATCAAGCTTTATCTTTCATCAAAGATCAATCCAAACAATCAATATCAGTTACATCTAATGTGTTCTTCAACATCACAACAAATCATTCAAACAAATTTTGTTCCAAAACCGAGCTTCACAAACCTGATCAATCAAATCCAATCAATCCATCATCATCTTGGGATATCCTTCCCAATCCTCATGTTGCTTAACACTATCCTTGCATTGTTGTGTATACTCAATGATGTTATCATCATCAATCCATCAATCAAATCCATCATCATCTTGGGATATCCATCTTAATCCTTGTGTTGCTTAACACTATCCTTGCATTGTTGTGTATCCTCAACAATGTTATCATCATCAATCCGTCGATCCAATCAATCAACCTTAGCTTGGTTTTCAACAAAGTCCCAAAACAGGGCATTGATATCATCACACATATCCATATCCAAATCGTCAAAATCATGCGAAAATCCAAAAACATCCAAAACATATCAAAATCCAAAAACAAGTCGAAAACTAGAAAATGTCAAAAGCATGCTATCCAAACTACGTTGTCTCTGAGCTTAAATGTAGGCAAGGCTAATATTTGATCAGCCCCTGAGACACAAAAAGATAAAAACATTCAAAAAACACAAAAACATTTAAATAACCTAAAAAAACCCAAAAATAGCCTCAAAACATTTCAAAACGTCAAAAACATCCAAATATTTGAAAAAAAATTCATCCATCCCATTTCACGATCACTCAAAATAAACATTCACTCATAATAAATCAAGGAAAACTTTAAGAAACCCCCCCCCCTTGGCTAAGGTGTAAAATCCTGGCGAATCTTGTATACTTCACAATAAAAATATTAATTTTAGTGGCAATTTTTTTCATTTTTCGTGAAAAAAAAGTTCATTGGTGAATCTTTTCTAATCACTAGAGGTCTGTGGAAAATCCTGGTGAAATGCAAATTTTTTAAAACCACTAAATTTTTTCCATTGGCGATTAAAATCTATTTTCAAAGCAATAAAATATTTTGATTGGTGAATTAAACCTATTTTCAAACCAGAAAAAATAATTTTGTTGGCGATTAAAACTTTTTTCCAAACTAAAAAATAAAATTCATTGGCGAATTAAACCTATTTTCAAATGATTAAGAAAAAAACATTGGCGAATTAAACATAATATCAAACTAATAAAAAAATGCATGAAAATAAATATTATTTGCCTCATTGTTTTCATCAACCATCCAAAAATCACCTACACCTATAACAGTTTTTTCAAAAAAGCATCTTAACATGCTTCATAATAGAAAAAGTAACCCTTCCCAACTAAAACCAATTCACAACTATCTGTATCTACCTTACATATTTCAACAAGCCAAAAATTTACTACTAGTATTGTGTTAATTCTGCAAAAACCCTACAAGAACTACAAATTCAACTAGTGCTACCCGTTTCATAACCAACTTTCCTTGTTGCTTTTCCTTTCATCTTCTGCTTCCTCGCATTATGTCCTTTTTCTTTCATACACTTTTCCTCCACTTTCACCTATGCTTCCATGCGCTCTGCCTCCACTTTCTCCTGTGCTTTCAACTATGTTGTAATTGCTTCCAC
This sequence comes from Sequoia sempervirens, assembly GCA_007258455.2. NCBI lineage: Eukaryota > Viridiplantae > Streptophyta > Pinopsida > Cupressales > Cupressaceae > Sequoia > Sequoia sempervirens. The sequence continues at coordinate 22,831,538 of VDFB02274714.1, forward strand.
CTTCATCGGCTCTATAAACAGCTTCAATGCTTCCCAACCTAACCCTGCTTCTTCCCTACATTGATTTTTAATCTCATCCTTTGGCCAATGCACGAAAGGGATTCATCCTTCTGCCCCTTCTAGTTCCACATTTTCAAAGCCTTCTCAGATGTTGAAACCTTCATCTGGAACTACCCATTCATGTATTGATTCTAATCCTTCCAAGAAATCTCTATGCACAATCATCTCTATCACTTCTCTCACTGTGCTTGTCGATTCCCCCAAGTCCAAACCCCATGCTATAATGAAGGAGTATACATCCATATTAATCTTGTATCTATGCCTCCGATTTCCAAAGGATTTCTCCAAAATCATCCGCACACTTTGTACCAACCTTGCATCAGTGAATAAAAACATACCCATTAATATTTTGTCAAAAGCTTCACCATAAAACGGGTTTAATTGCCTCCTCGAATGTAGAGTGAAGTTGGCCTCCATTTGAAAACTACTGCAGCTACACCGCCACCACTCTTGCAAACTTTCTGTGTGCCTTCTTCTCCATGCCAAACTCTATTATTAACTTTACTAATCAAGGGTCGAGAGGTAATAATTTTTCAAACTCCACACGTACCGATCATAATTACCCATCGATCCTCCAGTCACATCCACTTGCTAAAATCTTCCCACAATCTTCACTTCATAAATGTACCATCATTACCACCTTTCCTATATTAATTCACCAAAGTTGGGGTTTTGGTGTTTTCCTAACCTTATTTTCCACCTTTCCTATCTTAATTCACCAAAGTTGGGGTTTTGGTGGTTTTCCTAACCTTAGTTGCAAGTCTTTCTTGGTCATCTTTGTAGTCGATGGGTTGGAGGTTTTGAAAACTTTGAAACTTCAGACTTTGGTTCTAAGGTTCCAAATTTCAGCGACCATGTGACATTATGGACCACGACCGTTCGATGAATTTTCAATGGATGGTTGTAGTTACATTCCGAAAGTATATCTCTCAAGCACTAGATTTGCGAATTGAAACCTCCAGAATTACACTAGAACCGTTAAATATTTTACCATTTAAATATTGGTGCTCTTGTTTACCGTTTAATATTGCCTAAGTCAGACCAAAATATTTTATGATAAATCCTTAAATCTTAACTCTTTAATCCTGAGGGTCGAGTCTCGTCAACCTAGCGATGTCCCCATTTGAAATTATGCATGTGCATAAAGTTTGTTTTAAAAGAGGGACCATTCGATGAATTTTCGATGGATGGCTATAGATGTATTTCGGAAGTAAATCCTTGAAGCACTAGACTTCTGAACTGAAACCTCCGGAATAACACTAGAACTGTTAGATTTTCAGAAATCAATGGTTGAGATTTTATTAATTACTAGTTTCAGAAATCAACATATAGTTTTGATCATAAGTGAGTGAAATTTATTGTGACTTATTAGGGCATTGATAATGATTAAGGTAAAATGATACACTTAATTCTCTCTCTTCAATGTGTTGAATTACTCTACCTTTCATTTATTCTATTGAAATTCTCAATTTGGTTGTGGTACTGGGCGACGGCGTGGATTAATGCCATATGAATAGCCAGAGTGATTGATTGGATAACTTTATATTGAAAACTGCATGATGTACTGTATAATCATAGATGATGATGTCAATAATCTAGTGATTTTGACAATTGACAACTTGCATGGCACTACTGATTTCGACAATTGACAGCTTGTTAGCTTGAGGTACAGTTTGCAACTATGCATGTAGCTAGCTTGAGTTAATGATTAAGTTGAATTTTTGGTTTGTGCAAATCACAATTATTACTAGTCAGTAGTAACTATACACAACCTCACACCTGACACGTGTGAGGTGTACAAGGGACTAGGCTGGTAGTGGCACTTTTGGCCCATAAATAAGGATAGTGAGCACAACTAAAATCATTCGTTTAATTGTCATAAGGGTTTTCATTTTTTAAGGTTAATAACTTAATAAGGATTCAGGAAGAAGATGATGCGATATTATTGGGGATGCTCTAAATTCTCCTGCCTCCAGTTATGTAGTTATAGAGTAAAAGACCAATTTTATTCAAGTTTAGAATGGGTGGAATTGGAAAGAAGTTGATTTGGTTTACTTGACTTCTCAGACAGGTTTTGAATGAGGATGAGGAGCTCTGATGGAGATAAGTTCTATCCTAGTGCATGGAAGCTGCAAGTAGAAGATGGGAGCAATTTTACTACTCCTCATCATCTGCATGGTTGCCCAAGAAATTCCCATGCATTTAATTTCAATACTCATCTTTTGCATGGGAGCAGTTTTACTACCACTCATCATCTTCATGGTTGGCCAGGAGAGTCCCTTGCATTTATTTTGAGACACCATGTCCTACCAGGCAAGCCCCATGCATTTATTTTAAGTGTTCATCTTCTGCATGGGAGTAATTTTACAACCCCTCATCTTTTGCAGCAGTCTAGTTCTGATAGGGGCTAAGTATTGTGAGATGGGGTTAAAATAAAATAGCATAGATAAAGTGACAGTCAACACTTCTAAGCTATAAAACCACATCAAACAAGAGAAAACAAATAAAGGAGAGTAATAAGTTAAAAACAAGTAAATGAAACACTCCCCATTATGGTTGATTACTTCTCTCGTCTCTCCTATTTCTCCTTTTGCAATCTTTGCCCTCAAATTTTGAAGTAGACTTGTGCAAATACTTTCAAATTGTAAGTAGAAAGTTGGAGACAAAATGGCTGTGAAGGTGAAAATGAAAAAGGTTGTTTTTATAGACAACCTTTTGAATGGATGGCTAAGATTAATCTTTTAGAAAGATTCGAAGATCAATGGATGGGAATGCATGAGAGGGAGGTTACGAAATGGATGGTTGAGTTTAAGTCTCAAAAAAGATGCTAAGATCAATGGTCTAGAATTGATGCACCAAAAATATGCCATGCATGGAAAAGCTATGACGCTGACGGCTATGACAGGCATGCAAGACATGCAGGCTATGACATAAATGAATGTTATGACAAGGGGTTATGATAGAGCATCTTTGACCAGGTGGTGCATAAATAATTTATTTTAAATTATTTATTCAAAAAAAAATGGAGGAAAAGGACAAGTGGCAAATAAATTATTTATTCAAATTATTTATTTGGAGAAAATGAAACATGGAGATTTAATTAAATTAATCAATTTAATTAAATGGAGAGATGGAAATTATACATGGATAATTAATTTGAATTATTTATCCAAAAGAGAGGAATGACATATAATTAAATAATCTCAAAAATTATTTAATTATATAAGAATAAAAGGGTTAAATAATAGTTATTATTATCTGACTATAGACAGATGATGAAAGATAAATAATTAAATAAATAATGATTTATTTAATTATTGAAGAGAGAGGGTATTAGTGACACAATTAAATAATTTTAATTGATCAGGATAGAAAAGAGATTAGGAAGTGAATTAATTAAATAATTAAAAATTATTTAATTAATAGAGGAATATGATCAAGCCTAATTAAATTATTAAATTATTAGAGGATGATTATCAAGGAAAAATGTTGCTCGCAGACTTAGGACATTTTTCAATGTCTACATTTCGCCCCTCTTTGACATAATGTAGTTCATTGCGTTGTGTCAAAGAAATTTAATTCTAAAATATGCCCTAGTGAAAGTAGGGTATGGGTATGCCCCCTCGAGAGGACAAGCAGGTTCAAAGAATGCAAATGTGCTCTTGAAATGGATGATAAGACTAGAGGATGAAAGATAGAAGAAATGTTAGCATGGAAGGGGATGGATGTTAGCGTGAAAGAGAAAGGAGGGTGATGATGGAAAGTTAGACAAGAAATGATAAGGGAACCAACTTTCATGCTTACATTTTTATATTTATCATCATTGGGCATCAAAATGTCACAAATGGACCACAAACACCAGCGTATGACATAAACCAAGGTGTGCAAGGTGACCATTTGGGAGAGAAAAGCAGTCAAAAGACAAAGTCAACAGACAAGGTATGTCTCGGCTCATACTAAGGACCCAATTGTCCCAGTCTTTTTGCCAAGACAAGCCATAGACAACAAACAAAGAAAAGAGGCCATGATCCATCATTGTCCCTCTAAATCCATTGATAGGACATCCTTAAGGAGACTAGTAACATGATCCAAAATCAATCAAGATAATAAGACAATTCCAACCCAACATAGTGTTCACCATGATAGTGCTTGCCAGTGATAACGATGAGATTGTTTGTTTGACCAAGATAACCAAAGATTGATTGATAAGTTGACCAAGATTGATTGATAATTGACAAAGGTTGAAAATTTGATTTGATTGACCATGCCTAGATTCAAGAAGGAAACATCCTGATCAAGGAAAGATTGATTGACAAGATTGACAAGATTGGTTGATTTGATAAGGGATTGATTGATAAAGTTGACAAGATTTGATTAATAATGATTGTGCCTGACCTCAGGAAGGACACATCCTGACTAAGGCAAGATTGATTGACAAGGTTGATACGATCGATTGATTGTTTGACAAATATTGATTGAAATGACCAAGCGATGTGATGATACAATTATAGGAAGGACACATCTGATAAAGTCGACCAATTGATAATTGTTGACAAGGCACCTAACTGCAAGAAAGACACATCTTGCTTAAGGTAAATGATCAAATTGACAAAGTCTAATCCCAGGAAGGACATATCCCAATAAAAGACAAAAGATAAGCCTGAATGAGACAAATGATAAGATGCCCCATTCTGCTTGAATGACAAGATCGATTGATTGATGATAGGATGATCGATCAATGAAAGATTTTGTTGGTTATGTGCATTTGCTGATTTGTGATTTTGTTTTGAAGGATGATTATTTTCAGACCAAGGACATGACCAGACCCAACAAACCCTAAGGGACTTGACCTAGGGGGCCTTGAGGGCTCAACAATAGATGGCCTTGTCTACGTAGCAATGCACAGAGACCTTGTAGTTCGACACGACTTGACTTTGCTTTATTTGACAAAAGACGAAGTCATGATTTTATTTGGGACAACCTAAAAGGACTAAACTAATGCCTCGGGGGCTCATTTAAGATGAGCCTTGCCTATGTAGCAAATGTGCAGAGGCAATGTAGTTCGACCCTACAAACAAAAAACTGACTCAGACTCAGACTTGGACTCAGACCCACTCTGTTTTTGGGATTTTGATGTTTTTTTATTTTTTTTTATTTTTATTTTTTATGTTTTCTGATTTTATTTTTATTTTGATATTTTATTATTTTTTATTTTTTTGAAGCTTTCTGTTTTTGGATTTTTGATGTTTTCTATTTTTTGGATTTTTTAATGTTTTTTAATTTTTTAATTTTTGTTTTAATTTTTGATTTTTGGAGCTTTCTAATTTTTTGGATTTTTTATTTATTTTACTTTTTGATTTTGATGTTTTTTTTTTTTTTTGAAGCTTTCTAATTTTTGGATTTTTTATTTATTTTACTTTTTGGATTTTGATGTTTTTTGATTTTGAAACTTTTTTTTGGATTTTTGATGTTTTTTTTTTATTTTATTTTTGTTTTTTTTTTTATTTTTTTATTTTGAAGTTTTTTAATTTTTTTGGATTTTTGATGTTTTCTGATTTTTTTGGATTTTTGATGTTTTCCGATGCTGATATTATTTCCAAACGTAGGTCAAAGAATTGCCCCCAGTCAGGTGTGAGACCAATTTATTAGGTGCAAAGGGGTAGCAGTGAATGCAAAGGATGATCGGGATACCCAAATGTTGGTGGTTCCTAGGCCATAGAAGGATGAAAAAGCTTATTATGATGGAGTGACATGTGTGTCTAGATGAGCAGAAGGCTGGAAGACCAGATGAAGTGACAGTAGATGAAGGAGTAGGAACTAACAATGCATGGCACCTATTTGCCAGGTTTTCACCATGGTACTTATCCAAAGTGCCACCGAAGTGGTTTTCACTTTTGGACAAATTATTTCTCTTGACTTCTTTTTTTTTACTTTTTAAGGGGATACTCTGAGAATCAAGTGTAATATTTGCGGAGGTGCATGTTGTTGATAGGTTCAGACAATGTCTCTCCTTCAGGAGTAGAAATTTGATAAGTGCCTAATCCATATGATGTTGTGATGATGCCTTGATTCTGTTGGGATGAACGTGTTGGATGAAAGGACCTGATTTGGATGGGGAGTGCAAGTGGAAAATATGAAGGGTGATAAATGTGGCGGAAGAAAGATGATGGGGAGACTTACCTTTCAAGAGCACTCTTGATCTTTCCAAGACATATTCTCTGGTCTTCCTAGGGTATTCCTCTCTACCCTATTCAGGGATCTCTCCTAAACCCCACTCACCTCATAAGACTCTCCACCAATTTCAAATTCTTCTCCATTACTCTCAATTCGCCACTAGGCTTCCCTGGGCTCCAAACTGACCCAAAGTGTCCTAACCACTCCAGGGGCTAGGAAAGGTTATTCTACTGTCTCTTTGTTGATTTGACACCTCACTGATCCATCTCATTTGATTCTTTCACCATTCTCCATCACTTTCTTGAAAACTCCATTTTAGGCCTTGTAGCCTTTTTCCCCAAGTAGGCCTCCTAGAACCTGTTTTCTTGGCTTTTCTCAAAAAATGTCTTAACAACCCCCAAATATTTTTTATATTATTTCTAGTGGTACCCTAGGCTTCAATATTTACCAGGTGTAAGGTCTCCCAAGTGGCCGTTCATATGACTGTCCTCATACCTCCCTAATTTTAAGGGTTTCAAGGGTTTTACCTCCTTTTTCCAACTTTGAGGGCTTCAATGACCTCCTCAACTCTCCTCCTTGCACACACCTATCTAGAATACATGTTCCCACACTCCCATGCTCTTGATTGTCACAAACCAATCCATTTATCAACTTTCTTTACTGTTGTCCTCTCCAAGCCACTAGCCAGAATGCACTTGCACTCGCCTAGTGCTTGATAGTTTCTTCACTTCCCCTGCAAACAAAGACTCCTAAACCTATATGTACATTATTTACACAATACATAGATTGATTCCAAGTTTCCATGAGAGGAAAGCCACGAGAATTCAAGTGGGACTCATTATTCACAAAACAGGCCCAAACCAGCAGTGAGTCCAAAAACCCAAAAACTTGCAAAACCTTAACCAGTTGGTCTAAATGACTAATCTAATGCTAGGTATAGTAAGTAAATGACACAAATGAAACACTCAAAGCATCAGATTAGTCCTTTCAATCCATTCTTGACTGGATGAAGGCTCAAACACAAAAATGCACTCAAAAATTGTTGAATTCCAATCACACAAAAATGCTCTCCAAGTCTCAATTCATGAAAATGAACTTTCAACCCAAGTATTATGGTTTGGATGACCTTATATACTTTCTCCCATGTGCTAGGACCCTTGGGTTGGACTTAGAACAACATTAATGCTATTTTTCAACTTTTAGGCCAATTTGTCAAGGCAACATCGCCAAAATGCTCAAATTGCCAAGATTTGTCTAGGAACTCATAAAGTTCAAGACTCTAAGCCAAACCTACCCTAACAAACTCTCAAAAACAACCTAGGGACTTTATATCATAGTCCTTATTCCCTTGGTGGTTTGCTAGAACCACCTACAAGCCAAAAATCACTAAGATCTTCCAAAAGACCTTAAGGTGCTCCTGCACCATTCTCCCCCTGCAACAAAGAGGTTTAGGAACCTGTGATGTCAAGAGTTCCTCACTAATTCCATGCTTCTTAAAGTCACCTTCTGCTATCCAAGTAGCCTCTGAATCTGGTTGTTGTCTCCACTTCACTAGGTGCTCCATGTATGTCTTGTGCCTAGTCTTCTTCTTCACCCTTGAGTCTAGAATCTTGTCCACTTGTGGGATGATCTGATCTGGTACCTTGAGTGCTTCCACATCCTTGTTTATCTCAACATTGTACTATTCTTCATCCATTTCTGGTCCTTTATACTTCACCAAGTCCTTCACATTGAAGATAGGAGAAATAGACATATCCTTGGGTAACTCCACCTTGTATGCATTTGACCCATACTTAGCCAACACTTTGCATGGCCCTATCCTTTTCATCTACAGCTTGCTTGGTATGCCTTTCTATAACCTTTCCTTTTTCAAGTATACCATCACCAAATCACCTATCTCAAATTGTAATTCTCTTCTCCCTTCATCTCTCTTAGCCTTCAACTTTTGATTAGCCTCTATCAATGTCTTCTTTACCTGCTCATGAACCTCTCTCATTGACTAAGAAAAATCATCCGCATGTCCACTGATCCCTTCATATCCTTGTAGATCCCTAAGCTCAAGTACACCCCTTGGATGTAAGCCATATACTATTTCAAATGGACTCTTACCCATTGTTCTATTTGTGCTATCATTGTAAGCAAATTCAGCTTGTGGAATCACTTGTTCCCATCCTTGTCCATACTCCTTAGTTAAGCATCTCAACAAGTTTCCAAGTACCCTATTGATCACCTATGTCTGTCCATCTATTTGAGGATGATATGCTAAGCTATGAGACAAGTTGGTTCCTAGCCTCTTCCAAAGATTTTTCCAAAAGTGTCCCATAAACTTCACATCTCTGTCTGCAACTATGCTCTTTGGCAACCCATGTATCCTCACTATCTCTTTGAAGAATAGGTGTGCAATGTGACTAGCATCATGTGTTGTTTTGCATGGTATGAAATGGCTCATCTTGCTGAATCTGTCCACTACAACAAACACACTGTTCAAACCAATTGGTGTCCTAGGTAGACCTACTATGAAGTCCATGCTTATGCATTACCATGGTCTATTTGGGATGGGTAATGGCTGATAAAGACCTGCATTTTTTGATGTTCCCTTTGCCTTTTGACACACTCCACATTGCTCTACATACCTTCTTACATCTCTTTGCATCTTAGGCCACCAATAGAACCTATCCACTAAGTCTAGTGTCTTGTTCAAACCAAAGTGACCACTCAAATTGCCATTATGCTTTTCTTGGATTAGATTCTCCCTCATGGAACCTCTAGGAACACACAATTGCTTCCCCTTAAACAATAAACCATTCTGCAAAGTGTAATCATCATATTCACTATGAAAATGATTCTCAAAATCAGTACAAAATCTCCTTCATATAGGTCTTTGAATCCTTCAACCCCTGTGCTTTGTAGCTGTATCTCTTGGACAATAAGCAACCTCCTACTAAGAGAATCATCAACCTTGTTGTTAACCCCCTTCTTATGCTTGATGGTAAAAGTGTATGACTACAAAAACTCCATCCACTTGATATGCCTCAAACTGAGCTTCTCTTGAGTATTGATGTAACTTAAGGCCTGATTGTCGGTGTATACCACAAATTCTTTTGGCAATAGGTAGTGCCTCCACTTCTTAAGAGCCTGCACTAAAGCATACAACTCTAAGTCATAGGATGAGTACCTAGACTTTGCTTCATTCAACCTTTCACTAAAGAATGCCACTAGCCTGCCTTCTTGGCTTAGGACAACTCCTACTGCTATGTTACTTGCATCACATTCTACTATGAATGGTTTGTCAAAATTTGGTAAAACTAAGATAGGTTGGGTAGCTATCTCCCTCTTCAACTTTTCAAATCCTTCATTGGCTTCTTTGGTCCACACAAACTTTGTTTTCAGTCCTCCTTTGATGGTGTCAAGAACCGGTCCACAAATTTCACTAAACCTTCTCACAAATTTCCTATAGAACTGAGCTAATCCATGGAAACTCCTAACTTATGTCCCTGTCTTTGGAGTAGGCCAGCTGAGAATGGCTTCAACCTTTCTTTTGTCCATCTTCAAGTTCCCTTGGGATACTAAAAATCCTAGATAGACCAATTCTTGCTTCATGAACTCACTCTTCTCAAGGTTTATGGTGAGCTTCTCCTCTTGAAGTTTTCTCAACACAAGTTCTAGGTGCTTCATATGTTCTTCTTTTGTTTTGCTAAAGATGAGGATATCATCTAAGTAGACAACCACAAAGACTCCTATGTAGTCCTTCAAGACCTCATTCATCACCCTCGTAAAAGTGCTAGGTGCATTTGTAAGCCCAAATGGCATCACTAACCATTCATACAACCCTTCTGTGGTTTTAAATGTTGACTTCCATTCATCTCCTTCTTTCATCCTAATATGATAATAGCCACTTTTCAAATCAATTTTGGAATAGAACTTAGCACCCCCTAAATATTCCATTAGATCTTCTATCCTAGGAATAGGAAACCTATATCTAATGGTTATCCTATTTATGGCCCTAGAATCAGTACACATCCTCCACTTGTCTCCCTTCTTAGGTGCCAACACAACTGGAACAGCACATGGACTTATGCTCTTTCTGATCAGCCCTTGGTCCAAAAGTTCTTGAACTTGCCTTACTATCTCTTTATTCTTCTCTAGTGTCATCTTGTATGAAGCCTTGTTAGGTAGTGTTGCTCCTGGTATAAATTCTATTTGATGACTGATTGCTCTCTTGGGTGGTAGTGTAGCTGGTGTACCTTCACAAATGATGTCCCTAAACTGATCCAACAGTCACTTCACTTCTGTTGTCATAGGTAGCTGATTAGATAACTCCTCTTCCTTTGGATTCAACATGATCGCATATGCCTCTCCTTCTTCCTCCTTTATGTCGTTTAGGAATCCCTTTCCACTCATCAAAAGTGCACTAGTTTTTTCCTTTTCCACTGTGTTTTCTTCTATCAAAGACTGAATTTTATAAGTCACTCCATCCTTCTTGAATGAGTACTTATTCTCCTTGCCATGGTGTACTGCCTCCCTGTCATATTGCCATGGTCTGCCAAGCAGCAAATGGAATGCATCCATTGGTAACACATCACATAGTATCTTGTCTTGATACTTTCCTATAGCAAACTCAACCCAAACTTGTTCATTGACCAATATATTCTGCCATTTGTTCAACCAAGTAACCTTGTAAGGACACACATGGGGTATCTTGATGAGTTTCAACTTTTTTACTGCCTCCTCTGAGATGACATTATCAGTTGATCCTGAGTCTATGATGACCTTGCAAACCTTACCTTGTATCTTGCACTTGACTCTAAAAAGAGCTCTCCTTTGTTTGTGTTCATCCTCGGTAGGTGCTTTGATCAAAATCCTTCTTAACATGAGTTGTTCTCCTTTCTCTGAATCCAAACTTACTTCTGAGTTTTTAGAGCAGTCCTCTTCTTGGACATATGTAATCTTCCTCTCACCTTGTGAAGATGCTGGCTTGTCTGGACACCTATAAGCCGGATGACCCAACTGTCCACAATTGTAGCATTTCATGGAAGAAAAGTGTGAACTTCTCCCAAAGCTTCTTGATCTGCCTCTTCCACCATTGTTAGAGCTTCTACCTCTGTATCCCCCTCTATTATTTGCCTCATGGGATTGTTCTCCAACCTTGGAATCCCCTTGACCTTTGTTCTCATGGCTTCTTCCACCAAAACCTCCTCTATGTCCACCTCTAGAGTCTCTACCTCTTCCTTTACCTCTAGTATTGGAATCTTGTTTCTTTTTTAGTTTCTCTTCCACCTTAATAGCCATTTGATAGCAGCTATGGGGGGTAGTAAGTGTGAAAAGACTCAACTCCTCTTGTATGTTCCATCTAAGATCATTTAGATACCTAGCAACCTTGACGCTTTCAACTTCTTGCACTCTAGATCTAAGGCTTAGTTTTTGGAACTCCTCTGTATATGCAGCTACATCTAGGTCTCTTTGTCTGAGATTTTGTCTCTTCTTGTGCAATTGAATATCATAGTCTTCAGGTAGATAGTTCTCCTTCACTTTAGCCACCATAGTTTTCCAACTTCCTATGGGTTTCTTGCCTTCCTTCTCTCTTTCTTCTTGTAGAAACTTCCACCAAGTTAATGCTTGTCCTCTTAGCCTTGATTTGTCTATCTCCACCTTTTGTGCCTCTGTAATCCCATCACATTCAAAGTGATTCTCCATTCTCTCAATCCATTCCATAACCAACTTTGCATCCATTCTTCCTGTGAACACAAGAATACCTTTAAGTGCCTTGCCACTCAAAGCCTTCAATGCTTTGAGGAAGGGTTCCTTTGCTAATGGAGGGTCAGGTTCTGGTTCTATGTCTTCCTCTATTTTATTCTTACCCTTATCTTTATCCTCTCCTAACTGTACCTTCATCTTACTTGCAGTCTCTGCCACCTCTTCTAGTTTGTGCTTCATCTCTTCCATAGCCTCTTCAAGACGCTTATTCTTTTCTTGTTGCTCTTTCAAGTCTCTAGCTAGCTCTGCATTGGTCACCATGGTGTTCTCTCCTATGGATTCACTTCTTTCTGACATTCACTTCTCAATCCCCAAGCCTTGTATGGCTTTGATACCAATTTGATGGGGAGACTTACCTTTCAAGAGCACTCTTGCTCTTCCCAAGACCTATTCTCTGGTCTTCCTAGGGTATTCCTCTCTACCCTATTCAGGGATCTCTCCTAAACCCCACTCACCTCATAAGACTCTCCACCAATTTCAAATTCTTCTCCATTACTCTCAATTCGCTACTAGGCTTCCCTGGGCTCCAAACTGACCCAAAGTTTCCTAACCACAACAGGGGCTAGGAAAGGTTATTCTACTATCTCTTTGTTTATTTGACACCTCACTGATCCATCTCATTTTATTCTTTCACCATTCTCCCATCGCTTTCTTGAAAAACTCCATTTTAGGCCTTGTAGCCTTTTTCCCCAACTAGGCCTCCTAGAACCCGTTTTCTTGGCTTTTCTCAAAAATGGTCTTAACAACCCCCAAATATTTTTTTATATTCTTTCTAGTGGTACCCTAGGCTTCAATATTTACCAGGTGTAAGGTCTCCCAAGTGGCCGTTCATATGAATGTCCTCATACCTCCCTAATTTCAAGGGTTTCAAGGGTTTTAGCTCCTTTTTCCAACTTTGAGGGATTCAATGACCTCCTCAACTCTCCTCCTTGCACACACATGTCTATAATACATGTTCCCACGCTCCCATGCTCTTTATTGGCACAAACCAATCCATTTAGCATCTTTCTTTACTGCTTTCCTCTCCAAGCCACTAGCCAGAATGCACTTGCACTCGCTTAGTGCTTGATAGTTTCTTCACTTCCCCTGCAAACAAAGACTCCTAAACCTGTATGTACATTATTTACATATTCCCTAGCTTGATTCCAAGTGGACATGAGAGGAAAGCCACGGGAATTCAAGTGGGACTCATTATTCACAAAACTGGCCCAAACCGACAGTGAGTCCAAAAACCCAAAAACTTGCAAAACCTTAACCAATTGGTCTAAATGACTAATCTAATGCTAGGTACAGTAAGTAAATGACACAAATGAAACACTCAAAGCATCAGATTAGTCCTTTCAATCCATTCTTTACTGGATGAAGGCTCAAACACAAAAATGCACTCAAAAGTTGTTGAATTCCAATCACACAAAAATGCTCTCCAAGTCTCAATTCATGAAAATGAACTTCCAACCCAGGTATTTGGGTTTGGATGACCTTACATACCTTTCTCCCATGTGATAGGACCCCTTAGAACAAAATTAATGCTATTTTTCAACTTTTAGGCCAATTTGTCAAGGTAACATTGCCAAAATGCTCAAATTGCCAAGATTTGTCTAGGAACTCATAAAGTTCAAGACTCTAAGCCAAACCTACCCTAACACACTCTCAAAAACAACCTAGGGACTTTATATCATAGTCCTTATTCCCTTGGTGGTTTTCTAGAACCACCTACAAGCCAAAAATCACTAAGATCTTCCAAAAGACCTTAAGGTGTTCCTGCACCAAAAGAGGGTATGGTATGATGAACTAGAGTGCATGAAAGGTTCGTCATCAGAGGTACACTAAAAAGCATTGCCAATGGAAGTAGAAAGATGTGATGAATGCATAAGTATGGATGGATGAAATGGGATGTATGTAATGAGTGGAAGTGATGGTGGATACATGGGATCACCAAGCTCTTCTTTTGGGATTCTACTTTTATAGATTCCCCAAATTATTTTTTATGGAGTGGCATAGTTGGAGATCAATTCTTTCTTACTTTCATTCTTTTGATAGACGTCCCTAGTTATTTTTGATGAAGAGGCACAATTTTTCTTTCTTTTAGTCTTGAATTTTACTTGTATTTTTGACTTGTCCAATAGCTTTTGAATTTGGCTAAAGGGATTTTCTTGATCATTCTTCCTTTGTATTCTTTCTTTTGATATTGGATCTCCATTTGTAAAAGGAACTTTCACCTTTAATTCTTGTCCTTTATCTTTATTATTTTCTTGAGATATGACTTGTTGATCCATGCCTATAATGTGGATAGATGTGAGTGAGATAGGTGAGATGGATGGAGTCACGAGAATGTTTGGTGTATGACAAGGAGTGGCAATGCCATCAATGGAGTCTTTGGGACTATCATTTTTGGTACTGTTAGCATCAAAGGAGGCTTGCAAGTCCTTAATGACTTGGCAAGATAGCTTAGTAGCGGCAACAGTAGAAAATGCATATCCTAGCCCAAGGTAGGTGGGATGGAAGGATGATGATTGGGTATCCTCAACAGAGTTATGATGAAAGGATGGGTTATCATAGATATCTTGGTCAATCATGGGGATATCATGAAAAGATTGAGTGGAAGTAGATAGGGAAAAGGAAGATATATCATCAGGATCCCAAAAGGTTTCACTCCAAGCAAGGCCATCTTTTTGCATTCCTTCTGCAGCTGTCTTAAAATTAGCATTGTCTTTTGCTAGTAAATTGTCCATACGATATTCTCCACATCCCATATCACGTACTTGGACCTTAAGGTTTGATGGTGCGATGAATGAAGTGGATGATTTGATAAGATGAAATGGGTCAATGTAATGGGATGGAGTGGTGGATGAGATGGAAGATGAGGCCTCCTAATTGATGGGAACTTGGCATTCAACAATTCCTTTGAGGTTGGAACAATATTGGAAAGGATTAGGGTCACCTGGAATAGTAACTTCAGTGCCATTATGTGGGAATTTGAGGCATTGATGATAGGTGGATGGAATAGCTCTCATGGCATGAATCCATGGGCAGCCAAGGAGGAGATTGTAATGTAAGTCCAGATCCAAGACGTGAAACACTGTGTCTTGTATGGCCAGGCCAACTCTTACTAGGAGTGAAATTACACCTTCAGAAGATCATTCGGCATCATCATAAGATCTGATCACGATTTTCTTAGTTGGGTCAATGCAATTCTCAGAGTATCCCAATTCCTTAACCAATTTTAGTGAGCAAATATTCACGCCTGCTCCACTGTCTACTAGGACTCATCTGATCTTGTGGGTATTAACACATACTTCTAGGTGTAGTGGACTGTTATGGTCATATTTTGGTGCCGAAAAGTCTTGTTCGGAGAAGGTGACATGGTGTGGCATAGCGAGGTATCTGACCATGGCCTGAAATTCATTGACATCTAGGTTTGCGGGAACAAAGGCTTCTCAAAGGGCTTTATCGAGGATTTCTCTATGCTGTGTTGAGATGCGAAGGAGTTCCAAGATAGAGATTTGTGCAGGAGTTTTCCCTAGCTGCTCTATGAGGTTATATTGGCCTTTTGGTTGAGGATTTGTGGATGGACCTAGAATAGTTATCTTGGTTCTATGGGTAGTGATAGCACAATCAGATTTTGGCTTGTTTATGGTGATGGTAGCAATGTGATCATCAAGAGGTGTCACATTCAGAATGATGGTGTTGTAATCATGCTTGATAGTTGCATAGTTGGCATTGTTGTTATTCCCTGAACTAGAGGCTTTTCCTTTATCATGGTATTGCAAAGGGGTCTTGAATATTGTATGATCAACATTCATTTTTCCTTGTGAATTGTTGATTGAAATGATTTAATCCTCGATAAGATCCTGAATGATGTTTTTGAGTGTACAACATCTATATGTCTTGTGTCCTTTTGTGCGGTGATATTCACAATATTCACCATCTTTCCATCAATCTAGTTTGATCAAGGAAAGTTCATAATTCTTGGTGTTTGGTAGTGTAATGACATTATATTGCAAAAGTCATTTAAGGATTGATTCGATGGGTTCACCCAAGGGGGTGTATGTTCTCTTACTACGGGGGGGACCTCTTCTTTGTTGGGTGCTTTGGATAGCATGCAGTGTTTGGTTTTGTCCTTGTGTTGGGGTACTTGGTGTATTGGATGTGTTTGATGAAGAAGGACCTTTAATTTGAATGATTAGTCCTTTGGTTATCAATTTGGCATCAACAACTCTGTCATTTGTGACATTTTTGTTTTGGGACCAGTATTTACCTTTGTCATTGTTGGGTTTTTGATTGTCTTTGTTTATCTTGACTATTCCTCTAGTGATAAGGCATTTCTCAATAAGAACACCCTTTTCAAGAATCTCTTCAAAGGTTGTTGAACATTGGATTTGAATTCGACTCATTAGCTCTCCATTAAGGTTTTCTACAAACATGGTGATAATTTGTTTTTTAGGAATATGACAAGGGAATTTGCTAACCAAGCCTCGCCATCTTTGGTAGAACGAGGTAAGTGACTCCCCATCTTCTTGTTTTGTTGTGCTCAATGTTGCAAGGGTGACATCATTTTTAATGTTAAAGGGAAAATGATTGATAAATTTGTCAGCTAGCTCACCCCATGTTTTGATGCCTTGTGGAAGATGTGAGAACCAATCTAAGGCTGCCCCTGTAAGACTTCGTGGGAATAATCTCAACAAGTAGGTAGGGTCATATGCAAATTCCATGCATGTTGTGTTGAATTCACAGATGTGTTCCACCGGATCCCCTGTCCCCTTATATTTGGGCAATGGTGGTGTTGTGAAATGTGGGGGAAAGGGTGGCATGTATAAGTTTGGATCAAATGGAAAAGGACACAGTTCCTCCACATAATATGTCTTCTTGTTGGTTCCCAATTGCATGTTGGCCATTTTTTGTTCAAGAGTTTGCATGTGTTGGATCAAATAGTCTACAAGGGATGATGTTGCGTTGTTTTGATGTGAAGAAATAATGTTGGCATTGAGGTCATGTGTTGGGTTTGGATTTTGATTGATTTTCTGTGATATGAGACCTTGATTGTTATATGGATGTGAGTTATTTTGATAGGGAATGAGATTGGTGTTTAAGTTGGTTCCAAAGATCATGTCCGTATTTGGTATGGCATTTTGGAGTTGGGGTATAGACCCTTAATTCTTGTTTTGATTTTGAAATTTGACTCCTTGGTTTGTAAATGGAGGTGTGGAACCTTGATTGATGTTTTTGTATGAAGGTATAGACCCTTGATGTGAAGGGATGTTTCCTTGATTGAAATTTTGAAGTGAAGGTGTGGGTCCTTGATTGACATTTTGAAATGAAGGCGTAGGTCCTTGAATAAGGTTTTCAAATGATGGAATAGACCCTTGATTTGTATTTTGAAGTGATGGAATAGACCCTTGGTTGATAGTGGACCCTTGATTGTGGTTTTGACTTGAGGTCTTGCATGCGATAATGCGCACCTTTCTAGGGTTATTTGGTGGAGGTTGATTCAATGAGGGTGCACTTTGAAATTGAAATGAGGGCCCTTGGTTTTGTGTTTTGGGATGTAGGTATGGAACTTTGGTTTGAATTTTGGTTCAAAGGTGTGTGACCTTGGCTTAGATTTTGAATCAAAGGTTTAAGACCTTGTAATGTGGACCCCTGATTTGTGTTTTGAAAGAGCGGATTTGTGAAACTTTTACCCACGGTGTTTGAGGAACTATCAAATGTGAAAGTTTGATTTTGTGTAGTGGCATGAGTTGGGACGCTTGTTGTAGTGGTAGTAGTCATGTGCATGGTTGTCCCAAGGGGTATGTTCATCGTTTGCTGTGATGAAGGCATTCCAAATGGATTTTCAGTTTCTTGTTCTATGATGGTTGAAACGTCATAACCTTGAGGTAATTTGGCACCCTTTTTGGCTAGTGCATAGAAAAAATTGTTTGAGTTGGCACTAACAAGTTGTTCAACTATGCTCAAAAGTATTGGATCTTGATATGCCCTTTCAATCTCTTGGGGGGTCAATTGTTTGTTGGCTACTTCAATGTTTAGGTCTTCCCAAGGGTCACTTTGGCCTTTTTGCAATGTGTTGTGGCAGGGTGTAGATTGATTTGAATTTGTGACATTATCAGGAAAAAGGGTCACTTAAAAAATCCATGTCCTTTCGTTTGGATTTTGACCTTGTTTCAACCATGTGAGATTTTTGCAAGTAGGGGATAATGCAAAATGGTAATGAGACAATGCTATTATTTTTTTTTTGGAGTTTTTTGGACTTTAGGATATGAAAATTCAAGGATGGTGATGCAAGGATGGTAATGTCAGAAGATGAGGGATAAAGAATGCTAAAGGACACTAAAAGATTGGGTGATGGTAAAAGTGAGTGATGTGGTGACAGGATGATGCTAGTGCAAGTTTAGGATGATAATGTAGCTAAGGTTAAATGAGATTGATCCATTTTTTTTGTATTTTTTGTATTTTTTTTGTATTTTGGGGGTATGAAAATGCAAGGATAATGAAGGATTGATATTAGCTATATATATTTTTTTGTATTTTGGAATAGGGGTAGAGTGCAATCTAAAGAAGGGTAGTCTAAATGAAGGTGATCTAATGCAAAGAAGCACTAAAATTTTAAACAAAGGGTGGCATTCAAGCTAATGTGAATCCAAGGTAGCAAATTCCAAATGTCATTGACCATAAGAGGACAACCAAGACCAAGAGACAAGACCAAGACTCAACTTAACAAAGTGACAATGACAAGACAAATGACAATGGTCAATGACAAACTGTAGAATAAGTAACCTCCTTATGTTCAAAATTTGAAGGTTTAAAAGTAGCCTAAAGGTCAAGGTTCAATTTATGCAATGCAAGGAACAAAGGAATGCAACCTATAATGTAATGTATTTCTAATAGGAATGCCTAAAATGAATTGGTAAATCTTGCAAGTCTCTCGTTTGGAAGTCAAGATCACTATTATGATGAATTGGTTTAGTTTTGGACAAGGATTTTATGAAATTGTGGTAATTAGGTAGTTGTGGCTTTGTGTTTTCCAGAATGTTGTTTTGATAACTTTGATGTTTTTGAAATGGTTTTGATCTGAATTTTTGACTGTATTGATAAGATATGAATAGCAAACACAACAAACAGTATTAAGAAATTTGTTTAGGACTGATTTTATGTGAAATGGTAGCAAGAAAACAAGCACAATCCTAATAGGAAAAGGGTTTGTATAATTGGTAAAGGCCAACTGAAATACCCCAGATTGGTGCTAAACAACTCTCCTTGAGAGTGGATAGCTTAGAAGTTTGGTGGTACTGTCTCCCCTCCACAACACTCACTTCTACGGGCATGCCAACTTTGGATTCCTGGGTAGTCACTTCCTAGGAACTGCTATCTCTACTGAAGGGAGTTAGTAGTGACTAAGTTTAGGCATGATATTGTACCCTGCACCATACCAAACAATGGCTGAGAATGGCCAGGCTTCTAAAAACAAAAGATGTCTAGTAAGGGCATTAGGTTTAGGGGATATGATGATAAAATCCCTCAAGAGGTCTCCCAACCCTTAGAACAAGGGTTTCTCGTATGATAAAGATACTGGAGGAGAACTATCACATACCATCTTGTTGACTGTGAACTTTCCTCGCAACCACAAATTTATATAGCAGTTCGGAAGGACTTGGCTTTAGCCCGTTACCACTTGGGTCGTTCCCTTAGGGTGAGTCCTTTTTCCCACTAAGGCAGACCCTCTGATGGGTAAACACAAAATTGGATGGATTTTTCTTTTTGATCACTGAGTTTGCATAGGGTGAGAGCATAATACCTACCACCCTCAAACACTAAGACATGGTGTTCTTTTACCCCCTAGTTAAAGCTATGTGAGAAAGATAATCATTAATTTTTAAGCACCAAAATGAAATGTTTTCTAAGGTAAAACAAGCAAAGTGGTTTGAAAATAAATTTCTTGGACACTCGAACCTGCAAAACCACTTGTTAGTAGTCTCATAAAATGATCTTGGACCAACGAGAAATTTTCAAAACCCTGTTAGCACAAAAGATTAAAGCTAGCCTAGAAATCCAAAAGCTAACAACTAGAAAATAAAGAAATAAAACTAAACTAAAATCCTAAGGAAAACTAAACCAAGAAGTCAATTTTTTTGTTGCTTCAAAAGAAGCAATTTTGGGAGCTCCACTTCAAAGCCACATGTTGAAAACAAGAGATTAGTAACCAAAAAAACTTTAATGATAACAAAGAAAATTAAAACAGTGATAAATTTCTCAAAATTTAACAAAATTTTAAATCGTTTGAATCCACGGAAAGGTGAAAGTCGTACCTTCAAAACCCATAAAGTATTTTTCCAAGATTATGTAAAAAAAATGTTATAGGCAAAAGAAAACACGGGTTTTAACAAAAAAAAATTAGAAAACAACGAATACTAAAATGGCCATAACTTTCCTGAAATATATAAAATTTCATGGGTTGCAGTTTGAAGGAGTCAAAAAACAAGACCCTAAAAATCAAAAATAATTTTTAATATTTTATTTTCCCATTTTTGTACTCAAAAGAGAGATGATGAAGTTTGTACAAATTCTTAGGTATAACTGCAAAATACTTAAAACAAACAAATTTCTTCTTTTACCAAAATTGCAAGTTTCAAGTAAGTTCCTGTAGGATGGGGTTAAAATAAAATAAGCATAGATAAAAGTGACAACCAACACTTCTAAGCTATTCATACATCATAGAATGCTTCTAAATAAAGAGAGCAATAATTCTAAGAGCAAAACAAACTCGATGAAACCTCCCCATGATTAGTTTTACACCCTCACTTTCTCTCCATTTATCTTTTGTGTACCACCTGGGATTTTTTAGAGTAAGACTTGTACAAATAACTACAAATTATAGAGTAGAAGTTGGATTTCAAGGCAAAACATTAGGGTGAGAAATGAAGGGAGGAAGGTTGCTTTTATAGGCAACCTTTCAAATGGACGACTAAAATTAATATTCTGCAAAGATTCCAAGATCAATGGATGGGAATGCATGAAAGGGAGGTTACGAAATGGATGGTTGAGATTAAGTCTCAAAAAATATGCCAAGATCAATGTCCAAAATTGAAGAAGCAGAAATATACCATGCATGGAAAAGCTATGACGTTGACAACTATGATGCCTGACGGCTATGACAAACTTCCAGACTATGAAAAAAATGAATGCTATGACAAAGAATTTTTGACCAAGTGGTGCATAAATAATTTATTCAAAAAAAAATGGAGGAAAGGGACAAGTGGAAAATAAATAATTTATTCAAATTATTTATTCAGAGAAAATAAAAGATGGAGATTTAATTAAAATAAATCAATTTCATTAAATAGAGATGGAAATTAGACATGGATAATTAATTTGAATTATTTATCCAAAAGAGAGGAATTACATATAATTAAATAATCTAAAAAATTATTTAATTATAGAAGAATAAAAGGGTCAAATAATAGTTATTATTTTCTAACTATGGACAAATGACAAAAGATAAATAATTAAATAAATAATAATTTATTTAATTATTGAAGAGAGAGGGTATTATTGAAACAATTAAATAATTTTAATTGATCAGGATAGAAAAGAGATTAGGAAGTGAATTAATTAAATAATTAAAATTATTTAATTAATAGATGAATATGATCAAGCCTAATTAAATAATTAAAATTATTTAATTATTAGAGGATGATGATCGAGGAAAAATATTGCTCGTAGACTTATGACATTTTAGATTATTCTGAGGAGGAGCATGTGCTCATCCCATATGAGGGATGACTAAAGGTCCTCTTTGATATTTACTTTCTCCCTCAAAGGAGATATACCAAAATTTCCACGATGGTCTTCTTTACATAGTTGGTTGCATACGGTAAGACCACTAGGGAACAATGATCAATATGGGAAGGCTGATATTTCATAAAGGGTTGCTTTTTGCATGCAGAAATTTTTTAGGATGAATATAACTTGATGACCGAAGCATGGATGAAGAAAATTCTGGTTTTCTTGCCCACATTAGCTAGGATCAAAATTCCCCTTACCACATTTGCCGGAGTAGGACTGAAACATTAAATGCTCACATTCTCCATCATCTAAAACAGTTGATCAATTCCATGTGAAGCCTTCGGACACTTTGGCGGCTGCTCCATAGAGCATCCCTTTAGACATGATATTTAAGGATTCCCTTTTGGCAATGGAGATACTCACTTCTCCATAATTATGTCCCAACCCATTGTCATCCAATGGAAACTTTTCCCTAGATTCCTTTTGGGTTGAGCCCATGAAACCTATAAAGTGAAGAGAATACTTCTTTTTCTTGTTCTATCAGAAGTTCAAGGCAAAAAAGATAGCAAAAATACCTCTTAAAAACATGTCCCATCCACATTCAAACCTACCATACTTGATGAAGGCAGCAGCAGACCTAAACTAAGGAGCTAAACAACCCAAGACCAATTGAGAATGGCGAAACTTTGCCATTACTCCAAGACTAAAGAGATGTGAAACAACCAATGCTTACCTCTTAGAATAAAGAAGTTTACAGGTCAAAATGGATTAGAACAACTCTGCTTAGTTCCTTTGTTTCCATTCCATTAGGGAAAAAGTAACCAGTAGTTTGTTAAACCTCTCTCTGACACCAGCTTGAAAAACCAAAGAAAGAAGAGCCACACTTAGAGTGCTGGTGAGGGCATTCTGTACCATTTTCTCACAAAGTTACGCCAAAGAGAATTCAAACCAAAGAAATCAAGGGTTTGAACCTTGGATAGAGTAATGCTGGTGGCCCTCTCCTCCCCAATAGAACAAGGCCAAGTAAACCTCCACAGCAAAGAGGCTGGATTCTTTATGGATGTATCATTCAGCCTCCTATTGCTTAAGTTCACATTTGGATCAGTGAGTAGAGTTTTCGGAATTGGTGGGGTTATATGGAATTAGATACATTGTTTTCCCTCATGTCAGGCTTAAATGCATGTCCCTATAAAGGTCTTAGACTGGTGCTTCTCCTAGTTTACATTACTTTCTCTCTCTAATCCCTTTGGCTGGGTTGCTCACCTTCTGTGTACACAAAACCTTGATTGGAGAATTGGATGAAAGCCTACTCATAGGTTGACTCACATTTCTATGCAGTCTTTTAGATTTTTCTTTTTCTTTTTTTTTTTCTTTTTATTTGTGTAGTTTCCTTGGCATAATGTAGTCCCGGCATTTCTATTTTATGTTCTCTCTCTTCGTGAAATTCCTCTATTTGTACCTTCATTCTTCTTTATATCATGCATTTCTTTTGTTTTCCCTTTGGGGATGATGTAAGGCATCAAGACACCCTATGTCTCTTCCATGTTGACACAAAAATATTTTCTTTTTCCTTTTTTGCTTTTCAATTTATCTTTTACATTTGTCTTGTGTTTTGCTTTTGGGGATGATGCAAAGCATTTGAGACCATTAAGTGTCTCCTTCGTAGTGATCAGAGTTTATTTTCTTTTCTTTTCATTTCTGTCTTTATCTTTTCTCGTGTTGGGGATGGTGTTAGAAACATTAGTGGACATTCATGTCTCTTCTTATTATACAAAAGATATTTTTCCTTTTTTTCTTTCACCTTTATTTTCCTTTGTCTTTTTTCTTTTGGGATGGTCTGGGCATTTGGATGCCTATATCTCTCCATGTTATTAAGTATTTTTCTGTTTCCACTCTCTTTTTGTGTTATTATTGAGTTCTATATGTATTTGGGGATGGTAATGATTCAAGCTCTCTAAAAATAATTATAGCAAAGAACATACTAACCCCAAATCCATAGATCCCTTATGTGTTTGGTGTTTTCATTTTAGTGGCAACCCCTTTCTTTTCTTTTTCTCTCACATGATGTAGCTTTACTTGGAAACATATGACTTGGCATAGGGCTTTCCAAGTTGAATCTCATGTCTTCTTTTATTGTTTACATTTATTATTTGCTACTTTAAAGTAATTTCTTATAACATGGTGTTTAGCAATTCCTTTAAAGTGGGGACATACATTGGCATTATTCTTTTTCATTTTTCTTTTTCTTGGTTCTTAGTGTAGCCTTCTTACTTCATATGATGTGTTTGTTTCTTTGTGGATGGCATTAGGTGTAATGTCCTCTAGGAGTGTGATCTCTCTTAGCATATTGCATTCCTCTTAGTGGCTTGATGCAACACACTACATTCCCTAAGTTGCGAATTCTCTATTCTCTGATTGGTCCTCTCTTAGAGACATTAGGCACAATGTTCCCTGAGTTAAATAGCTTGCATGAACTAAGAAATAATCCTTTGAACATTCTTTGCATGTTGCATGTTGCATGTTGCATTTGTTCTTATATGGCCACCTTGGATAACACAACTTGTGTTCCTATAGTTCAATCATGTTTGTTCATGAGATCTAAGCATACAAAGTTTTGCTTGCCTCATGAAGCTTGAAAAACACTTTTGTGTGGTGCCTTATTAAAGTTATCAAGAGGTATAACTTTTGTATGGTTGAGTGGGAATCCCATTCTGAGGCATGAATTTCCCCATAGCCACTTGCATGTGTGTGAGTGCATACTAGCTATGTTTCTCACCTTTTAGGACTTCTCACTTGGTGGACAACTAGCAGTTCCGTCGACTCAAAGTGAGTATGCATTTTTTTGGAAAAACAACCTAGATCTGATGCACATCGGGATGCAAATATAGTTGAAGGTTGATCCAAATCTTTATCTCTCTCTCTCTTTTGTTTTCTTTCTTGTATTTGGTAGTTTATGCTTGGCCTTGTTGTTTCTCTTTATATCATTCTCATGTGCATTCCTTTATGCTCATGTTAGTTTGTTATAGGATCTTGATCCCAGGGGCTTGATCATCACTCTTGATTGTTTTCATCTCATCTTGCTAGCATTGGTGCATTGGAACCCCTATTGATGCATTTTTTTCTACTTTAGTGTGAGTTTGAAGTAGGTTTATCCTCTCACTAAAGTGGGGGTTAAATGGAGTCACCAAAAAATAACCCTTCTACTTTTTTTGACTCGTTTGGGCCCTCCTTGTGATTTTGGCTTAATGTTTCCTTGATTTAGTGTTGTAATGTTGATAACACATTCATATTAGGTCTTGGTACCTTGTGAACTAATATGATTTTAATGGTTCCTTGCAAAAGTGTTGTAACACACTTTCACACTTTTCTAGGGTTTTATCAATTAACTAAGTTTAATAAACATAATTTTAATCATAATTGATCTTAACCTTGCCTTATTTAGAGTGTTGTAAAGTGTTGTAACACACTTTCACATTCTTATAGGCTTGTCCTTAATAATTTGGCTTTCTTATGCTTTAATTGGCCCTATTTTGCATCCACAAGCCTCATTTATTACATCTTTTCAAGGATAATACCAACAACAATCAGTAACCAATCACAATTTAGGTGTTCTTGGCTTGTGTCGCCTAGATTTAGTGTCTAGGACTCATTTTCCACCTTGGGTGGATGAGTCCCACCTAGGTCTTTTTGGCCCCAATACAGGTTACACACATTTCTAAGCACTTTTCATTTTTGGTCCCATACATTACGTGTGATGGGACTCATTTTCCACCTTGGACGAATGAGTTTGTATGACCAAAATTCAAATTTAAATCAAATTTATGATGGCATTTTATTCTCCTAGATCTATTGTCATCTTGTAGTGTTGTAATTTCAAGAATTCTTTCATAATTAAGTATAAATACAAGGTTCTTTCACTCATTTCCATATCAAGCATTCAAGTATTCATACCTAGAATTCAAGAGTTCACAAGAATATTTGAACATCCACAAGAGCATTCAAGGCATTTCAAGAGTAGATTATCAAGCATTATAGAATATTCTTCAAGTGTTATCCATCATGTCAAAGATTTCTTGCATCATGTTGTTTTAGAGCTAACAATTGTGGTGTAGGGTTTTGTGATTCAAGCAAGTGCTTCATTCGAGATCTATCAACATCAAGCAAGAGTCAAGAACCACATTTGTTGGAGCCATCATTTACATGTTTGTAGCCTTTTATTGCACGGGTTTGGTGATTTGCAACATTGTTTTTTGTTCATTCATCATTATCTTTTCATATTTCATTCTATTTCAAGGTTTAATTACCAATAATAGGTTTGACCAAGGAAAATCCCTATTCACTAATTGCCACAACATTTTCCCTCTTCTTATGTGTGATTTGTAGGGCTAGGTTGTAGATTTACCAAGAACCAAAGTTGGAGAAAAGTTGTCAAATCCTAAAAGTTTTCAAAGTTTTCATGAAGCCTTGGAGAATCTTGGAGAAGACCTGCAGGTGGTATTTTGTAGTTTCAAATCTAGAAATCAGTTAAAAAGAGCAAAGCATACCTAGAGGCATAGAATCCACTTCAAAATTTCTAGAAAAACAAAAGTGTATTGATTCGCTACTATTGGAAAATGATTCCCACTATACAGTCCTGATCAATATTTTTTATAGATTTGGATACCCTTTTGGCTGAAACCTGCTCCTACACATTTCCCAAAAAAATGGACTAATTTTCCCAGCTTGGCATATCAGTCCTAGTTAGCTTCAACAATAGATTTTTTAGTGATCCAGACCTCCATCTTGCCTTCTTCAATCTTCTAGGTGCACACTTCTAGTCTCATAGCTTTTTATTGTATTTTGTTCACTTTTTTAGGTCATTTAGATTTAGTTTGCATATCACGTTATGTTTTACAACATCTTCTAGGTAATTTTGCATTCATCTTAATTTGACATTGTGTTTTCCATCATATTGTCTTTTTGAAGTTTACACTTGGTGGTGAACCCCTTAGTAGCTATCATCAATCCCGAAGATAGCCCTATTGCTAGATTTCAATCTCTTTTGCACTGAAGTCTCTAGGGTTATCCTTGAGTGAAATATCTTAGAAAGTGGGTGAGAATACAACATCATTTTCCCATTTTCCTAGGTTCTAGTTTATGACTTCTCTTTCATAAAATTAAATTTCCTATGGTTATCCAAAAACTTCTCTTCCTCTAACCTTTGTAAAATATCTCTAAAATGTTTCAAGTGATTCAAAATTTTATCTAAAATAGTTGAAAACTTACCAAGGAGTTTCTTTTGTGCTTCATCCTTCACCATACCTTTGATATCCATGGGTGTTTCTTGCTCCTCTTTTTTTTTCTCAACTTCCTTTGTACTATAAATAAATTCATCACATGCACTTCTTGCTTTTGTATTTCTTTCAATATTTTTTTCCCAAAGATTACACACCCATGTATCATTGCCCTCTTCCTTATGTTTTTGTTTCAATGGTGTCATGGCATATTTATTTGCACCTTTGGCTATTGTGTAAGTGTATTATTCACCGTAATATATGTCCTTCCAATCATACTTCCATTTTCTACCTAAAATAATATGCTAAGCATCCATAGGCATTACATCACACACAATATCATCGCTATAATTGCTAATCTAAAAACTTACCAAACATTGTACAACTCGTTCACCAAAAGTTGGTGACCCTTTTGCAACCATGTGACCTTGTATGGATTTGGATGTTTCATTTCCTCCAAACTTAGTTTCTCCACCATTTCTTGAGATACCAAATTATTCATGCTGCTATTATTCACAATCATAGTGCAACACTTTTCCCCTATTTTTTCAAATGGTTTTAAATAAACTCCTCCTATGTATGGGTTATTTTTGAGATCCTTTCTTGGATTTAAGATCACTTTCCTTTGCATAAGATATTTTCCATCCTTTGGATTTGCTAATTCATTTTCTTCTTCAACTTTGTGGTAAATGTTCTCCCAACTTCTTACTTTTCCCATCCTCTTGTTGCACTTGAGGGCATTCAAATGCCCAGTGACAAGCCTCTCCACAATTGAAACAAACTCTTGAAAATCCTCTTCCTCTTCCATAATCTACACTTCCTCTTGAAGTTTATGCTCTTCTCTAAAGTAATTTCCTCTTCCCCTCATATTTGAGCCATAATTTGTTAGAGACTAGATTGCTTATTCTTCCTTTATTGGCCATCTTCTTCCACTATTTTTTTGTTCTCTACCTCTTAAATTTTCTCTTCTACCTTTGGGATTATTTTGTTGTCTGCTTTCCAAATTTTACTTTTCCTTGAGAGCATATTGGTAGGCTTTCTCTACTATTCTTATCATAATCATACTAATTTCATCTTTGATACCAATCTATAACCCATTCACATACCTTGCAACTTGTTCTTCATAATCTTCAACATTCCAAACATGAATGACCAATTTTTAGAATTAGTTTGTGTACTCCATGAAGCTCAAAGCCTTTTGTTTTAGATTTTGTAGCCTCTTAGAAAAATTGATGTGCTCGTCCATACAGATTTTTTTTTTCCAAGTTCAACATTGTGACTATCTTGTCCCATGATCTTATCTTCTCTTTTTCCATTCTTTTTTGTTCAATCTATGTATGATCCATCCACAGGGATGGATGTCCTCTCAACCTTGTGCAAGCATACTTCAACTTCTTTTTTCTTCAATAGATTCTAAGTCAAAATACTTATCCATTTCTGTAATCTAGTCAATGAGCTCTTTTGGATTCAAACTTCCACTATAGCTCAATGGATCCATCCCTAGCTTACTTCCAAGGTTTTATAACACTTGCAAGAATATATCCTCTCATGCATCTTCTCCTCCTACCTATGCAACTTCTGGTGATTCCTCTTCCTCTTCAATGAATTCCTCAACAAGAACCCCTCTTTGCTAGGAAGTCTTTATGGCTTCTAGCCTTGCAATGATTCCTCTTTATAAACACTGAATAATCTCTCAAGCCCCCAAGTAACATTTTATCACTAATTCACCTTATTTCTTGCATAATTAAATAATTTTAATTATTTCATTATTTCCTAATTTCATTTTATTGTATTAATTAAAGGATTTTTAATTATTTAATTAATTAATTTTATTCTTATTCTTCTTTTGATTAATTTAAATAAATATCAATTTTATTTAAATTATGTCGCTAATTTATCATTTTCTATCCTTAATTAAATAAATTTTATTTATTTAATTATTTATTTCTATTTTCCTCTATAATTAAATTATAATTATTATAATTATTTAATCATTCATTAGCCTTTTCTAGCCATAATTAAATAGATTCTTATTTAATTATTTATCGCTTTCTTTTCTCCATAATTAAATAATTATTTTTAATTATTTAATTATTTATCATTTCCCTCCACCATTTATTAATCTTTTTTAATTATTTAATATTTAACATCCCACCTCTTCTTCTATAGTTTAATAATATTTTTTATTATTTAATTATTCACTCACTATTCACTAAATTAAATAATTGTTTCAATTATTTAATTTACCTTTTCTTAGCCAAACCCTAAATCACAACTAATATCTTGAGTTTTGGTCCATCCTTTGCATCCTTATCTCTTTTCCTCTCAATTAATCTCATTCATTGATCATCATACCTCATCATTCAATCCTAACCCTTCATTTGTATTGGGATTTCTATAAAAGCAAGCCATCATCCTCATTTCAAGGTTAACTATAATCTTGAATATTTTTCTTCTCATATCATTCATCTTGAACAACCACAATATTTGAAGATTTTTTATCTTGAGATCATCTAGCTATCTTGCATCAACATCAAGCTCATCATACAAGTTGCATCCTACAAATATGAGAACAAACAAGGTAAAATAGAGAAGAGAAATGTAGATGAATCAACCTTGGCATAGAGATTGTGTATTGTCTCTTTATTATTGTGATTTCTATTGTCATTTATGCTTCATTGTTGAATTAGGGTAAATTCATAGCTTGAATTAGATATTTTTGTGGTTGTTATTATTGATTCATGCTAATTTCTTGAATTCTAACCTGATCTACCTTTGGTGAACCTAACATAAATCAAACATCCTTAATGTATATTTATTTTTTTAAGGTTTTTCTAACCTTATCTTGTTGTTTTGTTCAAAGATTTTAAGACTAACCATGTGCAAATCAAGTTGAAGACAAAACCATAGGACTTTCCAAAGATTTAATCATATCTTTCAAATGGTTGCAATTTTTTTTGGGGGGTTTTATACTGCAATTCAAGGATCATACCAGGAATCTACATTCCAAAATTTAGATTTACATCGATATTTTTGATTGAGTTGTGATATTTTTAGTAATTTCCAAAGATTTCATCGTATCTCTTAAATGGAGATGATTTGTTTTATGGGTTTTTTACTGGTGGATAGAGATCCTCTCATAAGCTTACACTCCAAAGATTAGCTTCAGGTAGACATTTTTGAGAAAGTTATCATGTTGTTATATTTTTAATAAATCTTAAATTTTGGTTGCAACTCGATGAATGCTTTGGAATTTTTTTTGTAGATTTGAAAATCTCTCAAAATTTTACAGATGGTTTGTTCTTTACATTTTTTGTTTTGACCTCAACTAATTAATCCACAATCAGATCTTTAAAAATTAGTACTCCATAAATATGCTCCCTAGAGCTCAAATTAAGGAAATTTTCTAAAAAAATACATTTTTAGGAAGTTCTCAAAATTTCATCACGGTGTCTTCTTTGAATTTTTGTTTTTAGGGTAAAAAAATAACAAAATAATCATATTATGGATTGATAAAACACAATTTTTTTTGGTTATTGATATTTGATTTTCAACTTGTGGCAATCGTTGGGAGAAGACCTTTTGATATAAAACTACTAATCCAATTTATTTTAGGGTTTAATTATGTGTTTATGATTCTTAAATAAGGAAAATTTGGAATTGGTGCTTAAAAAGAACAAGTGTCTTCTGTGTCTTGTGTACTCGCACATTCTTTTAAATCCCAAATTGGTGTGTGCATATCCTCTTCCCTTGCAATTTGTGCAATATTGGATGCATGCGAAACACATATCAATATCTTTTTCTTTTGATAGGAGGTCTACCTTGAGACACATCCTAACAAAGAACTCAAGGGTTTGACCTCAAAACACATTTCTTGATGGGTTATATCAAAGGTGCAAAGGTGAATGTTTGTAACACAATCTCGTGAAGTATACCACACATTTCAATTCAAATGTGGCTACATATAGATCACATTAGGGTTGACTATAGGATTTATTGTCTCATATTTGATATTATACCACTAGTGTTCACAATATTCCCCCACAATGAACCATTGCTTAGAAGCCTAAGACCTATTTTTAGAGTTTACTACTATTGGTGTAAGAGATGTGGATCATACCCTAAAGTTACTTACCACATTCAGTTCTTGGTTGAGGTTGAAAGGCTCCTTGTTTGGAGTTACTCCTTTCAAGGTGAGAGGTGTTAAGGTGGTCCATGACCTTGTCATACTCTAGCTTCACCCATTCCATTTTCTAATATTTAACATCACTCTTTTAGGGTTAAGGTAAGCCCACTTTAGTAGATAACCATATTAGTAATAGCTAGGTTGTCCATGTTTGTATTATTTTTGAACCAAGACCAAGCAAGTTTTGTGGAAGAAAACTTGAAAAATACTTTCTTACCAAGAATTCAATGAGTCAAAAGCAACCAAATTTATCTTCTAATTGTTTTCTATGTTTTATGATTAGATCAAAACTTTCAAAAAATGGAAAACAACATAGAAAAAATCAAATTAGGGTAAAAAAGTAGAACACCACAACTATTTATTAGAAAACCACAATCGCCAGTTAGAACATCTCATCTATTAGAGACCCTAGGAAGCCTGAAACACCACATCTATTAGTTTCATTTTTTATTTTTGGGATATAATTGTACATCCAACTTCTAGTTTCCATATAGATAGTGATTGTAAACTCAAAATTGAAACTTGTTTAGGTTTAGTTAGCCCATTCATTGTATTTCATCATTTACCTTAGGTTGGCTTGCATGGTCCCAGTTTAAATGAACCATACCACACCTCATTCCATCAACATCTTTGAGTCTTAAGATTAGGAGGCTTGTCATACTATTGGGAAGACCATAGTTTCATATTTAGGTGTCTTGAACTTATCATATGCTTATCTATCTCATCCTTAGGTTGGTCTTACAACTCATGTGTCTCGTTTAGGCTCACCTTTTATCCAGTCATCATCATCATCATCTTGGTCCTTGTCCCCTTGAGGTCTTGATATTTAGAATTATTAATTTTGTTCATCATCATAGTCTTCTTAGCATCCTGTTTTAAGGTTCAAAATTGCATATATATCCAAATCCAACCATAGTCAAAGTCTTAGTCTCACCATCATCTAGCATACCATCCAATCATAAGATGAGTCATAGTCTCATTACCAGTTTCCATACCGAGCGTAGTCATAGTTATATTACCATCTTGCATCTTTATATTCCAAAAATCCAAATAACATAGCATATTCTTATTATCATTAACATCCTTAGCTTGTATTACCATCTTTATTTTTCATATCTATCTTTAGTTGCATTCATTTCCAAAAGCCTCATGGTCACAAGTCTTATATGGTTCTCACTAGGTCACAAAGGAAATGAAAATACATGGATTCCTCATATGAATCCTATATTAATCCAACTAGCAACATGAACTTTAGGTCATCCTAAAGCCAACCTCAAATATCACAAGATGAAATTCAAAATCCATTTGAAAATTTTACATTGAAGGAGGTTAAACAAAATCTAACACTTGAAGAGATTGAACAAGCTTCCCAAGATTCTATGATAGTGTGTATCATAGAAGAGATAGTCAAATGGGATCCTAAAAAGTAATTCCTAACACTCACTCAAAATGGGGCCAAGATTCCCTTTGGTTTTGACACTTCCATAATTGTAGAGGGAACAACATAAACACAAAATCAAAGTCAAGGTTATAACACATTTACAAAAGATTATTCCTCTTCACAACAAATGCACACTAGTATGCCACTTGGGGGAACTACACATAACACAACACATGTTAATATACCTCCTACTCCAACATTTTGGATGAAAATGACACATGCATCATATCAAGAACCAAGTCCCACATTTTCCAATCCATTTGGATCATCCTCTAGTTCCATGGGTATGACTTTTGCAAATCTATTCTCCACAACATCCACCCAAAATACTGTACCATCAACCAACAAAAAAATAAATCAAAACTAAAACCCACCAAACAAAAAAATAAGGATTCATATTACCACACCAAGAGTGCAAACCCAAATGATCAACACTACACCAAACACCAATATATATTTTGGGTGAAACTTGAACACCAACCAACCTCCATCACAACATGTCAACCCAAACCTGAACTTCATACCACAACACTAACACACCAACCAAATTTCACCATAGCATAATACCAATACCAAAACCATGTTTACATCTCACTTATAACAAGGAAAATCAAAATCCTTCTTAAGAAAATATCAACCCAAACTCAACATTTACATCCAACTTCCAAAACCAAAATTCATTATCACACAATTACCTCAACATGCTTAACACCAATGTCAACCCTCTTGTGCAAATTCAACCAAACATACCACCATCACACATGTAAACTTTGATGCAACAAATATAAAAAATGCAACAATAAATTGAAAACATGCAAGTGAGCACAACAAAAAAAGCA
Source organism: Sequoia sempervirens (assembly GCA_007258455.2). Classification (NCBI taxonomy): domain Eukaryota; kingdom Viridiplantae; phylum Streptophyta; class Pinopsida; order Cupressales; family Cupressaceae; genus Sequoia; species Sequoia sempervirens. The sequence continues at coordinate 22,865,045 of VDFB02274714.1, forward strand.
TAATCAATGGAGGAACTATGCCCTTATACCTTTGATAGAAGCATATACATGCCACCTTTACTTCAAATACAAGGGAAAGGGAGATCTAATAGAAAATGTACGAGAGTTCAACACTACTTGTATGTACATCACTTTTGAGCCTAATTACTTAATGAGAATATTCCCACATAGCCATTTGGGGTAGGCTCTAGAGTGGTTCATATACCTTCCTCCTAGGATAAAAACATGGAATGAATTAGTTGAATAAATCATCACACAATTTGCGTATAACATTGAAAGTGATATGACCCTTGTAAAATTATGCACAACCAGAAAAAGGAAAGGGGAGTCACTTACATCACAAAACTATTCTATTTGAGGTAGTACTTCATATTTTGAGCTTCATTGTAACTAAACCCTACACATTGAAGGTGTATTCTATTAGTTCAATCTTTTGGCAATGAGCCACTATCTTTGTATCTTGGTGGTTAGCTATCTTTTGTATTCATGTAGTGAGGCTTTTAAGGACATGGAATCCTGGTAGTGAGACTTGTAATATTTTGTATCTAGATATAATATATTGTGAGTTAACCCTCATCGTGGTTTTTTCCCTTTTTAGGTTTTCCATTTAAAAATCTTGGTGTTCATGTCTATGGTTGCATTGATTTGTTTCTATGTTCTCTCTTACTGATTCAGTCAGTGATGATGGTTAGATAGATTTTATTGTGGTTTTATGGAATACTAATTCACCCCCCGTCTTAGTATTTTGGATGTTCAATAATTGGTATCAGAGCATGGTTCCTTGAAAGAAGCCTAATAGCTTGAGGAAGATTTCAAAATTGTAGTATAAGAAATTGTTTCCTCTGGAAGTGATCTTTGTTGGATGTTCAGGAGAAGTAGAAGATTTGAAGGACAAGTTGATGAAAGTGAATGAGTATATTGAAAAATTGAAAAGTAGAAGTGTTGAAGCATGCAATCTATTGGTTAAGGAAGATGAAATTTTTGTTAGAAACCAAGATCTGAAATGCAAACTAGAAAAACCTTCCACAAAAGAAAAAATCAGAAAAAATAAAAGCCTTTGCAAGAAGATGTGCAAAATATTATTATTCAGGAATTCATAATTACATGATAATGATTTGCTTTATAAAAGCAAAGATGCATAACCCTAATCTTATCTTGAGCAACAAGATAGCTCAACAAGATAAGGATGAGAATAATAAACCTAGGAATTAAATATTACCTAAGTAAAGTTATGCAAGTGCAATTAAATATTAATTACACTAACACCCCCCATAAGTGCAACTTAGGGAGACTAACAAAGCATGCACCTAAAACTAAGATGAATGGGACAGAGAATGAATGGGTACCAACAACAAGGCCTGATTAGGTACCCATGTACAAATGCAATAATGAGGTAGAGAAGGAAAACTCAGTGGGACAAAACCCCCTGCAATGAGATGACTGCCGCAAAGAAGCACTGGAAGAACACTGTGGAGTAACATTGGAACCGCAATCTGACAAGCAAGGAAAGATACTTCTGTCTACAATAAACCAAAAATGGAATCATAATAATGTGACAGCATACCCGATGCCACAGAACATCGAAAAACTAACAAACTAGAACAACCCTAGAATCCATGAAGCAATAGTAGATGAAATGATGACAAAATCTAGAAATCATGTATCTTGATGTCGATGCTAAACTGAGACTAAAACTCTTCCATCGGAAGGAGTACCATGAAGATTCTAGAACATTAACCATAAAAAATGGCCCTCAAACTGAGAAGGATCTGAACCAATGAGGATCAAGAAACATAAACTCTCAATCTAAAGTGTTAACCGATGAATTTGATATGTGTCAAGCTAAGACAAGATGTGGCCAAAAGAAACTAAGAAACTAGATAACCTATGCAAGTTTCCAACAAATCAAGATGAAGATGGAGATCAAAGTGCATGCACACTCTAATTAGAATTATTATGCAAGAAGCCCCCTTGATGGAACTTTATCTTAGTTCATTTATTACAATAACCCAATGATTGTAAAAGGAGAGCATACAAACATGAATAAACAGAAAATAAGATGATGTGGTATTGAAATGAAGTGAAAATATTCAATTTTCACCTTTCCAACTACCAAAACATCCAAGTAATCTCCAAAAAACCCATAAGGACAAATCTGGAATAACGATAAATTTGGGATAGATATAGAAAAAAGTGCATGAAAAAAAAAATAGAGCTCCTCAATACCTTTCCAACGCCACAAAGAAGATGAAAATCAGAGATTGTGGTAAAAAGTTATGAGCTCAGAAGCCATAAATGAACATATGACTTTAAATAGTGAAATAGTAGCTAAACAAAAAAATAATGAAAAATAAACTACACCATAGGAAAGTACTTGGAACTAGCTTTCCGACGGTATCTCATTTTCTTGATTTCGATATTGTATGCCCAAGTTATGCCCAAAATAAAATAATTACTCCTTGAAGGTAAATCAGGGCTAGGAGAGGACAAGGAGTGCCGTAGGGTAGCTGATGTCATGCTGATGTCAACACTTCACGAGAACAAATTTCTATGGCCTAGAGGCCGTTAGGGCAAAAAATTGCCCCCCTACCAATTTTTTTTTGCTGTTGCTAGAAAACTGCGGATGATTGGAATATTCCCTTAGTCTGCCGAAATATGCTATGCTTGATCAGAATATTCTTTGCATCTGCCAGGGCTGGGTGTGGGCCCTTGGTCCTCCATAGGACTGGCGAGGAGCTAGGAGGCTGGCTAAGGGCTGGGCGCATAGCACCCAGTCCCCCATGAGACCGGCTATTGAAGCTGTCTAGCTTGTGGGGGTTGAGTGGTGGTTCTATGGTGGTGGAGGCTGGTGGCGGTGGCTCACTAGTAGCCGCCAAGTGGCCATCGGGTGGCAGAACCCTTTATTACTAGAGGTGCCACACAGTTTTCAAAAAAACATGTTTTTTAAATTTTTTTTCCTTCCATACCAACTTCACCAAAATCAATGAAACGAAAGGTGATCTTAGGTTTTTTGGCTACTATGAATGCGATGGTGACCTTTGTTTGTGCTCAAACTGCTCCAAAAAATTGGCTACCTCCAAAACTTGCAAAAATAATTCAGCTTGAAACCCTCATGGATTTGGAAAACAATGGCCAAAATTTGCAAAAAAAAAGCCAATCCTGACTTTTTCCAGCACTCTAAATCTAATGGTGAAGCCTGATCTAATCCAAAACACCTCATAAATGAACTCAAGGCATGATACCCTTGAGGAATCCCGAACAAACTTTGCAATGATTTTCTCAAAAAATTTGAGAAGGGGTTGCAAATTGAGGCTCTAATACCATGTTAGAAACCAAGATCTAAATGCAAACCAGAAAAATCTTCCATAAAAGAGAAAATAAAAAAAAGAAAAGCCTTTGCAAGAAGATGTGCAAAATATTATTATTCAGGAATTCATAATTACATGATAATGATTTGCTTTATAAAAGCAAAGATGCATAACCCTAATCTTATCTTGAGCAACAAGATAGCTCAAAAAGATAAGGATGAGAATAATAAACCTAGGAATTAAATATTACCTAAGTAAAGTTATGCAAGTGCAATTAAATATTAATTACACTAACAATTGTCTCTAACCTGCTACAACAATTGGATGAGAAGAAAAGAACTCAATAATGTCAAGAAATTGAAATTCAAAGAAAGATGGATGAATGCATAAAGCTTGAGGAAGAAGTAGAAATCTTGAGATCTGATCTGGAAAAGGAAAGAAATTTTGAAGAAAAATTTAAGATAAGATTGGTAATGGTTGATGAATTGATTACTTTTCAAAGAAGAACAATGTATAAGAGTGGTTTAGTGTTTGACTAAGGTCAAAGTTCTAAAGTGAATCAATCTATTGGTAAGAAGAATCAGTGCAAAGATGGATGAATCAAGGATCTAAGAAACAACTCTGGAAGAATTCTCATAAAAAAACTTGATGGTAAAAGATATTTATCTTTCAATGGTGTTTGTTACTCCTGTAAGAAATTTTCTCATAAGGAAAAGGAATACAAAAGTAAAATGAATGATTCTTTATTATGCTCCAAAATATGTCTTAAGTACAAGAAGGTTGGATATAAAATTAGTCTGTGTGAAAATAAGTTGAATAAAATAAAAAAATAGAAGGAAGAATATTGTTTGCTATAAGTGCAACAATCCAAAACACCCTATTGATAACTACAAAAGAAGAAAGAATAATTATCTAGTGAAGAAGCATGATCAAATCATTGTTTCGAAAGAATCAAGAAAAGAAATGAAAAAGATTTGGAGAAAGGAAGGAGAGTTCAAGTAATTTGAATTAGAATCATTAGTCCTATCTATGCCAACCTTTGGTGCAGATACACCCATCAATTTTTGAGTCAAGTAGTGGCTAAGGTGGAGAAATTATTAGAAAATCTAATAAGCCTCCTCATCGATACTTGTGTCACATATAGAAGTATATTTACTGTGATATCAAAATTAAGGAATTTTTGCAATCACATGTATGAAGAATGAAGTTTGCAAAATTTGAAAGTATGGAGGTGCACACAATTTTTGAGGTAATCTACCTAAAAGTTGAATTATTTATTGTAAAATCATTTAGAATGAAAAAAATCAATTTAGATAATTCAAGAGGCTTATGAATTTTTGGAGAAGCATGCAAAGGAAGTTTATAGAGAAATTCAAAGTTTTAGGGTTTGAAGAAGAGATTAAGTGGATTCAAAGTGAGCTCTAGAAGCAAGATGTCTACACATTTCTTGTTGGCATTTACAAAGGAATTCCTATTTGCACAATCTTTCATTTTTATTTCTATGGATAATTCAAAGGTTGTGAATAGTGCAAATAAAGTGCAAGTTAAATTTGAGAAGATATTTGAAGAATGTGTTGGAAGAGGTTGTTGGTGCATTCTCTCACATCCCTCTGAGAGTGTTTTCCACAAAGGATATCTATGCATTTTTTACAGTAAGATAGAAGAAATGTTATCAGTTTAGTTGAGCATTCTATGGGAGAGTGAATTGGAAGAGAACCATGATGCCTACAAAGTGTTTGCTGAGAAGAAGTTGGATGTTTGGAGGAAAGTCCCTTTATTTGAATTTGAGAGGAAGTCTATTTGAATAGTGTTGAGTAGAATTTATGATGAATCTTTATGGATTGATGAGGCACATTTGATTACCAAAGAAGTAATAAGAGATGTAACTAGTTTGTGTTCCTCTAGACCAGTTCCCAAACAAAAGGCTATGGATGAGAAAAAGATAATTGAGGCTGCTAGTGTGAATCTTGAAGGGAAAGAGATTGATTTGAGATCATTTATGGATCTGGTAATCAAGTATGCAACTATGGAAACCGGTCACAAAGTTTCCCTTCTTAGAAATGACCTCACAATTTCTACTACTATTGTACATACTGCTGCTGATATGGTTAAAAGAGGTATGGATTATGACTTGTGTGAATTGCTTCAAATACATCTTTTGAAGAATTTAAAGGAAATCAAGAAGAGTAAGAAGAATACATTTTGGTATGGAAATTTAGTTGTGTGCTTGCTCTTTTACTTTTTGAGAGAATTACCAATAATAGGAAGGATAGAATGGTCAAATACAGAGCCTATTGCCCATGAAATTAGGAACTTCATGACAAATCTTGGTAATTCAGATGCACAAGAGACTTGCCTTGCTACATTATCTGGAACATTTCAGATGAGGATGAACAAAATATTTAGGATTGCAATAAGTGTTGTTGAAAGGTACTCCAGAAGCATCAATTTTCTTGTGTTTGTATATTTTTGTCACATGGATGTAGTTGAATCAAGTTTGGTATGGATATCTGAGTTAGACTATGAAGTTTTAGAGGATGAAGTTGATTATTATGCAAAACTTCTTTTGGAAAGCCCTAAGAATCTCAATGTAGAAGGTACCTCCGGTAGTGCAACCAGAACATGGAAGACAAGGAAGAGTGTTGTTAAAAAATAAGTTGCAGAAGGAAGTGAGTTTGAGAGAGCTCAACATGAGCATGAAAGAATAAACATTCAAAGAGATTTGAAAGAATTATAGAAGGTTATTCCTATTTCTAGTTTTGATTCATCTATTTCTGTTGTGGAGAATCTTAGAGGCATGATTGATTCTTTAAAGGTCTACATCTTTGGACTTGAAGTGCATGTTGGAATTAGGTCCGATGAAGGAAATTTGGAAGATATCAAGGAAAAATGTGAAAATGCACATAGTTGAGTGATGATAAAGGAATTGGAGAGTGTACAATTTTGTCAAGAAGAGGCACATGAACTGCTTTCTTTTTTCCTAGATTGGTCTAGCAGTACACTAAACATAAGAAATGAGTTGAGGATGAGTGAATCCTAGATGAGCACTCAGGTAGATATATACAAGTTGGCAGAAGATAGAGATAATTAGAGGTGGTCCTATATTGTGCAGCTTCAGGACAAATTATTTTCTTTGTAGGATCAAAGAATAGAAGTCATTTTAAGAAGTTTTTGGCACTCAGAGACATGATTAAGCTCAGGAACATTCTTGTGTCTAGTGCTCTTGACAGTATTGGTGAATTATCAAATATTAATCTTAGTCCCAATACTTTAGAAAATGGTATAGAGTCCTTAACTAAGCTTGAGCTATTACACAATACTCTTATAAGTGAAAAAGGTTCATGGGAAGAAGGAAAAGCATCTTGGAGGTCATCTTGGAGAGTCTTAGAGATTCTTCTTTGAGTTAATTCAATTTTGTGTTCATATCTTTTTGGTTACATTTTGATGCATATATACATATATACCAGACCCCATATTTTTGCATTGATGTCAAAGGGGGAGAATTAGAGAGATAGAGGTTGATAGAGGAAAAAAAATTTGTGAATAATTTTGATAGGGGGAATATTTAAATGCAGTATATTGAAAAATATTTTTGGCATGCATGTTTCCATCAATGCCAAAGGGGGAGATTGTTGGGATTATGGAGCCTTGCAACATGAGCATCAAGTATGGATAGTTTATGTTGGTTGTTCCTATGTTGTCATTGATGTCAACATGGTGACATTTTTGGTTGTGAGCAGAAAGTTATCTCTAACATAGTTCAACTTTGTATTCTACTATTGTTCCTTGCTTGGCATATTGTGTGGGAGACTCCACATTTTCTTAAGGTGAACATTCTTATGCTGTGGTTTTGTTGGTAGTCTCTATGTTGGTAGTATGATGAGATATTAATGTGTTCTCATATCCGCAAGGTGTTTTCTTTGAGGATTTCTTATTCATTTGGAGATTTGTGTTTTATTCTTGACCAACTTAGAGTATGCAATACATTATGGAGACTAGATTTTGTTTTATGGATGTTAGCCAACTTGGTATAATGCACTACATGGATTAAATGTTTAAATCATATATGGTGCTGACAAAGAGAGTTTTGATTATTTTATTTTCATCTAACTAGGCTGACCTAATTGATGAATAAGATATACTTGTATATATATAAAATGTTTTGAAGAGGAGAAGTGTGTATGTGTCTGGGTATGTTCCTATATGAAGAGCAAGTGAGAAGTGGTTGTGCGAGTATGGAAGAAAGGTCTGCTCCTAAATGCTTTATTAGTTATGGAACTATGCAAATTTGTTGAGCAACTATTGTGTGAAGTAGTACTCAATATTTTGAGATTCATTGGAACTAAACACTACACATTGAAGGTATATTCTATCAATTCAATCTTTTGGTAGTGAGCCACTATCTTTGTATCTTGGAAGTTAGCCATCTTTTGTATTCAGGAAGTGAGCCTTTTAAGGATAAAAAGTCTTGGAAGTGAGCCTTGTAATATTTTGTATCCAAATATAATATATTGTGAGTTAAGACTCACTGTGTTTTTTTCCCTTTTTGGGTTTTCCATGTAAAAATCCTAGTGTTCATGTGTATGGTTGCATTGATTTGTTTCTATGTTCTCTCTTGATGATTCAGTCAAAATTGTGATAGTAGTTAGATAGATTTTATTTTGATTTTATGGAATACTAATTCACCCCCCCTCTCAGTATTCTGGATGTTCAACATATATATAGATATCTATGTATAATATATACATATATATACATACATATATATACATATATGTATGTGTGTGTGTATACATACATATATAATTAAAATCCATGTATAAGTATAAAATTTTATGAATTTAATGGAGACTTTTATGAATTAACCAAGATATATAAAATGGAGGCTTCCATCAATTAACCAAGAAATATCTAAAAGTATAATAAAAATGTGAGCTATTAAGTAAAGAATAAAGGATACAAATTTTAAATGGTACAATGAGAATGTAAGCTAATATATGTATGGTGCTATGTTGTATGTGCAATGGAAAGCAATCAACTACTAACACATTTAAGAGTAAATGAATGGTATTGTGCTTTTTTATGAAATTGGTAAAAAAGGTAGTGATTAATAATCAAATAACCAAGAAAACCTTTAGGGGTACACAATAATGTGGAATAATTAGATTCATGAGTACCGTTGTTTGCATTTTGAAAGGAAAAATGATGGTCAATGTTACCTCAAACCATGGAGAGAAGACAAAAAAAACCATTGAGGGTTTACATATATATGTATAGAAATAGATATACATACATACAAATATGTGTGTGTGTGTGTGTGTGTGTGTGTGTGTGTGTGTGTGTGTGTGTGTGTGTGTGTGTGTGTGTGTGTGATTATATGTATACATATAAATAAACACACACACACACACATATATGTATACATATAAATGCATACATATATATGTATTTATATGTATACATGTATATTTTTATAGATATATATCTTTGTGTGAACATCTCAGAGTGTAATGAATTTATGTAAGTTGTTAAATAAAGAATATAGGATACAAATTATAGAAATTTAAACATAGGTAAAATGAATACACACACACACACACATATATAAAGGATGGTTCATCATTCTTATATCAATTTTTTGAATGAAGAGACACAAAATATAAAGAAGCCTTTTATGAAATAACTAATAAATATAAACCTTGAGAAATAACCAAAAATAGTAAATGAGCATATAGCTTACTAAATTTGTAAATGGAGTTTGCAAGGAATAATTTCAAAGACACCAGTTGTTTAATCCCATTGATATTTGAATATATATATGTTTGTGTGAACGTCTTAAAGTAAAATGAAAATGTAAGTTGTGAAGTAAAAAAATAAAGGATTCAAAGTAACTCGTCATATATATGTATGCTGCCCTATTGTATGTGAAATGAAAAGTAGACAAGTACTAACACATTTTACAGTAATGAATGCTATTTTGTTGTATTGGACAACCTAAGGATAGAAAATTTAAACAGAGGTAAAATGAATACATACTTAGATTTTCAGATATATGCCCCAAAAAGTAACCAAGGGTTATATGATAATAATTCCTCAGTCACATGAAAAAAAAACATGAGTTTTCAAATATATGCCAAAAAAGCCAAACAAAGGTTTCAGGAGAATAATTCCTTAATCCCACCAAAGCATACTTGTGGTTTTCAAATATATGCTAAAAAATGATTTTTTGTAATATTCGCCTATAGTATTTTAGGGTTTGACCCTGAAACAATCTTTAATATAGGAAATGCAGATGAGGGATTTTAGATACATGCCCAAAAAAGCAACAGTTTATAAGATGTTAATAGTTTCATGATAATAATTTCTTAACCAGAAAAAATGAGACGTGGGTTTTGCATATATATGCTGAAATATGCATATGGGTTATTAAGAAAAAGGTCCAAGTAGACAAATACATTATTTTTTGTAGACATGTGGTCAAACCCATGAGATGCCTAATCATTTTATCAAAATAAATCAAGAAACTATGGAGGGTTTACTAGACCACAAGCTTAAAGTAAAATGGAGAGTAGGAAATAATCATTTTACCCCACAAATTGTGGGAAATAATCCACCACTAGACCTTGCAATGTGAAACATTTCATGGAAAAAAGGGCATGAAAAGGAATGATGAAATCAGTAAAAACAATTAGTAATCATTATTCAATTATCCAATAATTCCTTCATGGGTCCACAAAAATTCTAAAAAAAAGATTGAGGAACTTACTATTGTTTACATTTTGAAAAGAGAATAGTGTTCATCATTACCTCACAACATGTAGAGTAGACAACAACAAACATTCTATGGTTTCCCAGACTATGATTGCATGGTGAAATGATAGAAAATAGTCATTTTACCACCAAAGATCATGGGAAATAATCCACCACCAAACTCAACATGATTATTAATTGGAGTGAATGCATAGTGGTGTCCGATGTTAAGGATTGACGAATAATGTTGAGAAATAGGGGAATGGGTGCTTTATAACCTAGGTCATAGAACACCACTTTTCTCCTATTATCATTCAATAATGTCCTAGGAATCAAAATTGGTTTGACTATCAACCTCAAAGGTGAGTCAATCTCAACAAGGAAGACCTAGAAAGGGGTTCTTTAAGCTTTGAGGGGTTCACCACCAAGCAAAAGCTTGGAAAAGACAAGTAAACATTCAAATTACAAAACTAATAATGCAAGCTAAATGAAGGATGCAAGTGATGAAATTATGCAATAGGAAGTTAGTGTATGTGTTCCTGGGAAGTTTGGAAATGTAACAAGGATTCTGGAGATGCAAAAATATTGCTAAAATATGCTATGGAGGACTAAGACACTGTTGCTGGTGACTTAGTTCCATTGCTAATTTTTGGGGCAAATGCAAAATCTTTGGATGATGAAGCCAAATATGAAAGAATCTTTGAAAATTACCCTCAGGAGGACTAAGATTCCCTAGGTGATGACTTAGTCCTATTTGGAATTTTTGAAATCTCCAAATGTGGTTTTGAGGCCCAATTTCTGCACTTCTTCTTAGATTTCAGTTTTTGAACCTTCTAAATTTGGCCTCTAGGTGAGTTTCCATGAAGATGACAACTTTGCAATGCAACTTTACAACTTTTCACTTCAAGTGATATTCAAGTATTTAACCTAAATCTACAATCACAAACACATGAGAGAGGAAAAACTTGTTGATTTTTAGTGAATGAGGGTTTGCCTTGGTCAAACCCCTTGCTGATAATTAAACCTTGAAATTAAATGAAATGAGGGAAATGATGAATGAAAAAAGTACTATGCTACAACTCACCAAACCCTTGTTATCAAGTTTGCAAACTTGAGTGAAGTGGCTAGTTTGGATATAGATCTTGAACCAAAGGAATGCTTGAGAGATATGAACTTGAATTGCTTGCTTGAATCAAAAACCTACATCACAAATGTTAGCTCAAAAACACACATGATGCAAGAAGATCTTTGATAGGATGCTTGAATCTTGATGATGGCTCCAAATGCTTGGTGAAATTCTCTGGAATGCTTGAATAATTGAATGCTTGGATGGTTAGAGTGCTTAGATTGCTTATATACGAAAATAAGAGAAAGGAACATTGTATTTATACTTATCCATGCTTAATATCCCAAAATTACACCACAACAAGCTAACATATGAATTCATTAATTAAAGGAGGCTAAATCTCACCAAGATTTGAAATTAAATCCTGAAAATACCTTAAGGGGGACTAAGACACCCTAGGTGGCATCTTAGTCTCGAGGCATGAAACTCAGGTCATAAACTCCAAAAAGGGGACCATTTAAGGTGCACTTGGAACTAGGGTCTCAAGACCTTTGTGGGAAAAGACGCCCTAGGTGGTGTCTTAGTCTCAACCCAAAAATTAGTGACACACATCTAGAATCATTAAATTATCATTTATCCATTGATGTTTTTTGGGATTAGCCATGAAAAGATATAGTTTATTAGGCTTATGGATGAAAAATAGGACCAATTAAGTCATAAATAAGGATAAACAAAGCAAAGAGGACCCAATTAAGTGTGAAAATGCAAGGTTATACATTTTCTTACACCACATTTAGCCCCCAATTTAGTGAGAGGATGAACTTGGTTCAAACTCACATTAAAGTAGCCAAGCATGCAATCAAGAGGGGTTCAAATGTATGAATGCTAGTAAGATAGGATGACAATGACCAAGAGGGTGCCGAAGTCCCTAGGATCAAGATCCTATGGGAAACCAACATAAGCACAAAGGAACACCCTTCTGGATGATATATGAAGCCATAACCAGATCACAAACATAAACCATCAAAGATAAGAGAGATGATAAAGGAAAAAGAAAAAGAAAATGTAATGGATCAAGCTTCAAATGGCTACCCAATGCATAGTGGACTAGGTGTAGGCTATTTTTCCAAAAAAGGTTTACAAATGGAACATGCTATTCACTATGAAAACAAAATGCATGCTCACAAGGGCTAGTGAAGCTAGTTGTTCGCTAGGTGAGCCCCAAGATGTCCTTATCAACGTAATACCCCATGACTATGATAAGGACAAAGGAAAATGTATGCTCACAAGGGATAGTGAAGCTAGTTATTCACTAGGTGAGCCCTAGGGGACAATATCAAAGCCATACCTCCATGACTTTAATAAGGTACAAAAGGAAAACACACACTCACAAGTGCTAGTGAAGCTAGTTGTTCACTAGGTGAGCCCTAGGGGACCATATCAAAGCCATAGCTCCATTAATTTAAAAAGGTACAAAAGGAAAATGCATGCTCACAAGGGCTAGTGAAGCTAGTTGTTCACTAGGTGAGCCCCAGGGGAGCATATCAAAGCCATACCTCCATGAATTTAATAAGGTACAAAAGGAAAACACATGCACACAAGGGCTAGTGAAGCTAGTTGTTCACTAGGTGAGCCCTAGGGGACCATATCAAAGCCATACCTCCATGACTTTAATAAGGTATGAAAAGAAAATGTAACAAGAAAGAGGGATATTCAAAAGGATTTTTCTTAATTCAAGTGAGGTCTTAGTCCTAGGGGACATTATTTCTAATGTCTCTAAGAGAGGACCAATCAAAGGATAAAAGATTCACAACTTAGGAAATGTAGTGTGTCACATCACCACTAAGAGGAATATAATATGCCAAGATAGATTGAGCTCTCGAAGGACATTACTCCCAATATCACCACAAAGAGAAAAATGCATCGCATGAAATAAGAAAATCACATCAAGGAACATGAAAATAAAATGAAAATCATGTGAAAATAATGCCAAAATAATGCCAATCTATGCCCCCCACTTTAAAGAAATTGCTAACACCATGCTATGAGCAATTATTTTAAAAGTAGCCAAAACATGAAAAAGGAAAATAAAGAAAGAGGGATATATGGATTTTGGGTTAGTATCTATCTTTTCTACAATGATATTAGAGAGCTCGGAGTTGTCATCAATCCCCAAATACACATAGAAATGGAAGAATGACACAAAGAGAGCGAAAACAAAGAAAATCCTTTTGGGTCAACAAGGAAGAGACATAGGGTGTCTTGATCCTTGCGTCATCCCCAAAAGGAAAACACAAGAAAAAAATGAAAAGAGAAATGAAAATAAAGGGTAAAGACCATGAAAATGAAAAAAATCTTACGACATATAGAAGAATGAAGGTACAAATAGAGGAATGCACATAGAGAGAGAAAACATAAAAAAATACGAAGGATCACAACACGCACATGCAATCACACAAGGGAAAAGGAAATAATGCAAAAGACTAGTAAGGCATAGTAGTGTCAACCTAAAGTGGTCATCCACCTTTCAATCTCAATCTGTATAAGTAGAAGGTAGATAATGAACCTAAGGAACAATGATAAATGCATTACTAGGACAACACTATCTACTTCTTTCCCCCATTGAGTACAAGACAAGAATGAGCCAAGGTAGGTGATGAGAAAAATCATGTAATAGTGAGAATAGAATGTTTTACAAATATTACATGATAAAGGGTGAGGGAAAGGATAGGATAAGAAATCACTTGATAGAAATCATTGACATAGAAGTGAAAGTTTTGTAATATACTAACTTGAATGCACAACACTCATCGGTACTATGTCTAAGAGTTTGATGGTATCGACAATGTGGAACATTTGAATCTTTAGGATATAACAATAGCTTGTCTTTCATTGGTGGTAATATTATGAGTCCTCTGTTCAGAAGCAATTTTAGTTTCCTTTCGCTTTTAGGTGGTGGATGAGGGGGTTGTAGCTTTTGTAATTTGTAAGGTCTTTTATGTTTGCTAGATTCACCAATTTCTTGAGTTAGAGGTTGACGAGGAGGACCTAAGGTGATCTTATCATCCTTGTCATTGTTGTGAGTCATTGGTTGTTCTTTAGGAAGAAGGACATTCATATCGAGAGGGGAATCTAAGATCACTATACCATCACTATGGAGCCCTAGGTATTCTTTAGGAACACATCTGTTGTGAGGGGGATCTTGATATCCAAGCCCATTTTTATTTTCATTAGTTGATATTTGGTCTAGGAGTTGATGAATTTCATGTTCACTTGTTGTATCACATCCTTGTTTACCCAAGATTGTGAATCCATTTCCATAGGTTTCTTCTAGAATTATTTGAGTGTTTGTTACTTTGTTATCATAAAATGGTTGAGTGTTTGCTTGTTTAGAAGAGCTAGGTTCACCTATTGTAGGGAACTGAGCTTCAACTCTCATTTTGGTTTTGGGGTGTAAGTTACAAAACATCTCAAGAGGTGGTATTGTATGGGGATTTGGTTGTTTCATGGATGGATAAAGCGATGCATTAGCTTCAAGGTTACTAAGACAATCATTTAGGACCATATTCATGATGTCATCATCTTCTTCAATGATGTCCACATCACGAGGAGGACATGCATTAGGAGTTGTGTGAACATGAGTAAGTTCAATTTCGTTAGGATCATTTTTGAAAGAACAACTAGAGACATCTACCAAAGATTTCAAGGACATCCACAAATTTCCAAAGAACATATCCATGATGCAAGATTGAACAAATACACTTGAAATGAAAGAAATTGAGATAATAGAAATTTTACAAACTATAACAGAAAATTGAAAGTAGAAAACAAAAGCACAAAAGAGCAATTTCAAACCTTGAAAATTGGAAAGTCAAAGCCAACAGCGACTAAGACACCAGTAAGAGAACCTTGGTCCTACTAGTGAAATTATGAGGTTCCAAGGACTAGAACAAATTGTAAACAATAGAAAGAGGGTTTTGAGCCATAAACCCACAAAGGGACCAAGATTCTAGGAAGGACATTTTCTTCCTAGCACAGGTTTTTCTTAGAAAAATAAGAGAATCTAAATTGTTTATAGTGTTCATAGGTTGCCTATTCAGGGAGCTGATGTTTAGAAACAAGAAAATGAATGCAAGAAAAAGTAACTAGCAACAAGCAATTGAATGCAATTTTTCTTCAATTTTTAATGCAATAACAATGTTCCTAAATGAAATTAGGATGATGAAGAATGCACTTTTTGGTTTTTCAATGAGATGAGATGATGCAAGAATGAAAAAATGCAACCTATATGCACTTTCACTAATGAAAATATGAGAAACCCTAGATATAATTTCACTAATGCACGATGCAATGCAAGAATGAATGCAACCTAGATCTAGGACTTTAATGAACTCCAAATAAAAAAAATGAATGCTCTAAAATGTAAAGTTCACCAAAATGAACAATAGGGGAATGGGTGCTTTATAACCTAGGTCATAGAACACCACTTTTCTCCTATTATCATTCAATAATGTCATAGGAATCCAAATTGGATTAACTATCAACCTCAAAGGTGAGTTAATTCTCAACAAGGAAGACCTAGGAAGGGGTTCTTTAAGCTTTGAGGGGCTCACCACCAAGTAGAAGCTTGGAAAATAGAAGTAAACAATTAACTTAAAAAAGCTAATAATGCAAGCTAAATGAAGGATACAAATGATGAAATTATGCAATAGGGAGTTAGGGTATGTGTACTTGGAAGTCTGGAAATGTAACTAGGATTCTAGAAATGGAAAAATACTACCAAAATATGCTATGGAGGACTAAGACACCCTTACTATTAACTTAGTCCCACTACGATTTTTTGAGGAAAATGTGGAATCTTCGGATGCCAGAGCCATATCTAAAAGAATATTTGAAAAATACCCTCAAGAGGACTAAGATGCCCTAGGTGGCGAATTAGTCCCAAATGGAATTTTGATATCTCTGAATGTGGTCCTAAGGCCCAATATCTACACTTCCTAGGTATGTGTAGGATCATGATGGGCCAAAAAGTGGCAATATGATGGGTATGTGGTTGACAACTTTGTTTTTACCCAAAATTGATGAAACGAAAAGGGGTTTTAAAGGAGATTCTCAGCTTTCCACCAATATAAATTATGCTTTACTTTGAATTTAATAAGTAATTATTATTCATTTTCTATTCAAATTATGACTAAAGTCCTGATTGGTAGACTGATTGAAAAACATCTATAGCTTTCAAATGGTATCACATTTTTTGAATCCAAAACATGCATCACATTCTATGCTTCACATACTATAGGATTAAAAAAATAAAAATTGAATTTCATGAAGTTTTGACCAAGTGAAGGTGGTCAGACATATGAGTTTTTTATATTTTTTTAAAGTTGTAATAAAAATTCATAATTAATTATTTACTTGGAAAAAATTACAAAATAATATGCATCACATTGGGACATGAGTCCCTCTACTTATATCTAAAATATTATAAGAAAATATTATCATTTTATTGCGGTTAGGGTGGTTAGACAGACACCTACTTTATTTTTTCCTGAAATTTAAGTACTCTGCATTGAAATTTCAAATTTTCACCAAATATATATATATATATATTTTAAAAAAACCTAGTATTTTAGAAACTACATTCAATTTTCTATAGATTCTATTCTTACATATTTTTAAAATAATATAGATAACTTATTCAATTTTTTACGTCAAGTTGTCTAACTTTGATTTTTTTGATTTTTTTGCCACTTAAGGGCTTGTTTTTTCCATGATGATCCTGCACATACCCTCCTTCTCAGATCTCAGGTCTTGAACCTTCTAGATTTGGTTTGTAGGTGAGTTTCCGTGAGGACATGACAGCTTTGCAATGCAACTTTTCAACTTTCCACTTCAAGTGATCTTGAAGTCTTCAACCTAAATCTACAATCACAAACACACGAGAGAGGAAAAACTTGTTGATTGTTAGTGAATGGGGGTTTGCCTTTGTCAAACCACTTTTTGGTAATTAATCCTTGAAATGAAATGAAATGGAGGGAAATTATGAATGAATAAAGTACTATGTTGGAACTCACCAAACCCTTGTTATGAAGTATGCAAACTTGTGTGAAATGGATAGCTTGGATATAGATCTTGAATCAGAGGAATGCTTGATAGATATGGACTTTAATTACTTTCTTGAATAAAATACGTACATCACAAATGTTAGCTTAAAAGCACACATGATGCAAGAAGATATTTTTCATGATGCTTGAATCTTGACCATGGATCCAAATGCTTGATGAACTGCTCTTGAATGCTTAGAGTGCTTAGATTGCTTAGATATGAAAATGAGAGAAATGAATCTTGTATTTATACTTATCCATGCTTAATATCTCGAAATTACACCACAACAAGCCAACATATGAATTCATTAATTAAAGGAGGTTGAATCCCACCAAGATTTGAAGTTGAATCCTAAAAGTACCTTGAGGGGGACTAAGACGCCCTCGGTAGGAAGTGTCTTAGTCTCAAGACATGAAACTTAGGGCACAAAATAAAAAAAGGGGCCCATTTAAGGTGCAACTGAAATCAAGGTCTCAAGACATTTGGGGGACAAAGATTCCCTAGGTGGTGTCTTAGTCCTGACCCAAAAATCAGGGACACATAGCCAAAATCATTAATTTATCATTTATCCATTGATGTTTTTCAAGATTAGGCATGAAAAGATATATTTTATTAGGTGTGTGGATGAAAAATAAGACCATTTAAGACATAAACAAGGATAAACAAAGCAAGGTTTACCCAAACAAGTGTAAAAATGCAAGGGTATGCATTTTCATACACTACAAATGTGTAGGTGTGGACTATTATGACTACTAACCTAAACCTCTAGCATTAACCTCTAAATTTGACCCATTCACTTTTGAGTGTATATGAATGCTAAAATTGTTATAATTGTACCCTAATATTGACACAATTAGGAATTTTATTAAATTTTAATTGATGGTTATAGCTGGTGACAATCAGGACTTGTGAGGGCTCTGAGTGGGTAACAGGTCTAAATGGGAGCATTTTAACCTTTGCACACTTATCAAACTCTCTTGTATTGTTGGAAATACCCACAAGCCAAAACAATAGCTATAAGCTAGTAACTAGCATGTGAATAAAACCTAAAAAAAAAATCTCAATTCAATATATGGTTTAGGAGCTACAGTTGCACGAACTTAGTTATGGTAGTATTTGGGACCTTTCCCCTATGTATTGATGGTCGGATAGAGTATTTTTACCCCTTCTTAATTAATTCTTTGTTTACCTCTTTCAATCCCTTTAAAGAGTCGATATAGTGCCTATTTGGGTGGGACTAACTTACCCACCCTTACAATTCATGTGTAAATTAGCATATAAAGGCATTGGAAATACTTTGGTTAGCTTTTAGAAAATGGGCTCATACCTCCTTTGCACATATTATAGTGAATTCTGATTTATTAAAGGCTTTACTATGGGAGGTTGTTCAAGATGTGATTTCTATTAAGCCTTTCTCTTAAATTTTTTATTATGAGGGAATACCCTTCCAATGCCAAATTTACTTCATTATGGGCGAATTAAATTTTAATTGGTGGTTATAGCAGGTGACAATCAGGACTTGTGAGGGACGTGAGTGGGTAATAGGTCTAAATGGGAACATTTTAACCTTTGCACACTTATCAAACCCTCTTGTATTGTTGGAAATACCCACAAGCCAAAACAATAGCTATAAGCTATGTTGGCGTAACAACTAACACTTCTGGAGTAAGAGTTGGTACAGATAGCTATGCACACTATGCAATGAGTGCTCTTCAAATTAGGAGGGGAAGCTCCCTCATTGTGCTTGACAAAATTTCTTTGAAAGGAAAGTAAACTAAACTATATCCTGTCTTTTTGTTTCAGCTATAGAGGTACAAGGATTTCTCAAAAACTATATACGTTGCAGCTCAGTATTTTCTGGTTTTGCAGAATACTAACTACAACTATGCTAATTACTTAAAATCTATCTAGTTTCCTCAAGAAAATAGAGCATGAGAAAATGGAGCAGGGATGACTATCTGACGATAAAAAAGTATAGATTCTCAACTTGAAGGCAAGGTGGCACATCTATCAGCTCAATCTAAACAAGTTTATTATTCACAAAACACCATATGATAAACAAGAACATATTTTCAACTTGAAGGAAAGGTGGCACATCTATCAGCTCAATCTGGACAAGTTTATTAAACAAAAAACAAATTTTATCTAACTAAGGAAAGAATTCACCATTATAATTACATGAAACCCTATGTGGCATAACAATTCATCATAATAGGGTAAGTGCACCAAGATGGTCGCACTTTTGTGGCCAAACAAGAAAAAAAAACCATAATGTGAACTCGTTATAACGCGTTCGCATTATGGATTTTTAAAATAAAAAAAAAAAGAGAATCCAAATATCATTTCTCATTTGGTTTTTTCTGTGTTTTAGCTCTGCCCGAGGCCAAAAACCCTGTTTTACGCACTTGCGTTCTTGGAGAGGTGATTTCTTCAAAATTCATCAACAACAATTGGATTTCTTCACAAATATGGTGCCACGACGACGAAGAGATGCAAGAGGTAAGTATTGTTTGGTATTTGTTAGTTTTAAATTGATTTTGTTTGTTTTAGTTTAGAAATGAATGTTTTTT
>VDFB02274714.1:22884943-22937849 GCA_007258455.2 Sequoia sempervirens
CATGTTGAGGTAATTGTGTGATAATGAATTTTGGTTTTGGAAGTTGGATGTAAATGTTGAGTTTGGGTTGATATTTTCTTAAGAAGGATTTTGATTTTCCTTGTTATAAGTGAGATGTAAACATGGTTTTGGTATTGGTATTATGCTATGGTGAAATTTGGTTGGTGTGTTAGTGTTGTGGTATGAAGTTCAGGTTTGGGTTGACATGTTGTGATGGAGGTTGGTTGGTGTTCAAGTTTCACCCAAAATATATATTGGTGTTTGGTGTAGTGTTGATCATTTGGGTTTGCACTCTTGGTGTGGTAATATGAATCCTTATTTTTTTGTTTGGTGGGTTTTAGTTTTGATTTATTTTTTTGTTGGTTGATGGTACAGTATTTTGGGTGGATGTTGTGGAGAATAGATTTGCAAAAGTCATACCCATGGAACTAGAGGATGATCCAAATGGATTGGAAAATGTGGGACTTGGTTCTTGATATGATGCATGTGTCATTTTCATCCAAAATGTTGGAGTAGGAGGTATATTAACATGTGTTGTGTTATGTGTAGTTCCCCCAAGTGGCATACTAGTGTGCATTTGTTGTGAAGAGGAATAATCTTTTGTAAATGTGTTATAACCTTGACTTTGATTTTGTGTTTATGTTGTTCCCTCTACAATTATGGAAGTGTCAAAACCAAAGGGAATCTTGGCCCCATTTTGAGTGAGTGTTAGGAATTACTTTTTAGGATCCCATTTGACTATCTCTTCTATGATACACACTATCATAGAATCTTGGGAAGCTTGTTCAATCTCTTCAAGTGTTAGATTTTGTTTAACCTCCTTCAATGTAAAATTTTCAAATGGATTTTGAATTTCATCTTGTGATATTTGAGGTTGGCTTTAGGATGACCTAAAGTTCATGTTGCTAGTTGGATTAATATAGGATTCATATGAGGAATCCATGTATTTTCATTTCCTTTGTGACCTAGTGAGAACCATATAAGACTTGTGACCATGAGGCTTTTGGAAATGAATGCAACTAAAGATAGATATGAAAAATAAAGATGGTAATACAAGCTAAGGATGTTAATGATAATAAGAATATGCTATGTTATTTGGATTTTTGGAATATAAAGATGCAAGATGGTAATATAACTATGACTACGCTCGGTATGGAAACTGGTAATGAGACTATGACTCATCTTATGATTGGATGGTATGCTAGATGATGGTGAGACTAAGACTTTGACTATGGTTGGATTTGGATATATATGCAATTTTGAACCTTAAAACAGGATGCTAAGAAGACTATGATGATGAACAAAATTAATAATTCTAAATATCAAGACCTCAAGGGGACAAGGACCAAGATGATGATGATGATGACTGGATAAAAGGTGAGCCTAAACGAGACACATGAGTTGTAAGACCAACCTAAGGATGAGATAGATAAGCATATGATAAGTTCAAGACACCTAAATATGAAACTATGGTCTTCCCAATAGTATGACAAGCCTCCTAATCTTAAGACTCAAAGATGTTGATGGAATGAGGTGTGGTATGGTTCATTTAAACTGGGACCATGCAAGCCAACCTAAGGTAAATGATGAAATACAATGAATGGGCTAACTAAACCTAAACAAGTTTCAATTTTGAGTTTACAATCACTATCTATATGGAAACTAGAAGTTGGATGTACAATTATATCCCAAAAATAAAAAATGAAACTAATAGATGTGGTGTTTCAGGCTTCCTAGGGTCTCTAATAGATGAGATGTTCTAACTGGCGATTGTGGTTTTCTAATAAATAGTTGTGGTGTTCTACTTTTTTACCCTAATTTGATTTTTTCTATGTTGTTTTCCATTTTTTGAAAGTTTTGATCTAATCATAAAACATAGAAAACAATTAGAAGATAAATTTGGTTGCTTTTGACTCATTGAATTCTTGGTAAGAAAGTATTTTTCAAGTTTTCTTCCACAAAACTTGCTTGGTCTTGGTTCAAAAATAATACAAACATGGACAACCTAGCTATTACTAATATGGTTATCTACTAAAGTGGGCTTACCTTAACCCTAAAAGAGTGATGTTAAATATTAGAAAATGGAATGGGTGAAGCTAGAGTATGACAAGGTCATGGACCACCTTAACACCTCTCACCTTGAAAGGAGTAACTCCAAACAAGGAGCCTTTCAACCTCAACCAAGAACTGAATGTGGTAAGTAACTTTAGGGTATGATCCACATCTCTTACACCAATAGTAGTAAACTCTAAAAATAGGTCTTAGGCTTCTAAGCAATGGTTCATTGTGGGGGAATATTGTGAACACTAGTGGTATAATATCAAATATGAGACAATAAATCCTATAGTCAACCCTAATGTGATCTATATGTAGCCACATTTGAATTGAAATGTGTGGTATACTTCACGAGATTGTGTTACAAACATTCACCTTTGCACCTTTGATATAACCCATCAAGAAATGTGTTTTGAGGTCAAACCCTTGAGTTCTTTGTTAGGATGTGTCTCAAGGTAGACCTCCTATCAAAAGAAAAAGATATTGATATGTGTTTCGCATGCATCCAATATTGCACAAATTGCAAGGGAAGAGGATATGCACACACCAATTTGGGATTTAAAAGAATGTGCGAGTACACAAGACACAGAAGACACTTGTTCTTTTTAAGCACCAATTCCAAATTTTCCTTATTTAAGAATCATAAACACATAATTAAACCCTAAAATAAATTGGATTAGTAGTTTTATATCAAAAGGTCTTCTCCCAACGATTGCCACAAGTTGAAAATCAAATATCAATAACCAAAAAAAATTGTGTTTTATCAATCCATAATATGATTATTTTGTTATTTTTTTACCCTAAAAACAAAAATTCAAAGAAGACACCGTGATGAAATTTTGAGAACTTCCTAAAAATGTATTTTTTTAGAAAATTTCCTTAATTTGAGCTCTAGGGAGCATATTTATGGAGTACTAATTTTTAAAGATCTGATTGTGGATTAATTAGTTGAGGTCAAAACAAAAAATGTAAAGAACAAACCATCTGTAAAATTTTGAGAGATTTTCAAATCTACAAAAAAAATTCCAAAGCATTCATCGAGTTGCAACCAAAATTTAAGATTTATTAAAAATATAACAACATGATAACTTTCTCAAAAATGTCTACCTGAAGCTAATCTTTGGAGTGTAAGCTTATGAGAGGATCTCTATCCACCAGTAAAAAACCCATAAAACAAATCATCTCCATTTAAGAGATACGATGAAATCTTTGGAAATTACTAAAAATATCACAACTCAATCAAAAATATCGATGTAAATCTAAATTTTGGAATGTAGATTCCTGGTATGATCCTTGAATTGCAGTATAAAACCCCCCAAAAAAAATTGCAACCATTTGAAAGATATGATTAAATCTTTGGAAAGTCCTATGGTTTTGTCTTCAACTTGATTTGCACATGGTTAGTCTTAAAATCTTTGAACAAAACAACAAGATAAGGTTAGAAAAACCTTAAAAAAATAAATATACATTAAGGATGTTTGATTTATGTTAGGTTCACCAAAGGTAGATCAGGTTAGAATTCAAGAAATTAGCATGAATCAATAATAACAACCACAAAAATATCTAATTCAAGCTATGAATTTACCCTAATTCAACAATGAAGCATAAATGACAATAGAAATCACAATAATAAAGAGACAATACACAATCTCTATGCCAAGGTTGATTCATCTACATTTCTCTTCTCTATTTTACCTTGTTTGTTCTCATATTTGTAGGATGCAACTTGTATGATGAGCTTGATGTTGATGCAAGATAGCTAGATGATCTCAAGATAAAAAATCTTCAAATATTGTGGTTGTTCAAGATGAATGATATGAGAAGAAAAATATTCAAGATTATAGTTAACCTTGAAATGAGGATGATGGCTTGCTTTTATAGAAATCCCAATACAAATGAAGGGTTAGGATTGAATGATGAGGTATGATGATCAATGAATGAGATTAATTGAGAGGAAAAGAGATAAGGATGCAAAGGATGGACCAAAACTCAAGATATTAGTTGTGATTTAGGGTTTGGCTAAGAAAAGGTAAATTAAATAATTGAAACAATTATTTAATTTAGTGAATAGTGAGTGAATAATTAAATAATAAAAAATATTATTAAACTATAGAAGAAGAGGTGGGATGTTAAATATTAAATAATTAAAAAAGATTAATAAATGGTGGAGGGAAATGATAAATAATTAAATAATTAAAAATAATTATTTAATTATGGAGAAAAGAAAGCGATAAATAATTAAATAAGAATCTATTTAATTATGGCTAGAAAAGGCTAATGAATGATTAAATAATTATAATAATTATAATTTAATTATAGAGGAAAATAGAAATAAATAATTAAATAAATAAAATTTATTTAATTAAGGATAGAAAATGATAAATTAGCGACATAATTTAAATAAAATTGATATTTATTTAAATTAATCAAAAGAAGAATAAGAATAAAATTAATTAATTAAATAATTAAAAATCCTTTAATTAATACAATAAAATGAAATTAGGAAATAATGAAATAATTAAAATTATTTAATTATGCAAGAAATAAGGTGAATTAGTGATAAAATGTTACTTGGGGGCTTGAGAGATTATTCAGTGTTTATAAAGAGGAATCATTGCAAGGCTAGAAGCCATAAAGACTTCCTAGCAAAGAGGGGTTCTTGTTGAGGAATTCATTGAAGAGGAAGAGGAATCACCAGAAGTTGCATAGGTAGGAGGAGAAGATGCATGAGAGGATATATTCTTGCAAGTGTTATAAAACCTTGGAAGTAAGCTAGGGATGGATCCATTGAGCTATAGTGGAAGTTTGAATCCAAAAGAGCTCATTGACTAGATTACAGAAATGGATAAGTATTTTGACTTAGAATCTATTGAAGAAAAAAGAAGTTGAAGTATGCTTGCACAAGGTTGAGAGGACATCCATCCCTGTGGATGGATCATACATAGATTGAACAAAAAAGAATGGAAAAAGAGAAGATAAGATCATGGGACAAGATAGTCACAATGTTGAACTTGGAAAAAAAAAATCTGTATGGACGAGCACATCAATTTTTCTAAGAGGCTACAAAATCTAAAACAAAAGGCTTTGAGCTTCATGGAGTACACAAACTAATTCTAAAAATTGGTCATTCATGTTTGGAATGTTGAAGATTATGAAGAACAAGTTGCAAGGTATGTGAATGGGTTATAGATTGGTATCAAAGATGAAATTAGTATGATTATGATAAGAATAGTAGAGAAAGCCTACCAATATGCTCTCAAGGAAAAGTAAAATTTGGAAAGCAGACAACAAAATAATCCCAAAGGTAGAAGAGAAAATTTAAGAGGTAGAGAACAAAAAAATAGTGGAAGAAGATGGCCAATAAAGGAAGAATAAGCAATCTAGTCTCTAACAAATTATGGCTCAAATATGAGGGGAAGAGGAAATTACTTTAGAGAAGAGCATAAACTTCAAGAGGAAGTGTAGATTATGGAAGAGGAAGAGGATTTTCAAGAGTTTGTTTCAATTGTGGAGAGGCTTGTCACTGGGCATTTGAATGCCCTCAAGTGCAACAAGAGGATGGGAAAAGTAAGAAGTTGGGAGAACATTTACCACAAAGTTGAAGAAGAAAATGAATTAGCAAATCCAAAGGATGGAAAATATCTTATGCAAAGGAAAGTGATCTTAAATCCAAGAAAGGATCTCAAAAATAACCCATACATAGGAGGAGTTTATTTAAAACCATTTGAAAAAATAGGGGAAAAGTGTTGCACTATGATTGTGAATAATAGCAGCATGAATAATTTGGTATCTCAAGAAATGGTGGAGAAACTAAGTTTGGAGGAAATGAAACATCCAAATCCATACAAGGTCACATGGTTGCAAAAGGGTCACCAACTTTTGGTGAACGAGTTGTACAATGTTTGGTAAGTTTTTAGATTAGCAATTATAGCGATGATATTGTGTGTGATGTAATGCCTATGGATGCTTAGCATATTATTTTAGGTAGAAAATGGAAGTATGATTGGAAGGACATATATTACGGTGAATAATACACTTACACAATAGCCAAAGGTGCAAATAAATATGCCATGACACCATTGAAACAAAAACATAAGGAAGAGGGCAATGATACATGGGTGTGTAATCTTTGGGAAAAAAATATTGAAAGAAATACAAAAGCAAGAAGTGCATGTGATGAATTTATTTATAGTACAAAGGAAGTTGAGAAAAAAAAAGAGGAGCAAGAAACACCCATGGATATCAAAGGTATGGTGAAGGATGAAGCACAAAAGAAACTCCTTGGTAAGTTTTCAACTATTTTAGATAAAATTTTGAATCACTTGAAACATTTTAGAGATATTTTACAAAGGTTAGAGGAAGAGAAGTTTTTGGATAACCATAGGAAATTTAATTTTATGAAAGAGAAGTCATAAACTAGAACCTAGGAAAATGGGAAAATGATGTTGTATTCTCACCCACTTTCTAAGATATTTCACTCAAGGATAACCCTAGAGACTTCAGTGCAAAAGAGATTGAAATCTAGCAATAGGGCTATCTTCGGGATTGATGATAGCTACTAAGGGGTTCACCACCAAGTGTAAACTTCAAAAAGACAATATGATGGAAAACACAATGTCAAATTAAGATGAATGCAAAATTACCTAGAAGATGTTGTAAAACATAACGTGATATGCAAACTAAATCTAAATGACCTAAAAAAGTGAACAAAATACAATAAAAAGCTATGAGACTAGAAGTGTGCACCTAGAAGATTGAAGAAGGCAAGATGGAGGTCTGGATCACTAAAAAATCTATTGTTGAAGCTAACTAGGACTGATATGCCAAGCTGGGAAAATTAGTCCATTTTTTTGGGAAATGTGTAGGAGCAGGTTTCAGCCAAAAGGGTATCCAAATCTATAAAAAATATTGATCAGGACTGTATAGTGGGAATCATTTTCCAATAGTAGCGAATCAATACACTTTTGTTTTTCTAGAAATTTTGAAGTGGATTCTATGCCTCTAGGTATGCTTTGCTCTTTTTAACTGATTTCTAGATTTGAAACTACAAAATACCACCTGCAGGTCTTCTCCAAGATTCTCCAAGGCTTCATGAAAACTTTGAAAACTTTTAGGATTTGACAACTTTTCTCCAACTTTGGTTCTTGGTAAATCTACAACCTAGCCCTACAAATCACACATAAGAAGAGGGAAAATGTTGTGGCAATTAGTGAATAGGGATTTTCCTTGGTCAAACCTATTATTGGTAATTAAACCTTGAAATAGAATGAAATATGAAAAGATAATGATGAATGAACAAAAAACAATGTTGCAAATCACCAAACCCGTGCAATAAAAGGCTACAAACATGTAAATGATGGCTCCAACAAATGTGGTTCTTGACTCTTGCTTGATGTTGATAGATCTCGAATGAAGCACTTGCTTGAATCACAAAACCCTACACCACAATTGTTAGCTCTAAAACAACATGATGCAAGAAATCTTTGACATGATGGATAACACTTGAAGAATATTCTATAATGCTTGATAATCTACTCTTGAAATGCCTTGAATGCTCTTGTGGATGTTCAAATATTCTTGTGAACTCTTGAATTCTAGGTATGAATACTTGAATGCTTGATATGGAAATGAGTGAAAGAACCTTGTATTTATACTTAATTATGAAAGAATTCTTGAAATTACAACACTACAAGATGACAATAGATCTAGGAGAATAAAATGCCATCATAAATTTGATTTAAATTTGAATTTTGGTCATACAAACTCATTCGTCCAAGGTGGAAAATGAGTCCCATCACACGTAATGTATGGGACCAAAAATGAAAAGTGCTTAGAAATGTGTGTAACCTGTATTGGGGCCAAAAAGACCTAGGTGGGACTCATCCACCCAAGGTGGAAAATGAGTCCTAGACACTAAATCTAGGCGACACAAGCCAAGAACACCTAAATTGTGATTGGTTACTGATTGTTGTTGGTATTATCCTTGAAAAGATGTAATAAATGAGGCTTGTGGATGCAAAATAGGGCCAATTAAAGCATAAGAAAGCCAAATTATTAAGGACAAGCCTATAAGAATGTGAAAGTGTGTTACAACACTTTACAACACTCTAAATAAGGCAAGGTTAAGATCAATTATGATTAAAATTATGTTTATTAAACTTAGTTAATTGATAAAACCCTAGAAAAGTGTGAAAGTGTGTTACAACACTTTTGCAAGGAACCATTAAAATCATATTAGTTCACAAGGTACCAAGACCTAATATGAATGTGTTATCAACATTACAACACTAAATCAAGGAAACATTAAGCCAAAATCACAAGGAGGGCCCAAACGAGTCAAAAAAAGTAGAAGGGTTATTTTTTGGTGACTCCATTTAACCCCCACTTTAGTGAGAGGATAAACCTACTTCAAACTCACACTAAAGTAGAAAAAAATGCATCAATAGGGGTTCCAATGCACCAATGCTAGCAAGATGAGATGAAAACAATCAAGAGTGATGATCAAGCCCCTGGGATCAAGATCCTATAACAAACTAACATGAGCATAAAGGAATGCACATGAGAATGATATAAAGAGAAACAACAAGGCCAAGCATAAACTACCAAATACAAGAAAGAAAACAAAAGAGAGAGAGAGATAAAGATTTGGATCAACCTTCAACTATATTTGCATCCCGATGTGCATCAGATCTAGGTTGTTTTTCCAAAAAAATGCATACTCACTTTGAGTCGACGGAACTGCTAGTTGTCCACCAAGTGAGAAGTCCTAAAAGGTGAGAAACATAGCTAGTATGCACTCACACACATGCAAGTGGCTATGGGGAAATT
Organism: Sequoia sempervirens; assembly: GCA_007258455.2. Lineage (NCBI taxonomy): Eukaryota > Viridiplantae > Streptophyta > Pinopsida > Cupressales > Cupressaceae > Sequoia > Sequoia sempervirens. Next base: position 22,893,827 of record VDFB02274714.1, read on the forward strand.
CATGCCTCAGAATGGGATTCCCACTCAACCATACAAAAGTTATACCTCTTGATAACTTTAATAAGGCACCACACAAAAGTGTTTTTCAAGCTTCATGAGGCAAGCAAAACTTTGTATGCTTAGATCTCATGAACAAACATGATTGAACTATAGGAACACAAGTTGTGTTATCCAAGGTGGCCATATAAGAACAAATGCAACATGCAACATGCAACATGCAAAGAATGTTCAAAGGATTATTTCTTAGTTCATGCAAGCTATTTAACTCAGGGAACATTGTGCCTAATGTCTCTAAGAGAGGACCAATCAGAGAATAGAGAATTCGCAACTTAGGGAATGTAGTGTGTTGCATCAAGCCACTAAGAGGAATGCAATATGCTAAGAGAGATCACACTCCTAGAGGACATTACACCTAATGCCATCCACAAAGAAACAAACACATCATATGAAGTAAGAAGGCTACACTAAGAACCAAGAAAAAGAAAAATGAAAAAGAATAATGCCAATGTATGTCCCCACTTTAAAGGAATTGCTAAACACCATGTTATAAGAAATTACTTTAAAGTAGCAAATAATAAATGTAAACAATAAAAGAAGACATGAGATTCAACTTGGAAAGCCCTATGCCAAGTCATATGTTTCCAAGTAAAGCTACATCATGTGAGAGAAAAAGAAAAGAAAGGGGTTGCCACTAAAATGAAAACACCAAACACATAAGGGATCTATGGATTTGGGGTTAGTATGTTCTTTGCTATAATTATTTTTAGAGAGCTTGGAATTGTCATCATCCCCCAAATACACATAGAACTCGAATAATAACACAAAGAGAGTGAAAACAAAGAAAAATATTTTGGGTCAACATGGAAGAGACATAGGGTATCTCAATGCCTTGCATCATCTCCAAAAGGAAAAAAAAGACAAATGAAAAATAAAAGGTGAAAGAAAAAGGAAAATATTTTGTGGCAACATGAAGGAGACATGAATGTCTCAATGCTTTGCATCATCCCCAAAAAGAAAACACGAGAAAAAGATAAAGATGAAATGAAAAGAAAAAAAGAAAAATAAATCCTTTTGGATCAACATGAAGGAGACACGAATGTCTCAATGCTTTGCATCATCCCCAAAAGCAAAACACAAGACAAATGTAAAAGATAAATTGAAAAGCAAAAAAGGAAAAAGAAAATATTTTTGTGTCAACATGGAAGAGACATAGGGTGTCTTGATGCCTTACATCATCCCCAAAGGGAAAACAAAAGAAATGCATGATATAAAGAAGAATGAAGGTACAAATAGAGGAATTTCACGAAGAGAGAGAACATAAAATAGAATGTCATGGGGGATCACATTATGCACATGAAATCACACAAAATAAAAAGAAAAAGAAAAAGAAAATTCAAAAGACTAGTAAGGAAAATGTGAGTCAACCTATGAGTAGGTCATCCACCTCTCAATCATGTTTTGTGTACACAGAAGGTGAGCAACTAGCCAAAGGGACAAGAGAAAGTGTCGAACTAGGAGAAGCACCAGGTTCAACACTCTTTATAGGACATGTATTGTTTAAGCTCATGGATGAGGAAAACAATGTATTCAATTTGTTATGCACCTCTTCATCAATTTTAGCAACCTCGTCATCATCATCCAGTTTAACCACAATAGGAGGTTGAATGATAATATCCATGGAAGAATTCAGCTTTTGTTGTGGAGGTTACATTAAGTTTTCTTGTTTCTATTGGGGAGGAGGGTCATTGTGCATTACTTCATTCAAGTTCAAATCTTGATTTTCTTTGTTTAATTCTTTATGTAACTTGTGAGAAATGGCATGGCATCTTCGCCTACACTCTCTATGTGTTTCTTTTGGTTTTTTTTTCAAGTTGTGTTTGTGTAGGAGAGGGTTGATCAACCATTGGTTACTTTTTTCCCCTAATGGAAGGAACAAAAGGAACCACAGGAGGTTGTTCAACTACTTTCTCTTTGACTTTGTAAACTTCTTTTATTCTAAGAGGTGTTACGGGGTTGTTTTCATTATCTCTTTGTCTTTTGGAGGATGTAGGTGAAGTTTCTATTTTCAATTGGTCTTGGTTGTTTAGTTCTTGTTTAGGTTCAAGCATGTTTTCATCAAGCATGGTAGGTTTGGATGTGGATGGGGACATGTTTTTAAGAGGTATTTTTGCTATCTTTTTCGCCTTGAACTTTTGATAAAACAAGAAAAAGAAGTATTCTCTTCGATTTATAGGTTTCATGGGCTCAACCCAAAAGGCATCTAGGGAAAATTTTCCTTTGGATGACAATGGGTTAAATACACTATGGTGGATAGTGAGTATCTCATTGTCAAAGGGAAACTTTAAACATTTATTCACAACTAAAGGGACAGCTTTCATGGAGTGAAGCCATGGGTGTCCTAGCTTCACATGAAATTGATCCAACTACGAGATGATGGAGAATGTGACATTTAATGTTTTTGGTCCTATCTACAATGGTAAGGTAATTGATCCTATTGTAGGGCAAGCAAAACCATTTTCTTTCTTGATCCATGCTTTCGGTTTATCATATTCATCTTGAAAAATTTCATGCAAAAGTATAAATTCCTTAGTGAACACGTTCTCTCCATAGGAAGGATCTATTAATATCCCTTTAGTGGTCTTATCATAGATACAACCAACTATGTAAAGAAGACCATCAGGGAAATTTTTAAGTATATCCTTTGAGGAGAAAGCAATATCAAGAGGACTCTTAGGTCATCCCTTACAAGGGATGACATTTATTGCCTCTGTAACACTAAAAAATGTCCTAAGTCTACGAGCAATATTTTTCCTCGATCATCATCCTCTAATAATTAAATAATTTTAATTATTTAATTAGGCTTGATCATATTCATCTATTAATTAAATAATTTTAATTATTTAATTAATTCACTTCCTAATCTCTTTTCTATCCTGATCAATTAAAATTATTTAATTGTTTCAATAATACCCTCTCTCTTCAATAATTAAATAAATTATTATTTATTTAATTATTTATCTTTTGTCATTTGTCCATAGTTAGAAAATAATAACTATTATTTGACCCTTTTATTCTTCTATAATTAAATAATTTTTTAGATTATTTAATTATATGTAATTCCTCTCTTTTGGATAAATAATTCAAATTAATTATCCATGTCTAATTTCCATCTCTATTTAATGAAATTGATTTATTTTAATTAAATCTCCATCTTTTATTTTCTCTGAATAAATAATTTGAATAAATTATTTATTTTCCACTTGTCCCTTTCCTCCATTTTTTTTTGAATAAATTATTTATGCACCACTTGGTCAAAAATTCTTTGTCATAGCATTCATTTTTTTCATAGTCTGGAAGTTTGTCATAGCCGTCAGGCATCATAGTTGTCAACGTCATAGCTTTTCCATGCATGGTATATTTCTGCTTCTTCAATTTTGGACATTGATCTTGGCATATTTTTTGAGACTTAATCTCAACCATCCATTTCGTAACCTCCCTTTCATGCATTCCCATCCATTGATCTTGGAATCTTTGCAGAATATTAATTTTAGTCGTCCATTTGAAAGGTTGCCTATAAAAGCAACCTTCCTCCTTCATTTTCACCTTAATAGCCATTTTGTATCCAACTTTCTACTTACAATTTGTAGTTATTTGCACAAGTCTACTTCAAAATCTGAGGGAAAATATTGCAAAAGGATAAATAGGAGAGACAAGATAAGTAATAAACCATCATGGGGAGTGTTTCATTTGTTTGTTTTTAAATTATTGCTCTCTTTTATTTGTGCTATCTTGTTTTGATGTGTTTAATAGCTTAGAAGTGTTGGTTGTCACTTTATCTATGCTATTTTATTTTTAACCCCATCTCACATTGGTGAACCCCACGTGAAACTTACAATTTTGCAAAGAAATTTGTTTGTTTTTGCTATTTTGCAGGTTACAGCCAAGAATTTGCACAAAATCCCATCATCTTCTTTTGAGTACAAAAAAATGGGAAAATAAAATATTAAAAAATTATTTTTTGATTTTTTTAGGTCTTGCTTTTATCTTTCCGAAACTGCAAACGGTTTAAAATTTTGTTAATATTTGAGAAAGTTATGGCCATTTTAGTATTCGTTGTTTTCTAATTTTTTTTTGTTAAAACCCGTGTTTTCTTTTGCCTATAACATTTTTTTTACATAATCTTGGAAAAATACTTTATGGGTTTTGAAGGTACGACTTTCACCTTTCCGTGGATTCAAACGATTTAAAATTTTGTTAAATTTTGAGAAATTTATCACTGTTTTAATTTTCTTTGTTATCATTAAAGTTTTTTTGGTTACTAATCTCTTGTTTTCAACATGTGGCTTTGAAGTGGAGCTCCCAAAATTGCTTCTTTTGAAGCAACAAAAAAATTGACTTCTTGGTTTAGTTTTCCTTAGGATTTTAGTTTAGTTTTATTTCTTTATTTTCTAGTTGTTAGCTTTTGGATTTCTAGGCTAGCTTTAATCTTTTGTGCTAACAGGGTTTTGAAAATTTCTCGTTGGTCCAAGATCATTTTATGAGACTACTAACAAGTGGTTTTGCAGGTTCGAGTGTCCAAGAAATTTATTTTCAAACCACTTTGCTTGTTTTACCTTAGAAAACATTTCATTTTGGTGCTTAAAAATTAATGATTATCTTTCTCACATAGCTTTAACTAGGGGGTAAAAGAACACCATGTCTTAGTGTTTGAGGGTGGTAGGTATTATGCTCTCACCCTATGCAAACTCAGTGATCAAAAAGAAAAATCCATCCAATTTTGTGTTTACCCATCAGAGGGTCTGCCTTAGTGGGAAAAAGGACTCACCCTAAGGGAACGACCCAAGTGGTAACGGGCTAAAGCCAAGTCCTTCCGAACTGCTATATAAATTTGTGGTTGCGAGGAAAGTTCACAGTCAACAAGATGGTATGTGATAGTTCTCCTCCAGTATCTTTATCATACGAGAAACCCTTGTTCTAAGGGTTGGGAGACCTCTTGAGGGATTTTATCATCATATCCCCTAAACCTAATGCCCTTACTAGACATCTTTTGTTTTTAGAAGCCTGGCCATTCTCAGCCATTGTTTGGTATGGTGCAGGGTACAATATCATGCCTAAACTTAGTCACTACTAACTCCCTTCAGTAGAGATAGCAGTTCCTAGGAAGTGACTACCCAGGAATCCAAAGTTGGCATGCCCGTAGAAGTGAGTGTTGTGGAGGGGAGACAGTACCACCAAACTTCTAAGCTATCCACTCTCAAGGAGAGTTGTTTAGCACCAATCTGGGGTATTTCAGTTGGCCTTTACCAATTATACAAACCCTTTTCCTATTAGGATTGTGCTTGTTTTCTTGCTACCATTTCACATAAAATCAGTCCTAAACAAATTTCTTAATACTGTTTGTTGTGTTTGCTATTCATATCTTATCAATACAGTCAAAAATTCAGATCAAAACCATTTCAAAAACATCAAAGTTATCAAAACAACATTCTGGAAAACACAAAGCCACAACTACCTAATTACCACAATTTCATAAAATCCTTGTCCAAAACTAAACCAATTCATCATAATAGTGATCTTGACTTCCAAACGAGAGACTTGCAAGATTTACCAATTCATTTTAGGCATTCCTATTAGAAATACATTACATTATAGGTTGCATTCCTTTGTTCCTTGCATTGCATAAATTGAACCTTGACCTTTAGGCTACTTTTAAACCTTCAAATTTTGAACATAAGGAGGTTACTTATTCTACAGTTTGTCATTGACCATTGTCATTTGTCTTGTCATTGTCACTTTGTTAAGTTGAGTCTTGGTCTTGTCTCTTGGTCTTGGTTGTCCTCTTATGGTCAATGACATTTGGAATTTGCTACCTTGGATTCACATTAGCTTGAATGCCACCCTTTGTTTAAAATTTTAGTGCTTCTTTGCATTAGATCACCTTCATTTAGACTACCCTTCTTTAGATTGCACTCTACCCCTATTCCAAAATACAAAAAAATATATATAGCTAATATCAATCCTTCATTATCCTTGCATTTTCATACCCCCAAAATACAAAAAAAATACAAAAAATACAAAAAAAATGGATCAATCTCATTTAACCTTAGCTACATTATCATCCTAAACTTGCACTAGCATCATCCTGTCACCACATCACTCACTTTTACCATCACCCAATCTTTTAGTGTCCTTTAGCATTCTTTATCCCTCATCTTCTGACATTACCATCCTTGCATCACCATCCTTGAATTTTCATATCCTAAAGTCCAAAAAACTCCAAAAAAAAAATAATAGCATTGTCTCATTACCATTTTGCATTATCCCCTACTTGCAAAAATCTCACATGGTTGAAACAAGGTCAAAATCCAAACGAAAGGACATGGATTTTTTAAGTGACCCTTTTTCCTGATAATGTCACAAATTCAAATCAATCTACACCCTGCCACAACACATTGCAAAAAGGCCAAAGTGACCCTTGGGAAGACCTAAACATTGAAGTAGCCAACAAACAATTGACCCCCCAAGAGATTGAAAGGGCATATCAAGATCCAATACTTTTGAGCATAGTTGAACAACTTGTTAGTGCCAACTCAAACAATTTTTTCTATGCACTAGCCAAAAAGGGTGCCAAATTACCTCAAGGTTATGACGTGTCATCCATCATAGAACAAGAAACTAAAAATCTATTTGGAATTCCTTCATCACAACCAATGATGAACATACCCTTTGGGACAACCATGCACATGACTACTACCACTACAACAAGTTTCCCAACTCATGCCACTACACAAAATCAAGCTTTCACATTTGGTAGTTCCTCAAACACCATGGGTAAAAGTTTCACAATTCCGCTCTTTCAAAACACAAATCAGGGGTCCACATTACAAGGTCTTAAACCTTTGATTCAAAATCTAAGCCAAGGTCACATACCTTTGAACCAAAATGAAAACCAAATTTTCATACCCACATCCCAAAACACAAACCAAGGGCCCTCATTTCAATTTCAAAGTGCACCCTCATTGAATCAACCTCCACCAAATAACCCTAGAAAGGTGCACATTATCTCACACAATACCTCAATTCAAAACCACAATCAGGGGTCCACTACCAACCAAGAGTCTATTCCATCACTTCAAAATACAAATCAAGGGTATATTCCATCATTTCAAAACCTTATTCAAGTACCTATGCCTTCATTTCAAAATGTCAATCAAGGACCCATGCCTTCACTTCAAAATTTCAATCAAGGAAACATCCCTTCACATCACGGGTTTATACCTTCATACCAAACATCAATCAAGTTTCCACATCTCCATTTACAAACCAAGGAGTCAACTTTCAAAATAAAAATACAAATCAAGGGTCTATACCCCAACTCCAAAATGCCAAACCAAATATGAACATGATCTTTGGAACCAACTTAAACACCAATCTCATTCCCAATCAAAATAACTCACATCCATATAACAATAAAGGTCTCATATCACATAACATCAATCAAAATCCAAACCCAACACATGGCCTTAATGCCAACATTATTTCTTCACATCAAAACAACGCAACATCATCCCTTGCAGACTATTTGATCCAACACATGCAAACTCTTGAACAATGAATGGCCAACATGCAATTGGGAACCAACAAGAAGACATATTCTATGGACGATTTGTTCCCTTTTCCATTTGATCAAAACTTATACATGCCATCCTTTCCCCCACATTTCACAACACCACCATTTCCCAAATATAAGGGGACATGGGATCCAGTGAAAAACATCTGTCGATTCAAAACAGCATGCATGGAAGTTGCATATGACCCTACCTACTTGATGAAATTATTCCCACGAAGTCTTATAGGGGCAGCCTTAGATTGTTGCTCACATCTTCCACAAGGCATCAAAACATGGGGTGAGCTAGCCAACAAATTTATCGATCATTTTTCCTTTAACATTAAAAATGATGTCACCCTTGTAACATTGAGCACAACCAAACAAGAAGATGGGGAGTCACTTACCTTATTCTACTGAAGATGGTGAGGCTTGGTTAGAAAATTCCCTTGTCATATTCCTAAAACACAACTTACCACCATGTTTGTAGAGAACATTAATGGAGAGGTAATGAGTCGAATTCAAATCCAATGTTGCACTACCTTTGAAGAGATTCTTGAAAAGGGTGTTCTTATTGAGAAAGGCCTTATCAGTAGAGGACTAGTCAAGATAAAAAAAGACAATCAGAAACCCAATAATGACAAAGGAAAATACTGATCCCAAAACAAAAATTTCACAAATGATGGAGTTGTTGATGCCAAATTGGTAACCAAAGGACCAACCATTCAACTTAAAGGCCCTTCTTCATCAAGCACATACAGTACACCAAGTACCCCAACACAAGGACAAAACCAAACACTGCATGCTATCCAAAGCACCCAACAAACGAGAGGCCCCCCCCATACTAAGAGAACATACAACCCCTTGGGTGAACCCATAAAATCAATCCTTAAATGACTTTTGTAATCTAATGTCATTACACTACTAGACACCAAGAATTATGAACCTTCCTTGATCAAACCGGATTGGTGGAAAGATGACAAATATTGTGAATATCACTGCACAAAAGGACACAAGAAATCTAGATGTTGGACACTCAAAAACATCATTCAAGACCTTATCAAGGATCAAACCATTTCAATCAACAATTCACAAGGAAAAACGAATGTTGATCATACAATATTCAAGACCCCTTTGCAAGACCATGATAAAGGAAAATCCTCCAGTTCAGGGAATAACAACAATGCCAACTATGCAACTATCAAACATGATTATAGCTCCATCATTCTAAATGTGATGCCTCTTGATGATCACATTTCTACCATCACCATAAATAATCCAAAATCTGATTGTGATGTCGCTACCCATAGAACCAAGATAACTATTCCAGGTCCATCCACAAATCCTCAACCAAAAGGCCAATATAACCTCATAGAGTAGCTAGGGAAAACTCCCATGCAAATCTCTATCTTGGAACTCCTTTGCATCTCACCATAGCACAGAGAAATCCTCGATAAAGCCCTGCAAGAAGCCTTTGTTCCTGCAAACCTAGAAGTCAATGAATTTCAGGCCATGGTCGAATACCTTGTTATGCCACACCACGTCACCTTCTCTGAACAAGACTTTTTGGCACCAAAATCTGACCATAACAGTCCCCTACATCTAGATGTATGTGTTAATACCCACAAGATCAGACGAGTCCTAGTAGATGGTGGAGAAGGCCTGAATATTTGCTCACTAAAATTGGTTAAGGCATTGGGATACTCTGAGAATTTCATTGACCCAACCAAGAAAATTGTGATCAAAACTTATGATGATGTTGAATGATCTTCTAAAGGTGTAATTTCACTCCTAGTAAGAGTTGGCCTAGTTGTACAAGGCATAGTGTTTCACATCTTGGATCTGGACTTAAATTACAATCTCCTCCTTGGCTTCCCATGGGTTCATGTCATGAGAGCTATTCCATCCACCTATCATCAATGCCTCAAATTCCCACACAATGGCACTAAAGTCACTATTCCATGTGACCCTGATCCTTTCCAATATTGTTCCAACCTCAAAGGAACTATTGATCGCCAAGTGCCCATCAATCGAGAGGCCTCATCTTCCACTTCATCCACTACTCCATCCCATTACATTGATCCATCTACTCTTATCAAATCATCCACTTCATTCATCGCACCATCAAACCCTAAGGTCCAAGTATGTTATATGGGATGTGGAGAATATCGTATGGATAATTTACCAGCAAAATAAAATGTTGATGTCAAGACAACTGTAGAAGGAATGCAAAAAGATGACCTTACTTGGAGTGAAACCTTTTGGGATTCTGATGATATATCTGCCTTTTCCCTATCTACTTCCACTTAATCTTTTCATGATAGCCCCATGATTAACCAAGATATCTATGATAACCCATCCTTTTGTCATAACTTTGTTGAGGATACCCAATCATCATCCTTCCATCCCACTTACCTTGGGCTAGGATATGCATTTTCTATTGTTGCCACTACCAAGCTATCTTGCCAAGTCATTAAGGACGTGCAAGCCTCCTTTAATGCTAAAAGTACCAAAAAGGATAGTCCCAAAGACTCCATTGATGGAATTTCCACTCCTTGTCATACACCAAATATTCTCATCACTTCATCCATCTCACCTATCTCACTCACATCCATCCACATTATAGACATGGATCAACAAGTCATATCTCATGAAAAGAATAAAGATAAAGGACAAGAATTAAAGGTGAAAGTGCCTTTTACAAATGGAGATCCAATATCAAAAGAAAGAATACAAAGGAAGAATGATCAATAAAATCCCTTTATCCAAATTCAAAAGCTATTGGACAAGTCATCCAATGATCAAGAAAAGCCCTTTATCCAAATTCAAAAGCTATTGGACAAGTCATCTATCAAAGTATAATCCCAAAAGAAGATCTTGTTGATCCCATGTCTCCACCATCACTTCCACTCATCCCATTTCATCTATCCATACTTACGCATTTGTCACATCTTTCCACTTCCATTGGTAATGTTTTTCAATGCACCTTTGATGATGAACCTTTCACGTACTCTAGTTCATGGATTGCCCAAACTTCTCATCTAAAGCCTGATGGCCCGTGAAGTGTGCACATTAGGGATCATACCATAGCCTCTTTCTTCACCACATCTATCACCTTTCATATTTTCCACTTGTACTCCTTATCCAAATCAAGTCCTTTCATCCAACATGGTCATCCCAACAGAATCAAGGCATCATCACAACACCATATGGATCAAGCACTTATCAGCTTTCTACTCCTGAAGGAGAGCCATTGTCTGAACCTATCAACAACATGCACCTCCGCAAACATTACACTTGATTCTCAGAGTATCCCCTTAAAAAGTCAAAAAAAATTAAAAAAATTAAAAAAATAGTAACCTTGATGAAAACCTGGAAAACAGGCGTCTTGGTGACACCAAAAAAAATTAAAGAGAAATAATTCATCCAAAAGTGAAAACCACTTTGGTGGCTCTTTGGATAAGTACCATGGTGAAAATCTAGCAAACAGACACCATGCATAGTAAGTTCCTACTCCTTCGTCTACTGTCACTCCATCTCATCTTCTAGCCTTCTGATCATCTAGACACACATGTTAGTCCATCATAATAAACTTTTTCATCTTTCCATGGCCTAGGAACTACTGACATTTGGGGATCTTGATCATTAGTTGCATTCGTTGCTACCCCTTTACGCATAATAAACTAGTCTCACACCTAAATTGGGGGTAATTCCTTGATCTGTCTTTATCAGAAATAATATCAACATCAAAAAACACATCAAAAATCCAAAAAAATCATAAAACATCAAAAATCCAAAAAAATCATAAAGCTTCAAAAAATCAAAAAAAAAGAAAACATCAAAATCCTAAAAACAGAGTCTGGGTCTGAGTCCAAGTCTGCGTCTGAGTCAGTTTTTGTTAGTAGGGTCGAACTATGTTGCCTTTGCACATTTGCTACATAGGCAAGGCTTATCTTAAATGAGCCCCTGAAGCATTAGGTTAGTCCTTTTAGGTTGTCCCAAATAAAATCATGACTTCATCTTTTGTTAAATAAAACAAGGTCGAGTTGTGTCAAACTACGAGGTCTCTATGCATTGCTACATAGGCAAGGAAAAATTTCAATGATCCCCCAAGGCCCCCTAGGTCAAGTCCTGTAGGGTTTCTCGAGTCTAGTCATGTCCTTGGTTTGAAAATAATCATCCTTCAAAACAAAATCACAAATCAGCAAAATGCATATAACCAACAAAATCTTTCATCGATCGATCATCCTATCATCAATCAATTGATCTTGTCATTCAAGTGGAATGGGCCATCTTATCATTTGTCTCATTCAGGATTATCTTTTTTCTTTTATTAGGATGTGTCCTTCCTAAGATTAGACTTTGTCAATTTGATCATTTACCTTAAGCAAGATGTGTCTTTCTTGTAGTTAGGTGCCTTGTCAACATTTATCAATTGGTCAACTTTATCAGATGTGTCCTTTGCCTTAAATAGGATGTGTCCTTCCTATAGTTGTGTATCGTCACATCGCTTGGTCATATCAATCAATCTTTGTCAAACAATCAATCGATCTTATCAACCTTGTAAATCAATCTTGCCTTAGTCAAGTTGTGTCCTTCCTAGGGTCAGGAAAAATCATTATCAATCAAATCTTGTCAACTTTATCAAATCAACCAATCTTGTCAATCCTTTCAATCAATCTTTCCTTAGTCAGGATGTGTCTTCCTAAGGTCAGGAACAATCATCATCAATCAAATCAACTTGTCAACCTATGTCAACTTTTCAATCAATCTTTATCAACCTATTGAGCAGATCAATTTTTCAACCTTTTTCAATTATTAGCCAATCTTGGTCAACTTATCAATCAATCTTTAGTCATCTTGGTCAAACAAACACACTCATCATTATCATTGGCAAGCACTATCATGGAAAAAATTTTGTTGGGTTGGACGTGTCTTACTATCTTGATTGATTTTGGGTCATGTTACTAGTCTCCTCAAGGATGTCCTATCAATGGATTTAGAGGGACAATGATGGATTATGGCCTCTTTTCTTTGTTTCTTGTTTGTTTCTTGTCATGGCAAAAAGACTAAGACAATTGGGTCCTTAGTATGAGCTGGGGCATTCCTTTCCTTTTGACTGCCTGTCTCTCCCAAATGGTCACCTTACACACCTTGGTTTATGTCATACCCTAGTGTTTGTGGTCTATTTGTGACATTTTAATGCCCAATGATGATAAATATAAAAATGTAAGCATGAAACTTGGTTCCCATATCATTTCTTGTAGATAACTTTCCATCATCACCCTTCTTTCTCTTTCACACTAACATTCATCCCCTTCCATGCTATGATTTCTTCTATCCTTCATCCTGTAGTCTTATCATCCATTTTGAGAGCACATTCACGTTCTTTGAACCTACTTGTCCTCTTGAGGGGGCATACTTGTACCCTACTTTCACTGGGGCATATTTCAGAATTAAATTTCTTTGACACAACGCGATGAACTGCATTATGTCAAAGAGGGGAAAAATGTAGACACTGAAAAATATTCTAAGCCTGTGAGCAACATTTTTCCTTGATCATCATCCTCCACTAATTAAATAATTTTAATTATTTAATTAATTCACTTCCTAATCTCTTTTCTATCCTAATCAATTAAAATTATTTAATTGTGTCACTAATACCCTCTCTCTTCAATAATTAAATAAATCATTATTTATTTAATTATTTATCTCTCATCATCTATCCATAGTTAGATAATAATAACTATTATTTGACCCTTTTATTCTTCTATAATTAAATCATTTTTGATATTATTTAATTGTCATTCCTCTCTTTTGGATAAGTAATTCAAATTAATTATCCATGTCTAATTTCCATCTCTCCATTTAATTAAATTGATTAATTTAATTAAATCTTCATCTTTTATTTTCTCCAAATAAATAAATAAATTATTTATTTGCCACTTGTGCCATTTTTTTTGAATAAATTATTTAAAATAAATTATTTATGCACCACTTGGTCAAAGATGATTTGTCATAGTCTCTTGTCATAACATTCATTTTTGTCATAGTTTGCATGTCTTGCATGTCTGTCATATCTATTAGACATCATAGTCGTCAATGTCATAGCTTTTCCATGCATGGCATATTTCTGGTGCATCAATTTTGGACCATTGATCTTGGCATCTTTTCTAAGACTTAAACTCAACCATCCATTTCGTAACCTCCCTCTCATGCATTCCCATCCATTGATCTTGGAATCTTTCTAAAAGATTAATCTTAGCCATCCATTCAAAAGTTTCTCTATAAAAGCAACCTTACTCCTTCATTTTCACCTTAATAGCCATTTTGTCTCCAACTTTCTACTTACCATTTGCAGGTATTTGCACGTCTACTTCAAAATCTAAGGGAAAAGATTGCAACAGGAGAAACATGATAGACAAGAGAAGTAATCAATCATAATGGGGAGTTTTTCATTTGCTTGTTTTTATCTTATTGCTCTCTTTTATTTGTGTTCTCTTGTTTTGATGTGGTTAATAGCTTAGAAGTGTTGGTTGTCACTTTATCTATACTATTTTATTTTTAACGCCATCTCATAGCCCCTATCATTTCATCCATAGGATTGAAATGATAGAATTATTTAGAATAGAATCATTGTTTTCATCATTTGTACCAACATTCATCACATCCTTGTTTGTAGTTTCAGTTGCTTTGACAAATGAAATATTATGTTTGGGCATTGGGCTGGTAAAAATTTGCAAGTTTTGGTTAGGAGGGGCAACAAAATTATTTCTTTGATCACTAACACCTCCAATGGATAGACAGTTAGAATCAATGAGGTCTTGCACAAGATGTTTAAATGCTTGCAATGTTTGGTGTCATGTCTATTTTATTGGTGATAGTGGCAATAAGCATTGGATTTAAAGCTTGGGGGTAAGGGCTTATTAGGGTTGGGTGTTTTGATGGGAGGCAGAGTAATCATTTGTTGCTCTAGAAGTTGGGACATTATGTTATGAAGGGTATCAGGAAAGGGAGTGAATTTTCTTTTGGGGTCTCCATAGCTGAAGGGGACTAAGGCTTTGAGAGCAGCCACTTGGTTATTAACATTTTGAGCAGCTTACTAAGGAGATTTAAATTGAAGGAACCCTTTATATTGTTTTCTAAAAAGTTGTTTATTGTTTTGGTTTATGGGTTCATATCTCTCAATTTGGCTAGAAGTGGACCTTGTATCTTGACTACTAACCAAATTTTGATAATCACAGAGGGTAGTGCATAGGTGCATGAAGGATGGAAATTTCATCATGGTCAACTTGTGTTGGATTTTACTTTGCAAATTTTCTATGAACTTCTTTTGAAGGTGTGGGTCAGGGATCTAGACATTGATTTGGGAATAAAGTGATTGGTAACGTGAGATAAAATCAGTTATCTTTTCATCCTATTTTTGCTTGCATTGCATCAAATCTGCCAAGGTCATCTTGGGAGTCATATGCACTTGGAAATGGTTTAAAAATGCATCAAAAAGTTCATTGAAAGAATAAATCAAGTTGTTCGGTAAAGAAGAGAACCATTCCAAGGTAGTATCTTTCAAGGACCTAGGAAAAAGTTGAGCCAACAATTTATCATCAAGGACAAAGTCACTACATAAGGTAGTATAGGCATTAACATGGTTAGAAGGATCTCCCTTCCCTCTATATTTTTCAAATTTAGGTACCTCTACACCTTGTTTCATCAGTGTTCACACTATATATAAGGACAATGGACTACTTTTGAAATAATATGTGGGTGGGCCATTTTGATTTTGATTAATGGTGGAAATTTGTTTTTGGAGGGATCAAACAGTTTGGAAAAATTGTGTTATGAAAGAGTCATTGCTTGTGTTATTAGTTGGAAAGGAAAGTGGTGATGGAGTGTATGTGGTTGTACAACAAGTGAATCGAATGCTTAAAGGTGGTAAGGTAGGAGATATAATGTGTGATGCCACATAGGAACTTGGGATGCTAGCAGGAATACCTAGGGAAGGAATCACATTACCAACTTGCTACATTGTTGTTGTGACTTGAGGGAACTGGTATAGGTAGTTATCGAGGCAATTGTTGAGGGAGAAGGAATTTTAGTTCCTGCTTGGCTTGTGGCATTGCTTGTAGGTAGAGGAAAACTAGTGGTTGGGGAAAGATGTTTGCCAAATATTTGTACAACTTTTTCATAAGGTCAAGGCCATCATCCCTTTCAAGCATGTGGTGAATGTTTTCTATGGTAGGAATTGTAGTGGTTGAAATGTTTTCAAGGATTATCGCATGTTGTAAGTTTTCTATGTCCTCATGGATATGAATTACATTTTCTTGTGGTATTTTATTATTCCTTGGTTCAACTTGCATGCTATCAGAAGGAAAGGAGTTACCAAGGGTGTTATCCATGCCTAGTGTACTAGTGTCAATTCTAGGAGTGAAAGCTCTAGATAACCCCAGATCCACGATGATTGTGCTATTGTGCGATGACATGAGTCTCAAACTTCTTCTCACTAATTTATTAGCAATAGGACACCAAACACTCATGCAAAGGCTACTAAATGTAGGGTGAATGCAAATGCAATGCAAACTAATAAGAATAAAATGCTTATAACTAAAATTCTAGAAAGTAAAACGTAAATGCAAAAATAGGAAATAGAAACTTAGAAACTAAACTGTAAATGCCAGAAAATGCAATGAAAAATATTCATAGGGACTAATTCACCCAAGGTGGCAAATGAGTCTAGGTACTGATTTTTTTGAAAAATTTCAAAAAAATTGAATTGAATTTTATGCTTTTTATGTTTTCTAATGCAAATTATCTAAAATGCAAATGCAAAATTTTAATTATTTTGAAAGAAATTAAATGCATAATTCAAGCTAAGGGTATGTGCAAGATCATCGTGGAAAAAACGGGCCCTTAAGTGGAAAAAAATTCAGAAAAATCAAAGTTAGGCAACTTGACGTAAAAAATTGAATAAGTTATCTATATTATTTGAAAAACATGTAAGAATAGAATTTGTAGAAAATTGAATGTAGTTTCTAAACTACTAGGTTTGTTTTAAAAAAATAAAAATCTATTTGGTGAAAATTTGAAATTTCAATACAATAGTACTTAAATTTTAGGGAAAAAATAAGAAGTAGGTGTCTGTCTGACCATTGTAACCACAGTAGAATGATAATATTTTTTTATAAGATTTTAGATATAAGTAGAGGACTCATGCCCCGATGTGATGCATATTTTTTTGTAATTTTTTTCAAAGTAAATAATTAATTATGAATTTTTTACTACAACTTTTAAAAATATAAAAACTCATATGTATGACCACCTTAACTTGACCAAAACTTCATGAACTTCAATTTTTCTTTTTATAATCCTATAGTATGTGAAGCATAGAATGTGACACGTGTTTTGGATTTAAAAAATGTGATACTGTTTGAATGATATAGATGTTTTTCAATCAATAGGTATCAATCAAGACTTTAGTCATAATTCAAATAGAAAATAAATAATAATTACTTAATAAATCCAAAGTAAAGCATAATTTATATTGGTGGAAAGCTGAGATTCTCCTTTAAAAACCCTTTTCATTTCATCAATTTTGGGTTAAAAAAATTTGTCAGCCACATACCCATCATATTGCCACTTTTTGGCCCATCATGATCCTACACATACCCCTAAATGAGCTTTGAGTACTATGCATAATATAAAACCCTAGAATGCAAATTAACCAATGCAACACCTCATGCAATGTTAAATCTAGGATATAAATACACTCCAAATCAAAATAATGATGTCCTAAATGCAGGTTCACCAAAATGGAACCTATGAAAATGGGCGATATGTATGAATGTATTCGCACCCACTTTCCAAGATATTCCACTCAAGGATAACCCTAGAGACTTCAATGCAAAAGAGATTGAAATCTAGCAATACTAGGGCTATCCTAGGGATTGAATGAAAAATAATGAGGGGTTCACCACCAAGTATAAACTTGGAAAAGATAATATGTTGGAAAACACACTGTCAAATAAAGATGAATCCAAAATGACCTAGAAGATGTTGTAAAACACAATGTGATATGCAAACTAAATCTAAATGACCTAAGAAAGTAAACAAAATGTAGTAAAAAGTTGTGAAACCACAAGTGTGCACCTAGAAGACTAAAGATGATAAGATGGAGGTTTGGATCACTTAAAAAAATGTTGTTGAAGCTAACTGGGACTCATACGCCAAGCTAGGTGAATCAATCCAACTTCTAGGAAAATGTGCAGGATTAGGTTTCAGCCAAAAGGGTATCCAAATCTATAAAAATATTTATTAGGCTTGTACATTGGGACTCATTTTCCAATAGTTGTGAATTAATCTGGACACTTCTACTTTTTTGAAAATTTTGAAGTGGATTTTGTGCCTCTCGATCTGCTATGCTCTTTTTGACTGATTTCCAAATACGAAACTACAAAATACCACCTCCAAGTCTTCTCCAAGCTTCTCCAAGGCTTGATGAAAACTTTGACAACTTTTGGGATTTGGAAAATTTTCTCCAACTTTGCTTCTTAGTAAATCTGCAACCTAGCCCTATAAATCACACACAAGAAGAGGGGAAAATATTGTGTGGGTTAGTGAATAGAGGATTTCCTTGGTAAAACCCCTTGTTGGTAATTAAACCTTGAAATAGAATGAAATATGAAAAGAAAATGATAAATGAACAAAATACAATGTTGCAACTCACCAAACCCTTGCAATAAAAGGCTACAAACATGTAAGTGATGGCTCAAATGGATTTATTTCTTGAATTTGTTGGAAAAACAAGGACAAACGACTAAGAGGGAGGGGTGAATCAGCTATCACAGAAATTTAAACTTTTCCAACTTATCTTAACTTTAATCTCAGATCTGATGAATAAGCAATTAACACATCAGAGAGACAAAGAACACCAATATTTTTTATGTGGAAACCTTGTTAGGGGAAAAGCCACAGTGGATGTTAGTCCACAAGATTATACTCTGTTAAAATTATAATGAGAAATAATAAGGGGAATGCACATACATTCAGGCACACTACCTAAACCTCACTACTCAAATACAAAAGGGGCTCACTACCCAACAGAATAGGATTAAAAATCCAAAGGGTATGAATTGAGAAAATAGCTTCTGCACAAGCCTGATTACAGTTCCAATTAAGCTCAACACTTCTTCATACTTTGCACACTTTTCTTCACACTCTACTCTGCAATCAAATGATATTTTCACATACACACACAGGAGCACAAGAAGAACACTCTTCATGGATAAAATAATTGCACTTATATATCCACTACATGAGATTTCATCACAACTTAGTTGGTAAAGAAAATAGAACATATTTGCAATGTCAGCCAAAATTTATAAATAAACTTTCAATGTGAATCCACCAAGGTCAGACTCAACATAATGGAGACCCAAATTAACATCTCAAACAAAAAAATACTTTAGTTACTTTCACCATGAAGATCCACAACACGTTTCCACAAACATGTCGGCCAGGAACATGAAAAACCAAACATGCGCAAGAAAATATCTTTAATCACGAGCTCATTGGTCAATGTGGACATACCAAAAAGATAGAGAATTGTCTAGAGACATCTAAGAGCACCAAGAAATAATAGTGAAACATCTACAATAACTAAGATCAACAAAATTACACAATCTTCATTCAGGAACACTGACAGAGACCATAGAAACACTGTTAGGCCACAACACACTCAAAACTTCATGCAAACCTCTAAAAATTCTGGTAGATGATCTAGATATACTCAACATTAAACCCTTTAATCCACACCAACTAATCTTCAATGTAGAGAAAAAAAAACCTTCAAGACCTGCATGTAGTTCCACTGAGAACCTAGAACACTTTCTTTTAAAATTTTCTCAATATCCTTGGCATATACAGCCTCTAGTACACCAAATGCTAATAGTGTTGACATCAATGACAACCACATATCAGCAACACATCCACAACATCCAACAATCTCCCCCTTTGGCATTGATGGCAACACATGATATGAAAAATACCATCAACCCAACACACTGACTTCTTTTGCACTTCTCCTCTTGAAACGATTTTTCACGTTACACTTCTCCCCCTTTAACATCAATGGAAAAGATAACAATGACCCTTCCATATACACACTCTAAACCACATATCTACACATCTGACAACTCCCCCTGAGTAGCAGCCATGGAAACATTAATCAAGATTAGAATCTAGCAATGAAGTTCATGGATTGATGCAAGCATTGCATCTTTTAGTTCTTATCAGGAGGGGTGATTACCCCTAGCATTCCTCTAAGATACTCAAAAGTATCCTTTGGAAATGGCTTAGTAAATATATATGCAATCTATGCTTTGGTAGGCACATACTCCAGTCTAACTTCTTTCTCATTCACTTTCACCCTTAAGAAATGAAATTCGATTAATTAATTATATATGTTTAGTCTTAGAGTGTAGCACTAGATTCCTTGAGATATTTATTGCACTTGATTTGTCATAGTATATGGAAATGGGCTCTCCATATATCACCCTAATATCTCTCAACATCTATTTCATCCATATCACTTGAGTACAATTATTGGCAGCAGCAATGTATTCTACTTTAGCAGTAGATAGAGAATTTGAGTTTTTCTTTTTACTTAACTAGGATACCAACTTCTTCTCTAGGAGGAAAGCAACACCACTAGTAATTTTCTTGTCATCTACATCACCATCCCAATCTGCATCAGTATATGCACACAAAGTGAGATCATCATCCTTCGGATACCAAAGTCCAAAGTCAATTGTTCCTTTAAGATATCTAAAAATTCTCTTGACGACAATTACATGTGATTCTTTTGGATCAACCTAAAATATAGCAACCATACATACAACATTCATAATGTATGGTCTAGTCTGAGTCAAGTAGAGTAGTCCACTGATCATTGACCTATATCTGGTTTGATTTTCCTTAGGAGAGTCATCATTTTGTGCCATCTTACATTCGGTCACAATGGCGGTACCAACAAGTTTGGAGTCATCCATTCCAAACTTCTTCAACAATTCTTTCACATATTTGGACTGGGATATGAAGATCCTCTTGTCCAACTATGTAACTTGCAATCCTAGAAATAACTTCATTTCTCCAATCAAACTCATCTCAAATTCATTCTTCATTTCATCAACAAACTTCATACATAGATTATCATCTCCTCCAAAAATGATGTCATCAACAAAAACCTCTATAATTAACTCCTTATCATTATCTAATTTTCAATATAAGTTGCTATCAGCAGTACCTTTAGTGAATCCAAGCTTCAGTAGGTATTTTTCCAATCTAGCATACTAGGCTCTAGGGGCTTGCCTAAGTCCATACAGAGCTTTCTTCAACTTGCAAACCATATCTCCCTTGTCTGTTAGTTGAAATCCATCTGGTTGTTTAATGTACACTTCTTCTAGTTCTCCATTTAGAAATGTAGACTTGACATCCATTTGATAGACTTTTAGTTCTTGTGTACATCATAAGAAATAAATAGTCTAACAGCTTCAATCCTAGCAACAGGGGCAAAGGTTTCTTCAAAATCAACACCTTCCATTTGAGAATACCCTTTACATACCAGTCTTGCTTTATTCTGGACCACTTCACCTTCTTCATTTAGCTTGTTTCTAAATACCCATTTAGTACCAATCACATTTTCTCAGTTCAAAGTATACAAAGCAATGCTTACCGCTTCACTCCAGTACATCTAAGACACATTTCCTTCCATCATCGTTGTTCTAGAAGCATCTAGAATTGTTTTATTCTTTCTCTCTACAACTCCATTATGTTGAGGGGTTCGAGGAGCAGATAACTATCTTTTAATTCCATGCTCTTCATGCAATAAGAGTTGAACTCCTTGGAAATGAACTTACCATCTATGTCAGATCTCAGGCACTTAATTTTTAGACCTTTCTCATTTTTTTCCATAGCATTGAAACTTTTAAACTTCTCCAATGATTCACATTTTTCTCTTAAAAGGAAACCCAGATTATTCTAGAGTAATCATCAATAACCAACATAAAATACCTTTCTCCATGAATCCTTATGACTCTAGAGGGACCACAAAGGTTAGTATGTAGCAGCTCCAACAATTTATTTGAATGAAACTATTTTCTCCAAAAAGAGACTCTAGTTTCTTTACCCATCTGACATTCCTTGCAGATTATATTAGTAGGCTTCACTAACCTAGGAATATCTCTTACTTCTTGAGTAGAACTTATCTTGATAATGTTGTCAAATTTTACATGACACAACCTCCTATGCCACAACCAGCTTTCATCTACTTGAGAAATTAAACAACTTCCACTAGCAGTATTCAGATGAAAAATATTACCTTCTGTTTGTTTTCATGTTGCAATCATATTCCTGGAACTTCCATGTATCTTGCATCTTCCATCTTTGAACTGAAGATCATATCCCTTCTGAACCATCTATCCAACACTCAACAAGTTGTGCTTCAGGCCTTCAACATAGAGGACATCATCAATTTTATCCTTACCACCAAGGAAAATAGATCCTCTTCCACGAATCACACCAGCATTGTTATCCCCAAATCTTATAACCCCGCCGTCATACTTCTCAAGGATCACAAATTTGATTTTATCACCAATCATATGATGTGATCATCCACTATTAATGACCCACTCATCTTTTTCTTCAACTTGGGCTACAAGAGCTTTTTCATCTTTAGTAGATTCGCTAGCCATAGGATTATCTTCAATGGTAGCAATGAAAGCCCATTCATCTTCATTTCCATTATCTTAATCAGACTCATCATCAGTCACTGCTTCTTCAGCAAAGTAGCATCTCTTTTGGAATCTAAAATTTTTAGGCTTAGATCTAGGAACTCTTTTAGGACATCTTGAAAATGACCTATTTTACTACATGAAAAAAAATTAATAGGCTTGATACATATTCATACATACCTTTTCATCTCCCTTCTTGTTTTACAATAAGTGCTTTCAACACTTCTACCTCTCTTTCTTTATCTTCAAGTTGTTTTAGTTCTTCATCATACTTGGATATCTTTCTAGAACTCTCTCCTTGACTATATCTTTGTTTGTTACTTCCGAATATAGTGGCCTTGAATGCAGATTCAATTTTTGGTGTAGATTCACCAAATTCACTTATTTCAAAAGCAGCAAGCTTCCCAATCAACTTGTCTCTTGTCATCTTGTTTACTGCTCTGAAATCTTCAATAGCATGAACCTTCATTTTATAGGAGGGAGGCAAGAATCTGATTACTTTAGCCACAATTTCATCCTCATCCATAGAACCACTGGAAAATTTAATACCCATCAAGTGCTATTTCATTTACTCTCTGCATTAAGGAAGTGATATTTTCATCTTCACCCATCTTCAAATTTTCATACTTTCCTTTCAAGCTTTGTAGCTTAGCCATCTTCACCTATGCATCTCCTTCATACAAAGTTTCCAATTTTGTCTTGTAGAACCCTAATCCAAATACCTACAAAACACAACAAATGAATACATTAGGAGATCAAATGTAAGTAAGAACAAGGATTCCCCATGAAATCCATTAGCAAAGTTTAAAATAGGAAATGAGACAAGAATGAAATGAAAGAGCAATAAAGCAAGCTAAATCCTATTGAAGGAAATGCAAACTCTTGATCCCATGGGGGAATTGGTGCCAAATTGATGTGAAAATTGGCCCTTTCCCAACTCCAATGTTGCAAGCTTGATAAATGTTGATGAATGATCCACTTTGATGAAGAATGGTGAGTGCTCAAATAGAAAAATTTGCATAACCTAGCTAAGATTCAATGATAATGGATGAGAATTGCTAATGATTTGAGCATAGTAAGTTTACTCAAATTGTGGATGATCAAATGAGGAGATTACCCTCTTATTTATGGAATGCTAAGTTGAGGAGATGATCAAAATAGAGCAATGTGGGACTAAGAATTAGTGAATGGCAAAGTGCCACTTGTCAACTTGTGAATGGATGGAGGATGTACAAGTTTTGAAGAATGTGCAAAGAGGGGGGAGATTCAAATTCAAAATATGGCTTGAAGGATAACGTGAAAGGTGAAGTTAATGTCACATGGCTCAAGAAAAGGACTTGTAAGGGATGTTAAATGCCATGTTTTGAGGAAAAGACCTTTTTGGAGGGATTTTTCAAATTTGAGGAATATTCGATCTTTGATGCCTTTTTTGAATGAAAATAGATGATTTATAAATCAATTAAATTGATTTTCATGTGCAAGTTGCAAAATCTAGAGGATTTGATGGATTAAGACTAAGATTAATTAGGATTTGATTAATTTAAAGGAGAATTAGCTAATTTGACCATTTTGACTTAGATTTTAGGATTTAAATAACTCAAAATGAGAAGAGAATGATTTAAACCTAGTTAAATAATATTTTTTTGATTTATTTAACCAAAGGGGGTGATGTTAGATTAAATTAGATAAATGTTTGATTTATTTAATTTAATTAGATGAACTTTAGAAATTTAGTCAAATAATATGGATTATTTAATTAAATAAAGATAGGAAGATGAAATGACCTAGCTAATTACACAGAGATAATTATTTAATTAAATCGAGGGATTTATTTAATTAAAAGGGTGGGTGCATGAAGTTGGTCACACTTTTGTGGCCAAATGGAAAAAAAAATTTAAAATAGATAACACAAGCGTGTTATAACACACTCTCATTATGTTGTTTTAAAAGCAAAAAAAAAGTGAAAAGTGTCATTTTTTGTTTATTTTTTCTCAACTCTGCCTACAGCCAAAAACCCTCACTTTCACGCTCGCATTCTAGGAGGAAGGATTTCTACAAATTTCATCAACAACAATTGTATTTTCTTTGCAAATATGGCGCCACAATGATGAAGAGGTGCGGGAGGTAAGTATTGTTTGCTATTTATTTTGAATTTCTTAGTTTGAAATTGATTTTCTTTGTTTTAGGTTAGATTTGATTTTTAAAAAAAAATTGTAGGAAATCCTACAAATCATCAACAAGAAGAGGAGGCAAATCCTCAACAGCAAAATCTCAACAAAATCAACCTCCCCCACCAATCACTCAATACCCTCCTGGCACTCAAGAAAATTTGAGGAGTGAAATTAAGAACAATAGAAATCAACTTGAGGATCTTATCAGTAGGTTGAGTGATCCAAATGCTTCAACTACAGAAAGAATGCTTCTAGAAAATTCATTGAAAGAGATGTTAAAAAATGTAGATGTAATTACCCAACAAATCTCTGGATGGAAAGATAGGAGGCAGGCAGCCAGGGCATATTATGCAGACAAATTATCATATAAACAAGTAAAAGATTTAAAAATTACTAAAGGTGATTTGTGCTCTCTATTCACTGACCCTAAAAGAAATCAAAATCTTACCCTCAATGCAAAGAGGTTTCCTATTCATTGGTGCCACCACCAAGAGGTTAGGAACCATTTTTATGATAGATGGTATTTGGTCTTTGATTACCTGGTACTGTGCAATAATTGTGATGTCCCCCAATATTTTCTTAGGAAACTATATAGTGAGTTTGTATTGAACTAAATCCCAAATTATTTTGATATAAGGGAGTTCCAGGGGAAAGGTGGGGGGTCAGCTCAGAATAGACCTGGTGCACAGCCAGATCCTACGTTTCAAGGGAGACGGCCTCTCACTAGGCCACCTCGTGAGCACATTGTGATGCCTACCATTGCGAACGAGAGTGCCGATGTAGAGACATTGCAGGCGATCACAATTTTGACCCAAAGTGTCATCCATCATAGTAGCCCTATTGTACAGTGCCATCCAGGGGAGTCTTCAGGAGGTGGCCTTCAAACCCGTGTGTCAATCTTGTGGGGTGACTTGTTCATATGACCCTACCGACACTCAAGAGGGTGCTACGTAGGATCCATATGCTACTATGTAGCCTAATCCATATGCATCTATAGGGATGGAGAGGACAGCTGACATTTTTCATGATGCATCTGGCATTAACACTCAGGTAAAATTTAGCATGTTCATTGAATTTAATTTATTAAATTTCGATTGTGAAATGCAAGCTTAACTAATTTAGTTTTATTATTTTAATAAAATTGTAGGGTCACAATGTTGAGACTGGATACACCAATGCTCCCCCTACCTATTTTTGTAGTACACCTATCAATGGGGTATGTAACTAGTAAACAATTATAAATTTATTACATGTTAATAGCATTGTTTTACGAATGGTATTTTAATATGTGATTTTGGATGTTGAATAGGGTAATGTTGGAGGTTTCAAGGAAACACCTCCTAGTGCCATTAGATTTGATCAAACGTTCATGGAGGTAATATAGAATAAAGAGAACTTAACTAATGAATTATAAGTTTAATAGATTTGTGTAGTTTATATTCATATTGTTGGTTACGTTGCATTACACATCATTCAAACTCAAAGCATTACTTCAAATTCGATAACTAATAATCAGAAATATATAGTTTAATACTTGTACTCAAAATTTTGTTCATTAGATCTCATACATTATAAGTCATCATGTGGATCGCTATTGTAACTTTTTTGTGATTGAATATTTTGTTGTTTTATTTTGAATAGATGTTGGTGACAGAAACACCGCCAAACATTACGAAGGCAATGGATATTGGTGTTTCCTCCGCTATACAATCCTCAATGGCTCTGATAGGGGAGGTATGAGGCAAATTACTAAATTTCAATTTACATTCATTGTTATAGATGAACTAGTTCTAGTGAAAAATAAAACCAAATGTTATTTATTCATAGTTTAATTCCTATTTCGATGGTTTATACAGGGCTTGAGCACACCTCAACATTGGTGTACAAATATTCCATCGAGGAGAGTGATCGTGAGATGGTTGTAAGTGATTATTTTGTTAAATATATCAACTTTTATAATGTAATTTCTATATATTAATGTCTTTACTTCTTATTGTAACAGTTAAAACTTCACTAGGAGCTAAACACTAGGAGGAGTAGTAGGAGCACTCCTCGAGCACAAAAGAAATGGGTGATAGACTTATCGCCATTGGATCGCCAAGAAAAGGGAAAGAAAATTGTATTTGAACCAGAGCATGGAGATAAATGAATTTTGAATGCAAAACCCTTTGTTGTATGCCTACATGGAAATTTTGTACATATTTTGTATTGGATATATTTGACATTGTATGCCTATATGGCTATTTTGTAACTATATTTTATACTTATATCGACATATATTGATGTATGCATGCATGGCTATTTTCTTTTAATACAAATATTTTTTATCGATGGTGTCGATATTTGCATTATAAATTCATGGTTCAATAGATATGAGTTACGTGTATTCAAGCATATACTTTACAACTTATGCACATATACTTTTTGACTTATGTGTGAACATCGAAAAGTGTGAATTTTTGTGTGTGGAAGTCAAACGTAAGCCAATTTTGCAATTCTTAGTTCTTGCATACTCGATCTTATGGACTTATTCCTTCCTAGCACATATTGTGAATATTTCTCATTTGGTGCAAAAGACAGATTCCTCATTTTTGAACCACTCATAGCAAAGAGATTCACAATAAGACTTTAGCATTGGAACACTACTCCATACTTCTCTTGTCTAGACCATAAAGGATTGAAAATTCTTAATTTGATGCAATGATAGTCCTAAGATGAGAATTTATATAACCATGCCTATTTTGAAACTTCACATCTAATACTGCATCAACAAGAACTTAAGAAGTGTTGCATAAGAGTTTTAGGTTTGATATAGGCCTTCTCTTCCCTAATAGAGGAGAGTCTGCATCTTGAATTTTGAACTAAATTTTAAGAAGCAAACATTTTACCTAAAAGCTTCAAACCTAGATGACATATTTGGCTAAGTTTATCTTGAAAATTATCAATGTGTTCAAACTCTAAAGGAGATTCTCCTTGAAAAGAAAACTTTACCCTTTTCCCCAAGGAAAGAAATTGCAACAAGTTGCATGATTTATCTTATTTCTTTCTCACAGTTCCTATTCAATCATTCATGGCTCAGGATAGTTCTGTTCCAAGGAAAGGACACCCAAAAAATCACTGAGATTCTTCTACGATCTGCAAGAAAAAGGTTTTGTCTCTTTCACAATGTAAATAATTATGTAGCACTGTTTTCTTGTTTACCTTCCACATAGAAAGTTCACACTTTTCAAATTGATCAATGATCAATAATGGCTAATTTTAAACACTTGACATTTTTATGTTTGAACTTTAATTTATAATTTTGTAGATCATGACATTCGAGTATCACTAATATTTTAATATTTGACTATGAAAGTGGTGGTGTATTTTTGCTATGTTATTTGACTATTAATATGGTGGTGTATTTTGAACTTAATTACTACTACAAATATGTATATATTTCTTATTTTTTTATGTTTTTGTATTACCGAACCCAAAACGAACCCAACCCCAAAAAAGAAAAATTCTTGAACTGGCGAACCGGGTTGTCGAACCCAAAACCAAACCAGTAACTTAGTAAGAAATAGATTTTTGTAGTTTATATTCATAATGTTGATTACATTGCATTTCACATCTTTCAAACTCAAAGCATTGCTTCACATTGCATAACTAATAACTAGATGTTGATAGATGACAAAATTTCATTTACAATATAGTTTTTACAAAGTCAACCTAAGCAGTTATGCAATTACTTCACATTACATAACTAATAACTAGGAGCAGCTGCCAATTGCATTTGCTTGTCATGGCATTCTATGAGACCACATTTCTTTGAGGAATTTTTTCAAACAGTTCATTGCCTTGTCTATAATACCACATTTTTGATACATGTCTACCAAAGCATTTTGTCAAATAGTTCAAGTGTTGCCTTGTTGCTATGGCTGAAAGCCTAAAAGAAGTGCTTTCAAACAAGCTATGGATGCTTGGAAAAAATCTATCAAAAGCATAATAGTAAGAATATCATAGACAAGACAATGAACTTTAAATGCCTCAGAAATGAGGTCTCATGACGATGGAATGCCATGACAATCAAAAGCATTTGATTGTCATGGCATTCCATCACCATGAGACCTCATTTCTTTGAGGCATTTTTTCAAAGAGTTCACTTCCTTGTCTATGCCAACACATTTTTCATACATGTCTATCAAATTATTTTATCAAACAGTTCATTGCCTTGCTGCTATGGCTAAAATCCTAAAACAGGTGCTTTCAAACAAGCTATGATTGCTTAGAAAAAATATATCATAGCATAATAGTAAGCAATAGTATATACAAGGGAATGAACTATTTGAAAAAAATTCCTCAAAGAAATGTGGTCTCATGGTGGTGGAATGCCATGACAAGAAAATTGTTGTTGATTGTCATGGCATTCCATCAGGTCACATGAGACCACATTTCTTTGAGGCATTTTTTCAAACAGTTCATTGCCTTGTCTATGCTACTACATTTATCATACATGTTTACCAAAGTATTTTATCAAACAGTTCACTTCCTTGTTTCTATGGCTAAAATCCTAAAATAGGTGCTTCCAAACAAGCTATGGATGCTTGGAAAAAATCTATCAAAGCATAAGTATAATAAGCAATAGCATAGAAAAGGCAGCAAACTGTTTGAAAAAAATCCTCAAAGAAATGTGGTCTCAATGGTGATGGAATGCCATAACAATCAATAGCAATTTTCTTGTCACAGCATTTGTCATGCAATTCCATCACCATGAGACCACATTTCTTTGAGGCATTTTTTCAAAGAGTTTACTACCTTGTCTATGCTAACACATTTTTCATACATGTCTATCAAAGTATTTTATCAAACAGTTCATTGCCTTGCTGCTATGGCTAAAAGCCTAAAATAGGTGCTTTCAAACAAGCTATGGATGCTCAGAAAAAATCTATCATAGCATAATAGTAAGAAATAGCATAGACAAGGGAATGAATTGTTTAAAAAAAATGCCTCAAAGAAATGTGGTCTCGTGGTGGTGGAATGCCATGACAAGCAAATTGTTGTGGATTTTCATGGCATTCCATCAGGTCATGAGACAACATTTCTTTGAGGCATTTTTTCAAATAGTTCATTGCCTTGTCTATGCTACTACATTTATCATACATGTTTACCAAAGGATTTTATCAAACAATTCACTTCCTTGTTGCTATGGCTAAAATCCAAAAATAGGTGCTTCCAAACAAGCTATGGATGCTTGGAAAAAATCTATCAAAGCATACTAATAAGCAATAGCATAGAAAAGCCAGCAAACTTTTTGAAGAAAAACCTCAAAGAATTGTGGTCTCAATGGTGATGGAATGCCATGACAATCCATAGCAATTTTCTTGTCATGGCATTTGTCATGCCATTCCATCACCATGAGACCACATTTCTTTGAGGAATTTTTTCAAAGAGTTCATTGCCTTGTCTATGCTAACACATTTTTCATACATGTCTATAAAAGCATTTTATCAAATAGTTCATTGCCTTGCTGCTATGGCTAAAAGCCTAAAATAGGTGCTTTCAAACAAGCTATGGATGCTTAGAAAAAATCTATCATAGCATAATAGTAAGCAATAGCATAGACAAGGGAATGAACTATTTGAAAAAAATGCCTCAAAGAAATGTGGTCTCATGGTGGTGGAATGCCAGGACAAGAAAATTGTTGTGGATTGTCATGGCATTCCATCAGGTCACATGAGACCACATTTCTTTGAGGCATTTTTCCAAACAGTTCGTTGCCTTTTCTATGGTACTACATTTATCATACATGTTTACAAAAGCATTTTATCAAACAGTTTACTTCCTTGTTGCTATGGCTTAAAGCCTAAAATAGGTGCTTCCAAACAAGCTATGGATGCTTGGAAAAAATTTATCAAAGCATACTAATAAGCAATAGCATAGAAAAGGCAGCAAACTATTTTTAAAAAAGCCTCAAAAAATGTGGTCTCAATGGTGATGGAATACCACGACAATCCATAGCAATTTGCTTGTCATGGCATTCGTCATGCCATTCCATCACCATGAGACCACATTTCTTTGAGGCATTTTTTCAAAGAGTTCACTGCCTTGTCTATGCTAAAAAAAATTTCATACATGTCTATCAAAGCATTTTATCAAATAGTTCATTGCTTTGCTGCTATGGTTAAAAGCCTAAAACAGGTGCTTTCAAACAAGCTATGGATGCTTAGAAAAAATATATAATAGCATAATAGTAAGCAATAGCATAGACAAGGGAATGAACTGTTTGAAAAAAATGCCTCAAAGAAATGTGGTCTCATGGTGGTGGAATGCCATGACAAGCGAATTGTTGTGGATTGTCATGGCATTCCATCAGGTCATGAGACCACATTTCTTTGAGGTGTTTTTTCAAATAGTTCGCTTCCTTATCTATGCTGCTACATTTATCATACATGTTTACCAAAGCATTTTATCAAACAGTCACTTCCTTGTTGCTATGGCTAAAAGCCTAAATAGGTGCTTCCAAACAAGCTATGGATGCTTGGAAAAAATCTATCAAAGCATACTAATAAGCAATAGCATAGAAAAGGTAGCAAACTATTTGAGAAAAATCCTCAAAGAATTGTGGTCTCAATGGTGATGGAATGCCATGAAAATCCATAGAAATTTGCTTTTCATGGCATTCATCATGCCATTCCATCACCATGAGACCACATTTCTTTGAGGCATTTTTTCAAAGAGTTCACTGCCTTGTCTATGCTAACACATTTTTCATACATGTCTATAAAAGCATTTTATCAAATAGTTCATTGCCTTGTTGCTATGGCTAAAAGCCTAAAACAAGTGATTTCAAACAAGCTATGGATGCTTAGAAAAAATCTATCATAGAATAATAGTAAGCAATAGCATAGACAAGGGAATGAACTGTTTGAAAAAAATGCCTCAAAGAATTGTGGTCTAATGGTGGTGGAATGCCATGACAAGCAAATTGTTGTGGATTGTCATGGCATTCCATCAGGTCATGAGACCACATTTCTTTGAGGCATTTTTCCAAACAGTTCATTGCCTTGTCTATGCTACTACATTTATCATACATGTTTACCAAAGCATTTTATCAAATAGTTCCCTTCCTTGTTGCTATGGCTAAAAGCCTAAATAGGTGCTTCCAAACAAGCTATGGATGCTTGGAAAAAATCTATCAAAGCAAACTAATAAGCAATAGCATAGAAAAGGTAGCAAACTGTTTGAAAAAAATCCTCAAAGAAATGTGGTCTCAATGGTGATGGAATGCCATGACAATCCATAGCAATTTTTCTTTCATGGCATTCGTCATGCCATTCCATCACCATGAGACCACATTTCTTTGAGGCATTTTTTCAAAGAGTTCACTGCCTTGTCTATTCTAACACATTTTTCATACATGTCTATCAAAGAATTTTATCAAATAGTTCATTTCCTTGCTGCTATGGCTAAAAGCATAAAACAGGTGCTTTGGAACAAGCTATGGATGCTTAGAAAAAATCTATCATAGCATAATAGTAAGCAATAGCATAGAAAAGGGAATGAACTATTTGAAAAAAATGCCTCAAAGAAATGTGGTCTCATGGTGGTGGAATGCCATGACAAGAAAATTGTTGTGGATTGTCATGGCATTCCATTAGGTCATGAGACCACATTTCTTTGAGGCATTTTTTCAAACAGCTCGCTACCTTGTTTATGCTACTACATTTATCATACATGTTTACCAAAGTATTTTATCAAATAGTTCGCTTCCTTGTTGCTATGGCTAAAATCCTAAAATAGGTGCTTCCAAACAAGCTATGGATGCTTGGAAAAAATCTATCAAAGCATACTAATAAGCAATAGCATAGAAAAGGCAGCAAACTATTTGAAAAAAATCCTCAAAGAAATGTGGTCTCAATGGTGATGGAATGCCATGACAATCCATAGAAATTTTCTTGTCATGGCTTTCGTCATGCCATTCCATCACCATGAGACCACATTTCTTTGAGGCATTTTTTCAAAGAGTTCACTGCCTTGTCTATGCTAACACATTTTTCATACATGTCTATCAAAGCATTTTATCAAACAGTTCATTGCCTTGCTGCTATGGCTAAAAGCCTAAAATAAGTTCTTTCGAACAAGCTATGGATGCTTGGAAAAAATCTATCTAAGCATAATAGTAAGCAACAAGCTATGGTCTCATGGTTTTTTTTCACGTGAAAATCAACGTGATTTTATTCACATTTTTTTCATGTGAAAATCAGCGTGAACCAAATTTTGTATTATGGAGCTATATTAAGCTGCCACTCTAAAGACCAATGTAACAATGATACAAAATAATGTTTGAGACTACAAAAAGGCATCAAAATGGCTAGTGTACTAAACAAATTCTTATGATTTAAAAATAATGTTGATAACTCTACTCAGTTGGCTTCTTTTTTCAAAATCATTCAAATTGAACCCTAGCATCAATAGACTCTGTACATCAAGCTACCACAATTCAAGTTACATCAGGCCCATATCACTGAGACATAGCCTAAACAATAGGAGGAATGGCCTATTTCAACATACTACACTCAAACCCTTAAGGGATCAATCTGGTTGAATGTAGCTCAGAGCGATTATGTGTGTTTAGGTGCAAAAGAGGACCATTCCTAGCATAAAAATTCCTACTCAGACGCATTGGAATAGTCCATTTGGTCACATGAATTACAGAACAAAAATTGCACCACCTTGTAACTTTCCACTGCTTGCATTTGACACTTTTTCCATCAACTAAAAATTGGACACCACGGGAAAACCACTCTGAGATAACAAAAACTGAGAGAGGTTATTGTAGAGGGGCCCAACTTGATCCCATAGGATTAGACAAAAAATTTCTAAGCATCATAGTGTCCGAGTAACCTCAAGCTGAAGTTTGCAGCCATTTTGCCCTTTGGACCCTTAAGGGATCGATCCGGTTGAACGTAGCTCAGAGTGATTCCGCGTGTTTTGGTACAAAAGAGGACCATGACTAGCACAAAAATACCTATTTAGACATGTTGGAATAGTCCATTTGGTCACACGAGTTGCAAAACAAAGGTTGCACCACTTTGCAACTTTCCACTGCTTCCATTTGACACTTTTTCCATCAACTGAAAACTGGACACTGCAGGAAAACCACTCCGAGATAATGAAAACCGAGAGAGGTTATTGTAGAGAGGCCCAACACAATCCCATGGGATTAGATGAGAAGTTTCTAAGCATCACGGTGTCTGAGTAACCTCATGCTGAAGTTTCTAGCCATTTTGCCCTTTGGACCCTTAAGGAATCGATCTGGTTGAACGTAGCTCGGAGCGATTCCGCGTATTTGGGTGTGAAAGAGGACCATTCCTAGCATAAAATTTCCTATTTGGACATGTTGGAATATTCCATTTGGTCTCACGAGTTGTAGAACAAAAATTGCACCACTTTGCAACTTTCCACTACTTACATTTAACACTTTTTCCATCAACTAAAAACTAGACACCATGGGAAAACCACTCTGAGATAACAAAAACCAAGATAGGTTATTATAGTGGGGCCTAATGCAATCCCATAGGATTAGATGAGAAGTTTCTAAGTGTCACAATGTCCAAGTAACCTCATGTTGAAGTTTTCAGCCATTTTTCCCTTTGGACCCTTAAGGGATAGATCTGGTTGAATGTAGCTCGGAGCAATTCCGCATGTTTGGGTGCGAAAGAGTACCATGCTTAGCATAAAAATGCCTATTCAGATGTTTTGGAATAGTCTGTTTGGTCACACGAGTTGGAGAATGAAAGTTGCACGACTTTGCAACTTTCCACTACTTGCATTTGACACGTTTTCCATCAACTGAAAACTGGACACCACAGGAAAACCACTCTGAGATAACAAAAATTGAGAGAGGTTACTATAGAGGGTCCCAACATGATCCCATAGGACTAGATAAGAATTTTCTAATCACCACGGTGTCTGAGTAACCTCATGCTAAAGTTTGCAGCAAATTTTCCCTTTCGACCCTTAAGGGATCGATTCGGTTGAACGTAGCTTGGAGCGATTCCACGTGTGTGGAAAAATTTTGAATCTTGGTAGAATGGTGGATTTAGGGGTCCTCCTCATATTGAAATTTGTTTCAGACTGAAATATGGAGGTTTGCAAAAGTTATATGATGCGCTAGGTCAATTTATCCCTTGTAAATGTATGAAAATGGTCTTTAGAATGCACTTTGCATAATTTTCTAAAAAGTTACTACAGAGCTGGGAGTCAAGAAAATTGAGTTCTAGTGATGCCCTAGGACAGGTATGTGAGTTTTCCTAGAGAAAATGAAGGCTATAGGTTGTGTATTGGTGAATTTGTGAAGGGACTGATTGTAGAAAGGTTTGGAGGGTCTGTGCAGATCTAGGCAAAGATGTTTTGAACTTTGGTTTGAGTTTTTTTGGCCAGTAGATTGGAGTTACAGAGAAACCCTAGGTTTTAGGGTGAAATAGGAGGGTTTGCTAGAGCATCACCTTAGAAGACCTGTACGGAAGAATTGATCAAAGAATCTATGGTTTTGTAACACAATTTGAGACTGTCTAAGAGATCTTGTGGTGGCAAGAAGTTTAAAGAGTACTTTGTGTGTAAAATTGGGCTAATTATAATAGCCTTTGAGCAAGGTGACTTGAAGTTTCTTTGTGTTGTTGCATAATAATTTCATGTGTAAGCTTGGTTCAGTGTTTTTGATGATGTATGGATGCTATTTGGATACTAATTTGGTATTCTTACAACCTTCTCTAAAGGATAGGTCTATTTGTTGTTACTGGTGAATTAGGAAGCCATAGTGTTGATTTGATGAAAGTTGTGTTGGAAACTTTATTCCTTGAGCCTGTTTATGTGTTCCTCCACCTTTATATTGCATCATAGGGGTGTCGGGGTGTTCCTTGAAAATTTAAAAGCTTCCTTATGTAGGCTTAGTTAAGCCTTGTTTATGGCTTGTAAATAAATATTTTGATATGTTTGTTTTGGGTGTTTGATCTTCTACTTTTGGGAACTTGTGGAGGATGGTATTAGGAGTATAAAACCATGTTTCATTGACTGGTTAATGCCTTTAATCATTTTTTATTTTGACTTTCCTAGTCGATGAATGTTGCAAAGTTGCATGGGCTTGTGTAGAAGCCATGGAAGAGTGGATGTTTTTGGGTGCAAGGTCTATTTGTGTCAATGTGAAATGGTAAACAAGTTAGGCTTGAAAATAATTCCTCATGAATGTCCTTATAAAATTTCATGGTTAAATGATGACCAATCTTTATTGGTGAATGAAAAGGTCGTTGTAGACTTTCAAATTAGTGTTTATCATGATAGTGTTGTTTTTGATGTGCTTCCAATGGATTGTAGTCATCTCCTATTAGAAAGACCTTGGAAACATGACAAGAGGGCATTGTATGATGGTAGGGAAAATACCTACACCATAGTCAAAGATGGTTAGTCTTTTGTTTTAACTCCTCTTGTAGAAGATATCAAAGGTAAAGAACAAGTAATAATGTGTGGTAGGAAGGAACCTATAAATGTAATGAAGGAATTTTTTTTATGTTGTTACCTATCCTAGAACTGATAATGTAGGGGTAGAAGGTGTGACTATAAACATAGGGGTGAAAAGTGCTTTGACAAGGAATTTGCATGAAAGTATTGTTGTAGGGACCATTGAATTTCTTGTAGTTAAGAGTAAAGTTAAGAGTAAGGAATAGGTTTCAAATCATCTTAGCATCCATACAAACTATACAACAATAAGAAAACTGAGAAAAAAAATAGTAAATTTCTAGAAAATAATATTCTTATTGATCAAAAAATGGGTTACACATCAACCAAAAACCTCTCCTTCAAGGCATTGAAGGTTATTATACATGTAAATCTCATTACAATGCCTTAGGTACGAGTTGTTCTCACAAATATTTTACAATGTCACTCATGTACATTCGAGATTCTCTTCTAACATGTCTACATCATAGGTTCTCATTTAGAGGTTAACTTCAAATGAGTAACTTGAGATTCCCTTGCAAAGATTCACACATTCTTTTATAATGGCTTCAAATCAGAATTGAGATTTGTCAAGATCATCAAAATAAGGATGTTGCATTGATCTTTTGGCTAAGATTCTCTTTGATGGCTCAAAAATTAGAATTTTCTACAAGGAAGGACCAATCAATTTTTACTAGTTTAGTTACAAATACGCAAAGGAAAAGAATAAAAAGAAATAGCTAATCCAAAATAGATGGAAGGCACTTATAGATAGGCATGGCAGTATCTCAACTTATTTAGTCTTGGTCATACATCTTCACTGGGAGTTCCAAGATACCCATTGCACACAACACCTCTCATGAATAGAATTTTTTGAATTTCGAGATGCTCTTATAATGTCTACATCATAGGTGGTCATGATAAGGTTAAATTCAAATGAATAACTTGAAATTTCCTCACCAAGCTTCGTGCACACTTTTGTAATGGCTTAAATTAATAATTGAGATTTGTCAAGATCATCAAAGTAAGGATGTTGCATTGCTTTCCTACTTGAGATTCTCTTGGATGGCTCATAAATTTTCATTTTATGCAAGGTGACACCAATCAATGTTTGCATGGTTACATACAGATACACAAAGTTAAATAATATTATAGCATTAGCATCAACCAAATTGGCGTGGATACAAGTATAAATTAATAAGAACCATTGTGCATATACTTACAAATTAATCCAATGAACCATTCGGGTCTGCTCTACTCTTTATTGTGTCAAGTATTGCCTCATGGTTAGACTCACGGACCTTCCACAAGGTCTTGTTCAATGGTCTACCCCATATTTGGTCAAATGTACATTGGATGCCATGACAAGGTTTGAGTAATGAAGAATCTTACGATGAGTGCCAAATTCCTCAAACATCCAATGTTTAACACTCTTATGTGGGTACCTTCTCAGCCACGTTCCAGTAACAACAACTGAGTCTGTAGGGTATTCGATGTTTTCTCCATCTATAATTGGGGCTTCCAATTTCTTTTTTTCCTCAACACAACGACACAAGTAATAGTTTGTTCCCTCTTCATTGTCTTCATCTACAATAACCGCATAAACATGCCCTACATTTATGTGTGCGGCATATCTCTTGAAATTAGTTAACATTATGAATACAATACAAAGTAAACAATAAGGAATTTCAAATACTAAGCAAGTAGATATATATTACCTGATTGAACTAGATCTGATACATGGTCAAAGTCGACCGGTGATTCCATCTGTGTTAGTTCCAATGCCATTAGAGGGCAATACGTGTGAAGTGGGCTAAGATAACTTGTCAACCATTTTTCAACCCACTCCCATGACTCAAATCATTCCAAGCTCGCATTGTACATGAAGAACAAAAGCATGACATCTTATGTGTATCGATACTCCATGAACCTGCATTTGAACTAAGGAAAGAGTGCAACTCACTCGATCCTGTCAGTGTACAAAAATCCTCATATGGTGTGATATTAGTATCATCCATCAACCAAAAAAATATATGAACTGAAGACGTACCTTCATTACCTAGACCCATCAAAGCATTACACCACTTGACGATTGATCTTGCATCTGTCAACTATGCACTGTCTTTATACTTTAACTCTTCTCGTGCTAATGCTCTTTTCACGCATGCTCTTGCACCGTCATGCTCTCCTATTCCATGTCCGGCCTCACAAAAGTTCCACATATGTTGAACATGTGTACTGAGATGCATCCTGCACAACTAGTAGAACATGTGTGCATTCCAGAATATTAAATGTTGATCGTATGATATGCCCCTCTGATCCAAATGAATGTAGAACATTTGGAAGCAACCTTGCACAAACTCTGGAGAATGTGTGCGATCATCACTAATATAAAAGTGATACTCCCTCAATACCTTCCTTTGGTCCTCTGTACTATCAGCTGCATAAATGAATTATATGTGCACAAATATTGAAACCTGTGTGGAGTTGTAATATTGTGACTGCACCTCACGTTGTGGTTGTAGAGTGTAGTTCTCTGAAAAGTCAACCACTAATACTATGTTGCCAAGTGGAAAGGTGTCCTTGCATAGCTTGAATTGTGTGTCCAACCATCAGGTTCTATGGGTATGCCTTGCATACTCATACACTAGATTCTCATGAAACATGGGCATAAAATGATACACTTGAATCTTCTCAACAACCAAATCACACCTTTTTGCTTGAGACCCATCTTTTGTAGCACATGCCACTGTTTTATACTTCCTGAAATCTACTAGTTTATGCCCCACCTCATCTGTGCTTTCCATATGTTGACATACTCGTAGTCATTGCAAGCCACCGTAATGCTCTCATGAACCATCCAAGCATGTTCTCCTGTAGAATATTTGGCCATCCTCTATTTGACATAAAAATTTTGATAAGAACTCTCTTGAAGATTTTGGTGGGGCTTTTATGCCACAATCCTGAAAAACATCATTAGTATACAAATCTAAACATATAGAATGATAAACCTCATAATGGTTAACGAATTCAATATGTAGTCTATAGCAACAAGTAGTGCATGTGTGATTTATCTTGACATAAAAAGGTTTAATAATTTCAAAGAATCTTTGAGAAATACTAATTTGAGGATAAGCATTTTGAAATTTATGAAAAAATTGGGTTTGAGTCGTATCCAAAAAATGCTTCGGATGTGGCTCACGGTTTCGACTACTAATTCTCCTTCTTACAACATCCCTTTGATTCAGAGATGGCCTTGTATTATTCTTCCAATAGTCTTCAATTATTGTTCTCAATGCTTCAACAAATTTTTTATCTTTGTGTGGTAGTCTCCCCGAGAATGCCCATAATTCAATTGAAGTGGTGCCCTCAATTATTTGCCACCTTTGAACAGATTTTGATAAAGTTTTTCTACTAATTCCCATTTGTTCACTTGTCTTTTTAATGAGGCGAGATCTCTTTGTTTGATAGCTTACCAAAGTAAATGTAATGACACGTCGTATGACATTACTATCCTTTGAGCATGAGGTCTTACCCACATTATCATAAGCATCCATTAGATTTTTCACAATAGTGTTTTCACTTGATGCATTCGATGTTCTCAACCCAAGAGTCTTCATGATGTTTCTATACTTTAAACCCTGCATCATTTGAACAAATAGTTGACATCTTGCAGTCTCATTTATCCTTTCAAAGAACATTTTCCAAATCTTATCAGCATATCTTCTACAAGTGCATTCTGAAATCTTACCTTCCATGTGCTACAAAATATCCTCATCAATATTAATCAAAAACTTTGGCTTTCTACGCAAAATTCTAGGTGGTGTTCTCTTAGGTACATACATCTCAAAATTAGCAATTTCATCATTATTGAATTGAGGTGGGCTAGATTGTGTACCTTTGATCAAGGGTGGAATAGAAGACATACCTTGAGGTTCACATGGGGATGATGGCATACCTTGTTCGTCAACTCTGAGTGATGATGTACTCTCAACTTTAGATGTGGTGGATGGTGTCCAACCATACTCACTTGTGGTAGATGGTTTTCTTCCATATTCTCTTGTGCTTAGTGGTGTCCCTTCGCATTCACTTGCGGTAGAGGGTGTGTCTCCAACTACTGTATTTGCATCCCTAGCACAACTCTTTCACATTTGTGCCCTTTGTGCTACCAATTTCTTTTCTCTTTTTGATGGTTGAGGTTCCTCTACAATTGGATTGTTTTCATCAATCATTCCCAATTTCTACTTTTCACAATATTCCCTCATCTTTTTTTTCTCTTTATCTCTCAAGGCTTGGAGCTGATCATCTGTAAGTTTTTTCCTTTTAACAGTTCGTTTCTTCAGCATGACAAAGAATTTTACCTATGCAAAAAGTGCTAAGTTGTCAAATAATTAACTAATTGATTTTCTAAGTTGGGAAAAGTAATTTTATGTTATATTGAGCATGAGCAAGTATTTTAGGCTTGTTTCAATAGTTTTCAAGTTTTGGAGTGTTTGGCAAGTGCTACTTTCAATAAAACATAGGGTTTCTAGTGTAGGAGCACCAACACCATATTTTCAAAACTTGAATCATTGAATGTTGATCATTTGATCATTTGATTAGTAGGTGTGTCATAGGTATTTTGAAGTCACTATTTTCATTGAATAAGGTTTAGAAACACCATTTTGAATGTATTTAGGGATTTGGAGGTCAATGGAGTCCAAAATGTAAAAGTTGCTCAATGAGATGGTTCATGTGATGAGTCTAGAAATTTAGGTGTTTTGATGTTATTTAGGTAAAATAAGGTCCTTGGAGACCATCTTTCATGTATTTAGATGTCTTATGATTGAGTTTTCAAAATTTGCACATGATATTGGAAAAATTGCAAAATTGCAACAAAAGTTGTGAAGAGCAAAATTGTGAAAATATAGGAATTTGAAGGGTCAGAATTTGAATAGATATTTATGCCCGCTGGGAAGGAAAAAAGATCATTGTAAAATCTTGTTAAATACCTTCAAAGGCTCATTGGAAAAATAATGAAGATTGGTTGATGAATCGTTATGAAGAATTCAACGTTCCATTCTTTTATTTCATTGTTTTCTATATTTTTCCTGTGTTAACAGAATTTCATCACAGTTCTACGAACCCACACATTCAGTAAAGGCTCTAAAATTATTTATTCCATGTATTGTTTTGGATTAGCTCTTATTTGCATCAATTCTAAGCTTCTAACATTCAATTTTGTGGGAGAAATCTTGATTTTTTTGGGACTACCTGCTAAAGTCAGAAATACCCCTGTTTTGTGAGCAATATGGATTTTTTGGTCATCCCACCTACTGTGTAGACTTTTTCTTCGGTGGGATGACATGAATAAATGTATATTTCATGTTTAATAAAGTTAAAAGGCACTGGGAGTCCACAAGGTCAAGTTATAGTGATGCCCTAGGCTAGGTATGTAGGTTTTGCTAAGTGAAAATGAAGGCTAAAGGTTGTGTATTGGTGAATTTGTTAAGGGATTGAGTGAAGAAAGGTTTGGAGGGTCTGTACAGACCTAGGAAAAGGTGTTTTGAACTTTGGTTTGAGGTTTTGTGACTATTAGAATGCAAATACAGAGAAACCCTAGGTTTTAGGGTGAAATTGGAGGGTTTGCTAGAACAACACCCTAAAAGACCTATACGGAAGAAATGGCCTAACAATTTGTGGTTTTGTATCACAATTTGAGAATGTCCAAGAGATCTTGAGGTGGAAAGAAGTCTAAAGGGTACTTTTTTTGTAAAATGGGGCTAATTCTAGTAGCCTATTGAGTAGGGTGACTTGAAGTTTTTCTATGTTATTGCATGAGAATCTCATATGTAAGCTTGGGTCTTTGTTTTTTATGTTGTGTGGATGATTTTTGGATGTTGGGATGGTTCTCTTACAGTCTTCTCTAAAAGGTAGGTCTTTTTGTTGATTTGGTGAGTTGGGAAGCCATGGTGTTGATTTGATGAAAGTAGTTTTGGAAACTTGAATCTGAGATTCCTTGAGTCTATTTGTGCATTGCAAGCCTTCCCCTACTACATTAGGAGTATATTCCAAATTTTTAGAGACATGTATGGAAAATTTGGTAGCATAGACAAGGCAATCAGCTGGTTTGTATAACTATTTGACAAAATAACTCAATGAAAGCTTTGGAAGCACACACAAAGAAAGTCAATTGTTAAATTTAACAAAATTCCTCAAAGAGATGTGGTTTAAAAATGTAATAGGAAAGTGTATCGAATTGTGTGATTTAAAATTTCCATTGACAACGTAAGATTGTAACATGACAAACAAACAATTTGATCAACATGGAATAAGCAAAAGAACAAAAATGAAAGCAAGCCATAATAGAATGAAAGAAAATGTACAAATATTTCACATACCTAAAAAAGCAAAGTTTCAAATGGAGGAGTTCTACCCAATTATGCAGCCTTTGCTTCTTCCTTCCTCAAAATCCTCAAAATTTTGACTTCTTCAAAAGCTTGTTCCCCTCCAAATTTCAATTGTATATCAATTATCACTGTAATTCAAACTTGAATTGATATTATATGCCTTTCAACATGAAAACTCTGCTATTTCATGCAAAGGTGATGGAAAGAACATTCAAAAGGTGGTGGAATCTAAAAATCATGCATGCACACTTCACTCAATCACCAAAAAGCTACTTTTTTTGTCAAAGCATGCATAGAACCAGGAGAATATGCAGAATGTAGGCCGACATCATAGGCATAATGTGCTTTTTTACCATTTTTAGTGCTATAAAAAATGCCCTTGCGTTATAACGAGAGTGTGTTATTTAATCCTTAACAGACATATCTCTACTAGTAAATAACACGCTCACGTTATTATAAATTTGGTTTTTTAAGCTTTATATGGTACATTTATAGGGTAGACGGTTAAGGGTACTAGGGAGAGAGATAGAGGGAGTGAGTGAGAGACAGAGATACCTGAGAGAGGGAGATACTTGAGAGAGAGAGAGAGAAAGGGAGTCAGATAGAGATAAAGGAGGGAAGGGCTAAGGGTAGAGGGTAGAGGATTGAAGGGTGAAGAGTTTAAGGTTTACAATTAAGGGTGGAGGGGAGACAAATAGAGGGAGTGAATGAGAGAAAGAGACCTAAGAGAGGGAGAGGGGTAGGAGGGAGAGGGTTGAGAGAGAGAGAGATACCTAATAGAGGGAGAGGGGGTAGGAGGGAGGGCTGAGAGAGAGAGAGACCCAACAAAGGGAGGGGTAGGAGGGAGAGGGTTGAGAAAGAGAGAGACCTTAACAGAGGGAGAGGGGTAGGAGGGACAGGGGTTGAGAGAGAGAGACCTAACAGAGGGAGAGCGGTAGGAGAGGGTTGGCAGAGAGAGAGAGACCCAACAGAGGAGGGGGTAGGAGGGAGAGGGTTGAGAGAGAGACCTAAGAGAGGGAGAGGGGTAGGAGGAGAGGGTTGCAGATAGAGAGACCTAAGAGAGGAGAGAGGGTAGGGGAGGGAGAGGCTGAGAGAGAGAGACCTAACAAAGTGAAAGCAGCAGGAGGGAGAGGGTTGACCAACTTCCCCACTCTCCCTCTCTCTCTCCAACTCTCCCACCCTCTTGACCCTCTCTCTCCCACTCTCTCCTCCCACCCTCTCACCCTCCACTACTCCTATCTCCCACTCACCCACTCTCCCACACTATCTCCCACTCCCACCCTATCTCCCTCACATTTTCACCCTCTCCCACCCTATCTCCCACTGAACAACTCTCTCCCACTCTCTCCAACTCTCTCCCAACCTCTCCTGCGCTCTATAACACTCCCCCACTCTCTTCGACCCTCTCCCACCCTCTCCCATGCTCTCCCACTCTATCCCACCATTTCCCACCCTCTCCCACTCTCTCTCAAACCCTCTCCCACCCTCTCTCACACCCACTCAAAATCTCTCCAACTCTCTCCCACCCTCTCCCATGCTCTATGACTCTCTTTGACTCTCCAACCCTCTCTTTCACCCTCTTCCCCCCTCTCCCACCCT